>JAFBJS010002444.1:0-10988 GCA_016785265.1 Paraplagusia blochii
TGGAGACGTTGGTTCAACTACACAGACAACAGTCACCGAGGAGGAGGAGGAGGAGACAGGGGCGGGATTCTGACGTCGACCGCCCTCGGAGCCAATGACAATTCGGGATTGGCCTCGACGTCACCGGACTCCGGGCAGAACTGAGTCCAACAGGTTTTGGAGAAGAGAAAGAGAAAGGAAAGAGGAGCAAAACAACAGATATTGTTGTTTTGTTCTCCCCCACCTCCCCCTCACTGACCTTATAGACCAGGGGTCTCCTAAAATTGGACACGGGGCCGAGTCAAGAGCAGAGAGATGGAGCTTTTGTGTAAGCTAAGATAAATGGCAAGTAAAAGTCATGTATCAAACCAAAAATACTACATTTCTAATAGCCTCTATAACGTCATCTACTGGGGAAACGCAGGCATTGAAGGGAAAAGTCAGAAGATTAATTATAATATAAATTATTTCAATTGGACAGGGATGGCGGGCCGCATTAAAAGGCTCAACGGGCCGCATGTGGCCCCTGGGCCTTAGTTTGCCCACCCCTGTTATAGACCTTCAGACCAGCTGAGGAGCGACTCCCAATTTAAAGGGAATAAAAGGGAATAAAGGAGGAAACCTCAGGGTGATGGACAGTGGAGGAGATCCTCACTCAGGATGGACAGGGGGACAGCAAGGAGACGGGTCAACACAGGTTCTTTAGAAGTAGGGATGTCCAATATTAACACCTAACGATACCGATATGAACCGATACCGATACATGCAGGTGCATTTGGTGACGTCATGGTTTTGTGACATCAGCGACACCAGGACTTGAATTCACACATGTACATCATTATAGGCTCATCAAGCAACACTTGATGATTAGCAGGTGACAATTTGTTTCGTCTCCACTAGGTGTCAGCGTAGCGACATTAAAAACACTGCCTTCAAAATCAGCCATTCCATACATTACAGAATGAAAATCTGTTCTGTATCTGGGACATAATGTTGTCCAGAATACTGTGGTGGAGTTTTTGCTAGTTCGCGCACAGATCTGTTCTAGCGCCGCACCGCGTCGTTGGGCAAAAAAACAAAAATCTAAATCCTTGAGACGTGCATTAAATCCTTCGACCAATGGATGGACAGTGTCTCCATCAGACTCTTCGTGGTGTTTTCTTCTGAAGAATGTATTCACCAGTCGAGACACATATTGCCATCGTGTTGGTGCGACGTGAAGGAGAAGACGCTTGAAAATTTGATCCAAGAGCTGCGAGCGCTTCGGAGATAAAGAAAGAAAGAATTCTATTTTTGTGATTCACACCACAGCGCCCGGGGAACAGTGACTGGGGACGATACCATGCTCAGGGGACCTCAGCGGTAACTTGGCAGTAGGGGGATTCGAACCGGGGACCTTGCAAGTCTGCCCTGGTCCGTCTAGACCTAGAGAAGAACTTATTTAGATTGGAAAAAAACCCTTGAACTCTTTAAGTTTTGAGGCCCCTTGAATTAAGACTTCATTTAGGCGATGTGCATAACAGTGAATGAGTAGGACCATGGGTGCTCCTCCTTCTCCTCCTGCTCCTCCTGCTCCTCCTTCTCCTCCTCCTCCTCCTCCTTCTCCTCCTTCTCCTCCACTTTACTTTGCACTACGTTTAGTCCAGACACCATCATATCACTGCACCACAACTTTGTCCAGAGATCTTTCGTACTCCTTAAGAAAATGAAGAATAAGATTGGAAAGGTCATCAGCTGGTCTGGTTACGTCCACAAATTTCACCGAACGCTCCTGGACACCAACGGACGTCCCATAACGTGTTCCCCACATCAGTGGTTTCATCAACCGTCACAGTGACAATAGGGGAACCTTTGATCTCCGCTTTTATCTCGTCTCCCATCACTTCAGTCAAATAGCATAAATCAGGTTATTTTGGTTTTTTCCTGATGTCCCAGCAAACACCCTGTTAGTGGACAGGTGGTCCTGCCAGTCTGGGTCGTATTGAGTCCACGTAGTAGAGCTTTCATCAATGAAACTTCTTGTTCATCCAAAAATATGACACAATCCACAATCTGTCTGTAGCTACAAGTCTCCTAGTTCAGATTCAATATGTCCCAAGAAGCCGTTGTCAGACTCCTGGGAGAGTTTATCCAATCACAGCATAGATAGTGTTTCCTTATATGGTAGGTATGCAGGAAGGTCCCAGGTTCCACTCTAGCCTTCACTTTTGTTCTGAAGGCCATGGCAGATGTCATGGAACCTGACAAGACTAGAACGCTGGAATATGATTGGAAAAAGGTTTTATCCAACTTTTAAAATGTAAAAACTCAATTAAGTCTTAATAATAATAAATAATAAAAGTTTATTAAAAACTTTACCCTATTTAACTGACCGTCACCATCACATGACCAGCTCCTTCCAGTCATTAAGAATTAGTTTTCAATCCACAAAAAAACTCCAGACATTTACTGCAGCATCGATCATTGTTGTTGTCCCTTTAAGATGACATCATTAATCACGTGTTGGTCCAAGTGTCAGTAGAGGTGATGGCGAGATGAAGCCTCATGAAACTTCCAACCTCTTGAGCCAAGTGGTTCCAGAAAGGGTTCATGACTCGAAGCTTCATGTGCTCACGCCACCACCTACTGGCCAAGTGTGTAATCACAGGCAACTCTATCTGAAGCACATTGTGTGATCCATGGATCTTTTTGTGTCTGTTATGACTGTTACTTTAAAGAAGTAACTTGTTACTTTACCAGTTACTGCTCTGAAATAGTAACTAGTTACGTTATTAGTTACTAAATTATAAAAGTAACTGGTTACTGGTTACGAGTTTGGCGAGGCCATGGTCACAGTCATAGTTAAAAAATCCTCAAAGACAAACAAAACAAACCATTAACTATTTTGCACATAATTTATAAAAGCAGCAACTCATTATTCAAAATGTTTATATAACTTATTATTTTACATACTTTATATTATATAATGTTAATTATAGGGATGTCCGATATGAACTGATATTACCCAAACACTTAATTTCCGATACCGTTATGAACCGATACCGATATGAACCGATACCGATAAAGTTAAAGGGCTCTTAAGCCAGGTACCATCTAGTGATTCGAGGATTGGTGTACTTCATGAGGTGGAGCCACTGAAGCGGTGCGTGGTCCGAGCAGAGGGTGAAGGGCCTCCACCAGGAGATAATAACGTTGGGCCCCGACCAGACGCTCTTTTTCAACTGCGCTGTACCTCAGTTCCCAGTCGGACAGCTTCCGGATGATGTACACCACTGGTCGGTCGGAGTCTGCGCACCCGTTGGGACAGCACTGCCTCCTAACCCTCTGCTCGACGCATCAGCCTGTAAGACAAAGGGCAGGGCAAAGTTAGGTGTAAACAGGAGTTACTGCAGAGGGCACTCTTCAGCTGCCTTCAAATACCTGCTGACACTACTCCGTCCACTGGACGATAAGGGAATCTGCCAGTATCCCTTGGTTAAGTCCGGTGTCGTAAACAATTGAGCAGAGACAGAAGACAGGAGACAGAGCTGGAGGTGGAGGAGTTAAAGATGCTGCTGAGATTGTCTTTGGGGGGAGGTGGAAGTCCAAAGAGGAGATTTATGGATGCAGTGAGGGAGGACATGGTGGTGGTGGGAGTTAGAGTTGAGGATGTGGAGGACAGAGTGGGATGGAAATTGTTGACTTGCTGTGGCAACACCTGAAAAACGGGATGAGCCGAAACAAGAAGAAGAAGAAGAAGAAGAAGAAGAAGAAGAAGAAGAAGAAGAAGAAGAAGACTTTACGAGTTACTGCTCTGAAAAGTATCTAACTCTGAGACCACTCTGGTCAGAGTCACTAATGACCTTCTGATGGCGTCAGACCAGGGTTTTGTTTGAGTCCAGTTTATGGTCCAGTTCAAAGCCCGCTTTACAATGTCAATCGTAGAATCATTGTTGCAGGTGATGCAATATTTTTCTCCTAGACTCCACAAATGATCTCCAACCATATAAACACTGTCCCAACTCTAGTCTCTCCAAACCTGAGGACTTTCTATAGCTGTTTTAGAGCTCAAGACAAACTCAGGCCCGAGGGCCAAATCTGACACACAGTCCTCTCTCCATGGACGGGAGAAACCGTCCATTTGGTCCACAGATAGTAACGAGTAACGAGACCCTAACGGTGTTACTGAATGGGGAAAGTAATGTGTTATGTTTAAAAAGGTAACTTGTTACTTTACTAGTTACTGCTCTGAAAAAGTAACTAGTTATGTTCCTAGTTACTAAATTACAAACGTATTTAGTTACTTTACTTTAGTTTAAAAACCCATTAAACAGTACAGTCTATTGGGACTGTAATGGTGATAAGGTTTTATACAGCAGTTATAGGGTTAATGTTTCCCAGTGTGGGGGGGGGGCGTGGTTAGAGCTGTGTGGACGTGAGAGAGTGAAGCTACAGGGAGCAGAGCTGCAATTAGAGTCTGGAGACAAGTTATATGTCCACTGTACATTACAGCACATATATAAGTAATATATATATAAGTTATATACATTACAGTACAATAAAAACAAAACAGATGTTCAGCGTAACCTCAACTTGACACTTGCGTCGTCTTTCTTGTGGGTGTGTCCTGCTGTACTGCGTCACCTGTGTGTGAGACTCTTTATTTCCCTATAAGGCAAGAAGACCCGCCCAGGTCTCTTTCTGATTGGCTTAACCTGAAACATTAACTTATGTCAACCAATCATCGCTCTTTTTCAACGTAATGATTTACATAGTGAACGGCCGTCTTTCCTACCGTGACGCACCTTGCCTTACGTAACGTCATTCTAAGTAACGTGTTAGTCCCAACACTGGTTAATAGTTACAGAGAAAAGTTGTTTGGTTACAGCGTTACAACTACAGCAGACAGGCTCCGCCTCCTCACAGTCCACTCTCCGTGGCCGGGACAAACTGTCCATCTGGACCACAGATAGTAACCAGGTCATTTATTCCCCTGATCACGGTCTCATCATCATTTTAGAACTGAAGAAACCTCTTGGATGAAGAGGACAAACCTCCACTGTGTCCAGTTTCCGTCCAAGTTACTATTTTGGTCCAATTAACCAAGTATGAGTTTCCTTTCAGGTTATTTCTGCCTGCAATGGAACGTGTTGTACCGAAACGGCACCGCTCTTCTTTGACCGCCAGAGGGCGGAAGAGCACAGAAAGTACAATGGAGCGGAAAGAAAAAGAAAACTAAGCATAAGGAGCACAGCTTTCTAATCTCGTCCTTTTCCCTCACCCACTCCTCCCCTCCTTCCAATAACATTGAGGTGCCAGGACCATCGTGAGGCTGCAGCAGAACCCACTTCCTTTTTCTGACCCGGTCAACGTCATCCTGCTCCTTCTGTTTCAAACTCTTTCAAAACTCTTCCGTTACAAGACAGAATGTTCTGACTTACGTCATTTAAACACAGGAAAAAATTACTTACTCGGAGAAACTTAATCTTCATTTTTATCAACCATCAGCTACAGTTCTGACACGGTTTCTGGGATTAGAAGCTTAAGACAAACACAGGCCCGAGGGCCAAATCTGGCCCAAAGAATGATTATATTTGGTCCATGAGATCATATCCCATGTGCAATAGAGTTCACGCCCCAGTGTATGGAGCCTACTCACTGGCAGCATTTTGATTTATATTATCATCAGGGACGTCCGATATAACATTTACCGATACCGATATATGCAGCTAACGTCCCCTGAATTAGTGGTATACCAGACTAAAGGCATTGTATAGATCAGGGATTCTTAACCTTTTTGGCACCGAGGCCCATTTTTTTCAGTGTCGAGTGACCTGGGGCCCTTAATAATCGCAGTTTAAAATTTTCACGGCCCTCTAGGGGGCGCCTGCGGCCCAATTTTGGGCCAGGGCCCAATGGTTCAGAATCTCTGGTATAGATAACTGTTTTCTGTTACGATTCGGTGTCGTTGGAGACAAGGTAGGACAATCACCTGCTACACCAAACATACCCCGAACAAGACTTGACCAGACGACACTAGACGTTTCCAAACACTGAGCCAACGAGGACTGAGTGAGGGAACGGGGTATATATGGTGAGGGCACCAGGTGACACGACTGAGAACTAGTTACGAGGACACAGGTGACTGTGCTCACACTGATTAACCTGACACCAGCAGGGACAGGGAAGGAGACAGACCAACCTCACGTGTGCAACATAAAGACACTACTCCAATAAAAGTTATCATTTATTTTTGACCATTTTGTCGGAAACAGTCCTATGATTCTTTGTGCAGTGTTGGACAGAAGATCTTTCCAGGAACATTGATTCACATTGTAAACCGGGTTTTGAACCGGACCATGAACCGGACTCATTCAAAACTCAAACAAAACCCTGGTCTGACGCCATCAGAAGGTCAATAGTGACTCTGACCAGAGTCTCAGACCAAGACCTGCTCAGCAACAAGCCTCTCTAAGATTTTGGAGATAAAAACCAGATTGGAGGTAGGCCCATAGTTAGCTAGGAGCTCTGGGTTTAATGACGGCAACTTCAAAACAGAACAATAAATAAAATTAAAAAAAAGGCTTGTGTTCAAGGCAGTTTTCAACAGGAGTGTTTCCAGTTAGAATTTGAAATGGGGGAATGAGTGGATGGGATGGTAGCAAGTTCCTGGGACGAGGGACAGAGCGGCTGAATGTCCTGAGGGGTCGGCAGAACTGAAGAACAACTACATCACAGGTTGGAAGAGAAGAAGGTTGGAAGTTGAATTCCTTCTGTTTCATTCCTTTCATATTTGCTGTATTTAACAACATTAACCAAGAGTCTGAAACAGAAACGAAAAAATTCTCATTACTCTGTATTAAAAACAGAGGAAAACAAATAAAAAAGACCAAAACAGAGACACAGCTGCTTCTTGTCTGCTCCTCTTGTTGACGTCTCCTCCCAACAATTGTCCTCCTCCTCCTCCTCCTCCTCCTCAGTTCAACCCTCCCAGATTCTCACTCTTTTCTCTGATGTCTAAAGTTGAATATATATATAATGTGTCTGTGTGTGTAACTGAAGGCAACTGTGTATGGATCTCAGGAGACAGGACTGTCTTCAGGTTTTACAGAATGTCCTCAAACAAAACAACAACAAAAAAAACCTTCGCTGTCTCACTAGGTCAAAGGCCAAGACGTGGAGGCTGATTGGTTCAAGGAGAGAAAGACAGAAAAAAGGAAGGTTGGACATGTTAGTCTGAAGATTGGAACTTGGGAACAAGGTCATTAGAGGGACAACACAAACAGGAAGGTCCAAAGAAACATCTCGGTGAAGCCACGCACTGATGTTGGTGGAGGAGGACAACTTCACCCAAAGATGTTCTATGGGCTTCAGGTCAGGAGTCTCTGCAGAACATTGAAGTTCATCCACACCAGACTCTGTCATCAGCAGCGTTGGGACCAAAACCTTATTTGTAACAAAACTACTTTTCTGAGTAACTGACAATGTAACGCGTTACTTTCCCCGTTCAGTAACACTGTTATTGTTACTCTGGTGTTTGTTACTCGTTACTATCTGTTTGTCCCGACCATGGACAGAGGACTGTGTGTCAGTGGAGTCTGTTTGCTGTCTGTCAGTCATGAGTGAAAGACGTCCGTCCACACTAACTGAACCCATGTGTTGAAAAGTTAGAGATGATTGGTTGAAATAGGTTAACGTTCCAGGCTAAGCCAATCAGAGAGAGACCTGGGCGGGTCTTCTTGCCTTATGGGGAAATAAACAGTCTCACACACAGTACAGTGACACAGTACAGCAGGACACACCCACAAAAAAGACGAAGACAAGTGTCAAGTTGAGGTTACGATAAAGACGTCTGTGAAAATGTCTAAACATCTATTTTGTTTTTATTGTTCCACTACATTTTATTACGATAGTTGATACAGAACACAACACTAAACTGTTTAATGTGTTTTCAAAGTAAAGTAAAGTAACTAGTTATTAGTAACTTTGATAATTTAGTAACTACTAACTTAACTAGTTACTTTTTCAGAGCAGTAAGTAGTAAAGTAATGAGTTACTTTTTTAAAGTAACTGGTCCAACAAGTACACTGGATGCCCTTCCACAGGCAACCTTCACCATTTATCCGGGCTTGGGACTGGCACTAAAAAACACTGGGTTGTGCTCTCTAGTGGCTGGGTTAGTAACTAGTAACTAGTAACTAGTAAAGTAATGAGTAACTTTTTAAAGTAACTTGTCCAACACTGATTATTAGTTACCTCTATATGTTAGTAACTTGTGACACAACTAGTTACTTTTTCAGAGCAGTAACTAGTACAGTAATAGGTTACTTTTTTAAAGTAACTTACCCAACACTGGTTATTATTTACTTTTATAATTTTTAATAACTAGTAACAAAACAAGTTACTTTTTCAGAGCAGTTACTTTAAATGTAATAAGTTACTTTTTAAAGTAACTTACCGAACACTGGTTATTATTTACTTTTATAATTTAGTAACTAGTAACAAAACTAGTTACTTTTTTAGAGCAGTAACTGGTAAAGCTGGAGGATGCTGGAGGAGGGCGACAGCTGGCTGCGTGGACCATCGACTGCAGGTCCGAGGTGGTCAGCTGTAGTACAGGGACACCCCAGGGGACAGTGCTCTCACCGTTTCTCTTCTCTTTTTATACTTTGGACTTTACATACAACTCCAGCAGCTGTCACCTCCAGAAATTTTCCGATGACTCAGTCATTGTTGGCTGTGTGTCTGACGGGGATGAGCTGGAGTTCAGGTCGGTCATCAGGGACTTTGTGGACTGGTTTGAGAGCAACTTCCTGTGCTTGAACACCAGTAAAACGAGGGAAATCGACTTCCGGAAAAAAGCATCACCACATTCACCGGTGAACATCCAGGGCTCGGACATTGAGCTGGTCCACAGCTTCAAGTACCTGAGTGTCCACCTTAACAATAAACTGGACTGGTCGCCTCCACCTCCTGAGGAGACTGAGGTCCTTCGGAGTGTGCAGGCCTCTCCTCCGGACGTTCTATGACTCAGTGGTGGCCTCTGCCATTCACGCTGCCGTTGTTTGCTGGGTTTCAAGAAACTGAACAAACTAGTCAAGAGGGCTAGTTCTGTCCTGGGCTGCTCGTTTGACTCGGTGGAGGAAGTGGGAAAGAGGAGGACCCTATCTAGGCTTTCCTCCATCAGAGATAACCCCACCCACCCATTACACCAGACTGTGGAGGACCTGAGTAGCTCCTTCAGCACAAGGCTCCGTCACCCGCAGTGCAGGAAGGAGCGCTACCGCAGGTCCTTTACCCCTGCAGCAATAAGACTCCGCTTAAACACTTTTATCCGCATGTGTATTTGTATTTTTAATCACAATTTTTTTACATTACATTCTCCTACTTCTGCTGTATTTAAAAATGTCCCCATCTTTTTTAAATACTACTTGTATTATATGTTTCTGTTTTTTTATTCCTCTTATTTCTTATTGGTTCTATTTTGGAGCTATTGTAAAAGTATGTTTCCTCCTCGGGGGAGGATTAAAAAACAATTCAATTCAATTCAAAGTAATAAGTTATTTTTTCTTTAGTTACTTTTATAATTTAGTAACTAGTAACGTAACTAGTTACTTTTTCAGAGCAGTAACTAGCAAAGTAGTAAGTTACTTTTTTAAAGTAACTTCTAGGGCAGTTGGTGGCCTAGAAGTGGACTTGGGTCTTCAGGGCCCCCAGTTTGATTCCCTCCATACTGCCAAGTTAAATACATTAACACTCACACACTGGTCAGGGCCTCACCACCAGGGGGCTCTCTTCTACTTTTTCTCCATTTCAAACTACTCTCTCTTTTAAAGGTCTTAGATGGATATTAATGGTGTTTTTTGGTGTGTATCCAACCTCATATATATGTGTGTACACATACATACATACATACACATACATAGTACCTGTGGACCAAATGAAGGGGCTGTAAACCGTTAATGACACAAGAAAAAACATCAACTTTGCAAATGTATTTAATCATAAACATATTCGACGCCATCTAATGTGGAGAATGCAGCCAGAGGTTTGGAGGACACACAGGAGAGGACAAACTATGTCCCCGTTATCACAGGCCGAGAGTAAACACACAGACAGTTGTTGTTATCAGGACATTTATCAAAGAGTCTCCGGTTTATCTCCTCTGTTCCTGACTCTGCTGCTGGAGCCAGGACACTTTAGAGGTCAAAGGTCACGGATCTGGGGTCAGGGGTCAGGATGTGTGTGTGCACGTGTGGTCGTTAAGACTGTGAGTGCTGCTTCAGGCTCCATGAAAGAAATTCCAGATGCCTAGGAATTTCCTGGGAATGCTGAGTGTGTGTGAATTGTGACAGAGGTCAAGAGGTCAGCAGAAAGCAAACCGATTTTCCTGGTTAGCACAAGTGAAATAAAACAACGTTAGCGTTGAAGTCGTACAACACGGGAAACAAAAATTCAACATTTATTTTTAAAAATATAATCATGTCCAGACTTTAAAAATGTTGTCCAAACACTTTAATTGTTGATGGAGAAGAACAGAGAAGGTCAGAAGAAGGAGCTCCACTGTGTTTTTGTAGATTTAGAAAAGTTCTATAGGAGTGGCAGAGAAGTATGTTAAACTGGTGCAGGATATGTAGGAGAACAGCACAACAGTGGTGAGGTGGAGCTGTTGGAAGGACAGAAGACTAAGGTGGAGGTGGGACTTCATCAAGGATGGACAGATTGATGGATGAGGTCAGACAGGAGTCTCCATGGACCATGATGTTTGAAGATGACACTGTGACAACTAGAAGAGAACCCAGAGAGGTGGAGGTTTGGACTAGAGAGGAGAGGAATGAAGGTCAGTGGTAGAACAGACAGAGAACATGAGTGAGAATGAAAGGAGGTTAGAAGGAGCAGAGGAGGAGAAGGTGGAGGAGTTTAGATCCTAAGGTTCAACTGTTCAGAGCAGTGGAGACTGAGGAGGAGAATAGAGTGGAGTCAGGATGGAACATCTGGAGAAAAGAGTCAGGAGTGATCTGAGATAGAAG
>JAFBJS010002444.1:11013-24631 GCA_016785265.1 Paraplagusia blochii
AAGGTGGAGGGACGGTGGAGAGACCAGCCATGATGGATGGATTAGAGACAGAAGACAGGAGACAGAGCTGGAGGTGGAGGAGTTAAAGATGCTGCGAGACAAGGATGGACAGGATCAGGACTGAGGTGATTAGACGGACAACACAGACAGGAAGGTTTGGAGAAGACAGATTGAGATGTTTGGACATGTTCAGAGGAGGGACAGTGGAGAGACGTTAGAGCTGGGCGGTACACCGTTGGCACCGTTTTACCTGTAATTTTTATTTTTTATGTTATGAATTTTGCATTTACCCCCATACCGGTGTGTGGACATATGTCGGGAACACATAAGTTGTGTGTTGTTTCTATAGTCCAGAATTAGCCTGCTAGCTAAGTTGCACTCATGTATTTGATATTTGAACACAGTGCACTGCTCCTGGACTCCAGCAATACTATTACTTATGTAAGTTTCATATTTTTGGTTTACTTTTATTATTTGTTTAAATGTGTGTCGGCCTTCACACCTCAATAAAGTCTGTATGGATGCATCTTGTTTCAGAAGGTGTGGTTGTTTATGAAATATTCACTTTGCAGCCACAGGGGGCGCATCTCTCTTACACTGCAGTCATCTTCAAATGATGTTTTCAAGTTGCGCAATAATGAATTCTGTAATTTTACTGCAACTGTCTGGGTCATTCATTCTGATTTATGCACCTCATTACAATTACTGAGTACCTGACACTCAATTCTTTGTGAACAGCAACATTTTGTGGGACCATTAAAACCAGGGTTAATAACTATTAATAACTACAATTATTTTGTAAACAATTAGGAATTGGGTTTAACAGGTAAAAAACGATACGGTCAAATACCGTGATAATTTCTAAAAATACCGTGATATGAATTTTTGGTCATACTGCCCAGCTCTAATACACGTAGGTAGAAGAATGATCCTAGAGATGGAGCTACCAGGTAGGAGACAAAGAGGAGATTGATGGACGCAGTGATGGAGTAGAAACCCCTAAAAAAAAAGAGAGAGAGACAAGAGACAAGAGACAAGAGACAACGAGAAGAAGACTTTAATGATTATCAAACAAAATCAAGGAATCTTACATTTGCAGCTGTTTGTCCCCAAAGGTGAGGGACATTTCTCAGGACCTAATGTGTGATTCAGGTTTTCAAATACTGGGAGAAAAAAACCACAACCATCTTATCAACATTTCATAATATTGATAAAAATAATATCAGTCGACCAACGTTATAAGACGTCCCAGAAGAGGACGTCTAAGACTAGGTTTGGTCCAAGGGGATTCCTGTGACATCAGATCAGATCCATCTTCTGATGTTCCTCACATTGTTCCGTCAGACTGGGTGGAACCAGGTCTTGATGTGTGGAGATCAATCAAAGATGAATTCAAAACTCATGTCTTCAAAACACAAACATCAAAAGTCTTCCTGTGCCTGGTGTCCTGGTTGACGTCCTCCTGAGCTGGATCACAGTGTGGTGGCTGACTTCACCTTCGAGGACAGCACTTGTCTGAACCTCCTCTTCAGCTCCTGCATGTTTGGAGACTTAGGTCTGGCCAGGTGGAGGCCTCCTCTCCGTTTTTCTCCGTTAGCTCCTCCAAAAGCTCGATTCACCTGTAGGACCACAAACACACCATCAGGTGTCGCTGTGAACGTGACAGACCATGTAATTGGATGGTGATATTGAAGGTCATCTCCACCTCCTGACACAGATGCAGAAAAGCAGCGTGGACTCCTTCGTGGTTCTCCCTGGCTGAGGATTCAAAGTACAGGCCTCCTGGAGCAAACAGAAGAAGACATCAGATCTTCAACCTCACACTCCATGAGGAGCAGAAGAAACATCTCACTTTCTCAGGTGTTGCCACAGTGAGTCGATAATTTCCATCTCCTCCTGTCCTCTGTGTCCTCAACTCTAACTCCAACTACCTCCATGTCCTCCATCAATCTCCACGTGTCTCCACTGTCCTTCCTCTGAACATGTCCAAACCATCTCCATCCGTCTTCTCTAGATTTTTCTCCAACCCTTCCTGTCTGTGTTGTCCCTCTAATCACCTCATTCCTGATCCTGTCCACCTTGTCTCTCAGCATCTTTATCTCCTCCACCTTCAGTTCTGTCTCCTGTCTTCTGTCTCTAGTCCATCCATCATGGCTGGTCTCTCCACCGTCCCTCCACCTTAGCTGACTCTCTTCTATCTCAGATCACTCCTGACTCTTTTCTCCAGTTGTTCCATCCTGACTCCACTCTATTCTTCTCCTCAGTCTCCACTGCTGAAGATCAGACTCGTGAGCACGGATCCACCAACGTATTCTGAGAAGAACAAACAAACGAAGCTTCACACGACAAAATACGTTTGTGAATGAATTGTCGTACACGCACGCAAATCGTGCTTTTAATTTGTAAAACTACGCCCACGCGAATTTGTATTTTGGATCTGATATTTGAGCGTAATTTTGCTACGTCAGTTCGTCACCAGCCAATCACAAGTCTCACTCGTCACTAAACTGCGCCCAAGAACCAAGTTCACGTCCTAACGTGAAACAGCAATGGCGAGCGTTCCAGTGTATTTATCATGTTCTAACATGCTAACATACTTACACTCGAACGCTTGGACGTGAACTTGGTTCTTGGGCCCAGTTTAGTGACATCACACACGGACCCTCATGGAGACACTGCCGTGTGATTGGCTGCAAACGAGTGAGTCTTCTGATTGGCTGGTGACGGACTGACGTAGCAAAATTACGCTCGCGAATCTGGTCCACGGAAGACGAGTCTCAAAAATACAAATTCGCGTGGGCGTAGTGTCACAAATTAAAAGTACGATTTGCGTGCGTGTACGACAATTCATTCACAAACGTATTTTGACGTGTGAAGCTTAGTTTGTTTCTTCTTCTCAGATTACGTTGGTGGATCCGTGCTCACGTTCTTTCACGTTCTGTTCTTTTTGAGACAATTCTGGCTCCATGAGTCCCAGGATCTCACAGAACACATCACACAACCACGGTCACGTCCACTCGTCTGGTGCAGAGACGTCTGTCCTTTTTGCGTCCCTGTGCTTTCCTTATTCTCAGGTGTGAACGTCGACAACTGGACATGCAATTTCAAGAGATTTTCGGAGCAGACGGAGCTGGAAACTCTGACCTACGGCAGCTGCCAAGGTCTCGCCCTCACTCACGGGCACCTGTCGAGCTCGGAGGAGGTCACTTTTGTTTCCAACCTGTAGAAAATGTCAGAGTAGAGGATTGGGAAGTGGTTACTCCCTGGACATTTGAAGGACAAGGTGTGGACGTTCTCAGACTGACCAGGATGACGGGGATGTTCCCAGACGGATGGATCCGCCGCACGTGTTGGTACAAGGGTCGGATGGTTCTGTAGCTGCTGTGGTCAGTAATGGAGAAAACCAGGATGTATCCATCGGCCCAGTAGATGGATCTGGAAGTTCAGGTCAGAAATGAGCAATAATTCACAAAAAAAAAACTAAAATCTAACGTCGTCTCTATGTTTGGAAGAACTGTGACCTGTTGATCTGCTCCTGACAGTACAGTCCGTCAGCATCGTCCTGAAACACAGACACAGACTGAGGTGAAGCCCTGGTGAAATAGGTTGACCCGAGCAGGACCTTCTGCAGACCAAACGTTCCAGAAGGTTCATGGACTCAGGTTTTTAGGGCTTCAACTACGCAGCTCAACATGGGAAATTCTGGTTCCTGTCCTGGTTCCAGTCTTTGATGGTTTTACCCAGACCTCCATGGTCCGACCATCAGCAGAGACATCTCCAATCTCTGGAAGATCTGCACATCTTCAGTTCTGGTAACTTCCTTCACAGCCCATGTTATCTTCTTAGCAAAGGAAATGAGTGTCTCAGTTGGATAAACAGACGGAGCTGAGAGACACGTCCACTCCTTGAGGTCACTTCCTGTCATTGCTGTGTCTTTCTTACTTTGATTGATATCTTCAAACGATCTCAGTGTTAGCTCTAAGTCGGAGCCACCAGACTGATCTTTAGCTTCTCTACCAGAGCTGAGAGACAGTTGAACTCTGAAGGACCCCAGTGACCAGCCCACCCCCCAGGTCCCCCATGTCCCCCCTTCGTATTTGCACATAACACAGTGTTTGCACAATCCACCGATGAGACGCTCAGGTTTTTGCACAATCACCACTTTGTGAACACCACTGTACGTGAACATGACCTCAATGGTCCAAGGCTACAGGACTGTTGGACGTCTGTCTGACTGTGGGACATCGAACCCTTGACCGATGGAATGTATTTCTTATTCTTTTTTATTTCATTCTTACGCTTGAATTTGGGGCTAAATCTCAGTCTGGATGTTCTGATGTCCACCAGGCCGACGTTGTCCAAACCTTTAGTTTCCAGGACACTAGTATAAACTACAAACCCAGTTGTACTTCTGTCTTCTATGGACTTTCTCTTTGAGATACAACTGTTGTCCTTAAAGCACACATCCACTGGCAAAACACAGGCATTAGGTTCATGGGTTTTGGTTGTCGGACGAAAAATTACCGTATTTTCACGACCATCGTACTCAGAGGCCCAGCATTACCATATTTAACACACACACATAAGGAGCACCTGATTATTACAATCCACGCCCACACTTCCCCCTTTAACGTTCTCATGGTGTCCTCTACCACGTCCACCTTACACACACAGGGCCACTGCACTAGAGGGCGCCGAACATTTTGAAGAAAATCCAAGACTCTGATGTGCGCCTTTTAGTCGTGCTGCCATCGAGCCAAAAATATTGTGACCGATATTACGTCACATGCCTGAGGCTAATGGTTTCGCTAAGTTTCTGCGGCGCTAAAACAGGAAAGTGAAGGTTGTGAGGTGACAATAGGTCGGCCTCTGTTATGAGACATCACCTGAAGGACAAACAACTATTGTTAGTTGGGTTAGACAAATGAAGACCTGCAGAGAGACGCAGGGTGTGTCCTGGATCTGCAGAGACACTTCCTCTCCGTCCAAAGTCACCTTCCGGGAATACAGAGCTCCTGGAGAAGAGAGAGTTTTAACAAACGCTTCTTTGCTTTTTGTTGTTGTAGTTTCCAGTGGAAGTGAAGACTCACCGGTGTTAGCTTCATAGTCTCCAATGAACCTCTTAGTCAGAAACCTGACGATAAGAGCTGCAACATAGAAGAGAAAGACAAGAAAATATATAAATGTATTTGTTTCTTTTCCAACCAGAGCCTCTGGACGTTCCTGTGGACAGACCAGGACTAGAGGAATCCTGAACCTGACTAAACCAGATCAACTCAGAGACTGACTCCCACTGAGTGGAGATGGAATTTTCCAGACTTTTGGATGAGAAGAGCTGAACAAACATGGGACAGTGATTCACGGATTCTCAGAAATACACGTCTGATCTGTTTCCCTCAGATTGACCTGGTAGGTCCACGAGACCAGTGGCTGTTGAAGAAAAACAGAAAAGGGAATTTTTTTGGACAAGGGCCACAAAGGCCTCAGGGCCATAGTTGTCTTGTCATATTCCTTAGTCCATGCTCCATCTATCTGATCCCGACCCTGTCCCCGTCCCTGTCCAATGGCAGGTCCCATTGTGGCCCACCAGTAAAAAGTTTCTTTCCTGACAATTTTCCTGATCTAAGACGGACAATTGTCTCCTAATTCATTGGTATTCCATTTCAACACACTATCACAAAAATATAAAGGAGGCTTGAAACTGCAAATCCCAATCCCAAATATGGAATTTTCCCCAGTTTTCATTCTGATCCAAACCCATTCCTTTCTCTCCCTCACCAGTCTTTCCAACACTGCTGGCTCCCAGCACCACAATCTTCACCGTCTTGTTGGGAACACAGTCCAGCAGCGGATACTCCGGAATAGGAACCAGCAGGAAATTCCCAGATCCTCCACCAGTGTTGTTGTTCATGTTCCCTTTGAGCCAGGAAGTCTGAGACGGTCTGGAGCATTTGTGTTCCCCCTGCTCCCAGTCATACGCCAGGTCAGGAACAACCAAAGGAGGTTATCAGTCACCCCGGAATTCTCCTCGCTGGGAAAAAGGCAGGGAAAAGTCAAGCGTTGAGCCTTAATAAGTCACCCCAACATTTCCAAGGTGATAGATCCGGGACAAACAAGATCATTCCCTACATTATTCCCAGGTGTTTCGAACGGAGAGAACTAAAATGCTCTAAGTCGGAAAAAACACTCCAACCTGAAAAGCAACATCCTGGTTCCTCCAGAATTCAGTTCAGCAACATTCCCAATGTGCTCTACGTTCTAAGAGGAAAAAACCAAAATTGTTCCAGAATTCCGAAAGACTTTCTGCAAAGCAACTCCTGGAGAGAAGACGAGGATCCTCTGACATCACCACCTCAGCATTCCATGATGGGTTTTCCAGATCTGCCACACTGAGAGCAGAGGGAAAAGTTGAAGCTTTTATGTTTCGTTCCTCTCGCTGCTCCGTCCCAGGACACAGACTGAAGGGGAGGAGAAAGGGGAAGAGGAGGAGATTCCCATGAGGTCAGAGACTGAGATTCACTTCCCAGCCTGGAGACAAGCTGCTAATGATTTACTTCATGTCACAACAAGAACTTCCGGCTGGTCCTCACATTTTACTGATGAAGAAACATAATTCACTAGATTCTAAAAATCAACTCCATGAAGCACAGGTTCCTCTGACGTTGTCCTCATGTTGGACCTTAGTGTCCAAAGAGTAAACTTCACTTTTAATACTGCAGGACTATGACATTAATCTTCACCTTTTCCTTTCATCTCGTCCCTTATTTTGGGGGACGTTCTCCGTCTCACCCTGGATTCTGGATCTTCTACACCAGGGCTGTACTCTGACTCCAACTACCTCCATGTCCTCCATCAGTCTCCTCTTTGTCTCCTATCTGGTAGCTCCGTCTCTAGGCTCATTCTTCTACCATTGTGTCTCCAGTGTCCCTCCTGTCCAAAGCATCTCAATCTGTCTTCTCCAGCTTCTTTTTCTCCGCACCGTCCTGTCTGTGTTGTCCCTCTAATCACCTCAGTCCTGATCCTGTCCATCCTTGTCTCTCCTTAAGACAATCTCAGCAGCATCTCTAACTCCTCCACCTCCAGCTCTGTCTCCTGTCAATTCCTAGTGTCTCTCCACCGTCCATCATGGCTGGTCTCTCCACCGTCCCTTCACTCCTGACTCTTTTCTACATGTACTGTTCATTATCTCTCTTTCACAGAACAACAACAACAACAACAACAACAACAACAACAACAACAACAATGAACACATTTTTGCTTCACTTTTAAAAACGTGACCGGAAGTAAGTCTCAATTTGACAGCGACCGGAAGTCTTTGTCCCCCCTCTCTGTCTCCCTCTCTCTCCCCCTGTTTTGCCTTCAGTTGTTTCGCGGTTCGGTCCAACATGGCGGCGGATGGATGGAAATACTGATGACAGTCCGAAAGATCGCCTCGATTTGTACCATGGTAGGAAAGAGAGACTTCGTCAGTGTTCGGCTCTGTCCGCCGCTGCGACGGGGAGGCTACGAGGCTAGCGCTTAGCTACATGTTAATAACAAAGTTATAAAGCTGACGTCAGCTCGGCTCCGTCAACTCCACCATAGCTACTTTGAACAGCTGGGACCCACTGTTGGTTCTTCTCCCGGTTCGGCTTCTCTTTGGCCCTGTTCGCCTCTGCTATGGGACGGAACCGTAGAGGGCAAACGGCTAGCTGTTGGCTGTTAGCCACATGTTAGAGTTAGAGTTGGACTTGGAGTGGACCATAGTGGACCATAGTGGTCCGGTACCAGTCCGAGATGAGTTGTTCGTCAGTGAATGGTTTTTAATTCTGAATTATTCTCTCGTGCTTCGTTCTTGTTCCGTTTAATGTTTGCTGCTAACAGGCTTTTATTTTATCAATGAAAAATATTAACAAAGGCAAGTATTTCATTTCACATTCATCTTAATTTGTTATCAAAGTCTCTCATTATACACGTGTTTTATATTTAGCGTTGGGCAAGTTACTTTGAAAAAGTAACTAATTACTTTACTAGTTACTGCTCTGAAAAAGTAACTAGTTTCGTTAACTAATAACTAGTTACTTTATTTTAAAAACACATTAAACAGTCTAGTGTTGTGTTCTGTATCAACTATCGTAATAAAATGTAGTGGAACAATAAAAACTAAATAGATGTTTAGAAATTTTGACAGACGTCTTTATTGGAACCTCAACTTGACACTTGTCTTCGTCTTGCTTGTGGGTGTGTCCTGCTGTCCTGCAATCATCGCCCCTTTTCATCCACATGGGATCAGTTAGTGTGGACGGACGTCCTTCACTCAGGACTGGCAGACAGGCAGTTCCACACAGTCCTCTCTCCGTGGACAGGACAAACTGTCCATTTGGACCACAGATAGTAACGAGTAACGAGACCCTTTACACCACAGTAACAATAACAGTGTTACTGAATGGGAAAAGTAATGCGTTACCTTATTAGTTACCGAGGAAAGTAGTTTGGTTACAGCGTTACAACTACAGTCTTAGGGTTAATTCAAGATTTAAAAAACTTTATTTTTGCTCAAAGGACAATTGGAGACAGTTTGGTTAATAACTGCATGGAGAATGTTTACAAAGGGTTAATATATACACGGCATATTGTCCATTTGCGTTACTGTTACTGGAGGACGTACTGTATTTCCAAAATGTCCTAGCTTCATTTCTGACGGAAAGTCCATTTATTCATTCGTCTTCATCTTCTCGTCTGCTACCGTGTCTCCTAGACTGTCACCCAAATCTCACTGCTCTTGTCGGTGAAGATGATGCTCTGCTTAGAGCAAATCATGGGGCAACCTGGTAACTGATGGATAGGAACCTGAATCCTCCTGGACCCAAGTCTGCTTTCTTAGTCTCCAGGCCGCCCCTACTGCCCACCCCTGGAATGTGTCCAGAAATGTCCTGGAAATCTTGGTCTTTTGCTACCCTAGTGTGAAAAATGGTCATTTTACAAACAATAATATTTTAATATTTAAAGTACTTAAAAATTTGCATATAATAGACAAAAAACAGTGACTGGTATATGAGGATAACTTTTTAAGACTTTTTTTTAATAAAAATGTGTGAAACATCACTGAATGTCAGTAAAGTTCTTTCTTTCTTCCAATCCCAGTGTGGAATAGAAAGAACAACTGCTTTGTTGATAAACTCTGCTCCGTTAACCATACAGGGCGCCAATGCCTCGGCTCTGGAAAAGGAGATCGGACCGGAACAGTTCCCCGTGAACGAACATTACTTTGGACTAGTTAATGTAAGTGTTAATAACAACACGAAATTGTATATAAACTATAAATGACAATGTTGTTTTATTATTATTGGTAGTAGTATTGCTGTATAATAATCTCTAGTATTTTCCTACTAGGATGAGAAGAGCTGAACTACTAGTTTTTATTTTTTTGATTATTAAAATCTAGTTTTTCTTTGACGACGCAACAATAAAAAAGTTCACGTTTCCTTTGTCTTTTGTCTTTTGTCTTAAGTTTGGAAACACCTGCTACTGTAACTCGGTGCTGCAGGCTTTGTACTTCTGTCGACCCTTCAGAGAGAAGGTCTTGGCCTATAAGGTGAGTGGGATGGACATGTTGTCTCCAATCTGTGATCCTCTCTGTGGACTGTGGTCCAAAATGACAGCAACGAACCCGTAGCTTGAACCTCCTTTTCTTCCTCCAGGTCCAACCTCGGCGTAAAGAGTCTCTCCTCACATGCTTGGCTGATCTTTTTAACAGCATAGCTACGCAGAAGAAGAAAGTTGGTGTGATTCCTCCAAAGAAATTCATCTCTCGGCTCAGGAAAGAAAATGGTAAGGGCACGGAAACCTGACTCCTGAGTCTGCGTGCTTTTTCTGTCTTCTGTCAGAGGAGGGAGACCTTCAGGTCCTCAACATTGGTCTCGTCCACAGAGCTCTTTGACAACTACATGCAGCAGGACGCTCACGAGTTCCTCAACTACCTGCTCAACACCATTGCTGATCTCCTGCAGGAGGAGAAGAGTCAGGAAAGGCAGCAGAACGGCAGAGTGCTGCAAAATGGAGGAGGACATGAGGAGAAAGGCAGGAACGAGGGAGAAGGAGGAAAGGAGATGCAGCAGACGTGGGTTCATGAGATCTTTCAAGGAACTCTGACCAATGAGACACGGTGTCTCAACTGTGAAGCGGTAGGTGTTTCATCAGAAACAGCTGGACTGTGGTAGAAGTTCAGGGTTGAATGTTAGGCACAGTCATGTGATATTGATAAGATTGTAATTGTTATTGTCTAGTTACAGGTTGGCTGATATTATAGCTAGCTACTAGCATAATTATGTAATAATGACAACCTGGAGTTGCACTTGGGGTCCTAAGACTTTTATTTCAGTTTGTTGCAGATATTTGTTGGGGATGTCCGATAATATCAGTCCACCAATATTATCAGATCGATATGAGCA
This sequence comes from Paraplagusia blochii, assembly GCA_016785265.1. Lineage (NCBI taxonomy): Eukaryota > Metazoa > Chordata > Actinopteri > Pleuronectiformes > Cynoglossidae > Paraplagusia > Paraplagusia blochii. The sequence goes on from JAFBJS010002444.1 coordinate 21,444, forward strand.
AAATTATTTGCATCAGAATGAAACGGTATCGTTGTTTGCACCGGTATTGAATATTTGACGTTGCAAAGGCCAGGTCTCGGCAAATACGCTGGAGCCAGAATAGTCAGAATAAAAGACGTGTAGGCCACGGATCCGCGGGCCTATTCTGACAAGAACACAAAAAACAACGCTACGTTTGTGAATTGTCGTACGCGCATGCAAAAATCATGCTTTTAATTTGTGAAATTACGAGTCTCAAAAACACAAATTTGCGTGCGGATAATTTCACAAATTAAAAGCACGAGATGTGCTTACGACAATTCTTTTGACGTGTGAAGCGTTGTTTGTGTGTCCCTCTTTTGAGACTTTTCTGGCTCCATAACTGTGGTCCTGCCACCTTGACTGGCTCGTGATAAATGATGAAGACATTTTTAGGCAGCGCTGTAAAAGGTGTGCATCCTGCTGCATAACCAGCTGTTCTCTCTGCATGTTCTGTTCATAAATGTTCTTACCGTAGCTCCGTGCCTTCTCACATGTCATGCATGACATTGTGTCAATGCTAAAAGCTTTCAGACAGAAGGAAAACGATGGATCGTATTTTATTGTTTATTATTATAATGGAGGAGAAGTCTGATCCAAGGTACAGAACCTGAGGCTCTGATGAATTGGACAGAATGTCTTCACAGAAGGAGACGTCTAAATGTCCTCCTCTAGTGGCTGCACGCTGCCACTGCTAGTTTCTAATTTTCTCAGTGGATTTGAAAGTGGGAACGATGTCCGTTCTGTGTCCATGCTTCAGGTGAGCAGTAAAGACGAGGACTTCTTGGACCTCTCCGTGGACGTGGAGCAGAACACCTCCATCACCCACTGTCTCAGGTGAGTCCTGACTGCGGTCACACCTCGGAGCTTCTCCCACAGGTGCACAGCTGTCATTCATCTGTGTTTGTCTGATCAGAGGCTTCAGTGACACCGAGACTCTGTGCAGTGAATACAAATACTACTGTGAGCAGTGTCGCAGCAAACAGGAGGCTCAGAAAAGGTGGGTGGCCTCAGGACCACGGGGGGGCGGGGCGGGGTCCTATTGGTCCGTCTGTCTCCCATGTCTGTCTGTCTCAGGATGCGGGTGAAGAAGCTCCCCATGATCCTGGCTCTGCACCTCAAACGCTTCAAGTACATGGACCAGCTGCACCGCTACACCAAACTGTCCTACCGCGTGGTCTTCCCTCTGGAGCTCCGCCTCTTCAACACCTCTGGTGACGCCACCAACCCCGACCGCATGTACGACCTGGTGGCCGTGGTGGTGCACTGCGGTAGTGGTCCGAATCGTGGTCACTACATCACCATTGTGAAGAGTCATGGTTTCTGGCTGCTGTTTGATGACGACATAGTGGAGGTGAGTTTGGTTGACCTTGTTGACCTTGTCATTTCAGTGATGCGTTGGACAATACAACTATGGCTGGAGGACTGTAATCCTTCAGCATATTTTATTGGAAGTCTCTAGCACCGCCTCCTGGTGAATCCTTGCACCCAAACAAAGTGGACTACTCTGGGCCCCTGACCCTCAGGAAGGTTCACCAGGGGCTGCTGGGGTGAGGTGTGATTTGGGTGACGGTTGTGGGAGGGACCCCAGTGAGCTAATCTCTTGTTAACCTTTCTGGGGTGAGGGTTGAGGGAGATTCTGGTTGTCTCTGCTGAGACAGAAGCTCAAAGACCTGCTTATGATTAGGTGGATGAAGATGGAGGAGTGGACAGTTGGACGGACGGATCAACTGATCTAACTGTAAGAGTCTTCTAGAGGAAGGGGCTCCAAGTGTACCACTGCTGTAATGGTTGAATTAGTTCTAGTCCTAGTCACTAGGTGGCAGCAACTCATACAGTAAATACATTTGCTGTTGTGTGGTTCGGGAAAAGACGATCCCTGAGAACTTGTGAGTGAAGGACTGTGGTCACTGCTCTTACACTGGGTCAAAGGTCAAGAGACTGAGCTGAAGTTTCCCACAGTGTCCAGCGTGGGGAGCAGCTGATGTTTACTTCATCTTCACTGAGGTGGAACTGAAGAATGATGTCGATGGAAAGACAGTCAGGACTGAAAGAAGTCCAATGGTCCCAGAACAATGCAAAAGTGGTCAAAGGGCTTCACGACTCCCATGATTCCACGGGACAGAGGGACAGCCTTACTAGGCACTGAGCTCTCAGAGTGGACCAGGTCTCAGGGTTGGCTGTTCTTCTCACCAGCTCAGAGGGAGACCAGCGCAGTTCACCGATTAGCTGATGCTATGAAAATGAAACGTAGCATCTCTCAACTAGCATCTTCCCTCGTCTGTCGGTCTCTCTCTCACTAACTATTTTGCCTCTAACTTGGACATTTCCTCTAAGACGACAACTACTGAGCTAATCTTTTTCCTGTCTTCCATAGAAAATCGACGCTCAGGCCATTGAGGAATTCTACGGTCTGACCTCAGACATTTCCAAGAATTCTGAGTCGGGATACATTCTGTTCTACCAGTCCCGAGACTGAAGGGGGCGATACTCAAAGGGGAGGGGCTTGACCTGAGAGTGCAGGTTTTTTGCTTCCCGTGGGTGGAGTTTTTCAGAAAGCTAACCATCCAGACCCTCAGGCTGCAGAATGGAGTTTTACAAGAACACCAGGAAGACGTCCTGGTGCTTGGCGTCCACTCAAGCCTGGAGTTAAAGAGCAAAACTAACTGCTAAGTGTAGGAGGCTAGCAGCCACGAGAGACGGAAAAACCAGATGTTTCTGATGAATCTCGTTAGCGGCTCCAACATGAGGACGCAACCACCACCATCATCACTGTAAGCGTCCGTCCTCTACATATTCAACCTTGCTTCATTAGCTATTACCATTAGCGCTACACTAGCACACTCACAAATACCAAACAACGTATCTGTGTAGGTTCTCAATGGTCCAGGTCATTCCATCCTGGAATAGTTCCTTCCAGAGAAGAAGAGTCTTCTTCAGTTCTGGTACTTAACCCAAAAGTGGCTGCAAACCTGTGTCTTTGAGGTTAAGTCCATCATTAATACACGTCTCAGTGTTCTGTGGGACCAGTGCTGTCAGAGCCAAACCATTTAGCCACATTAGCTCAACGGCTTAAGTCGTCTTTTACTTCCATTAACAATTGACTAACTTGAACAGACTGTTGTATTGTCATTTTATTTTAATGGATGTGATGTTCTATAACTCAAACA
>JAFBJS010002445.1:5644-47448 GCA_016785265.1 Paraplagusia blochii
GTATTGCAAGTTTAGAAAAGTGCTGGCAGTTTTCTAGAGTGATCCATTTATTTTAATGTGGACCAAAATTGATTCTTATTTTTTATTATTCAAAAGTGATTCTTTTTGTTAGCTATGCCAAAAATAAAAAGGCAATAGATTTACTTTTTTTATGTCACATTGTTATATACGTGAACTTATGTGACAGGAGATGCACTCCTAAAAATAGGATAATACATATGACAAGCTATTTGTTGGAGCTTTAAACCTTCTTTTTTAATTCCACTACTTAAAAAAAAAAAAAAAATATATATATATATATATATATATATATAGATATTAGACAAATGTGGTTCTGCTGGGAATCTTGGTCTGCTTCCAAGCAATGTGTGCTGACCACTATATCAGGTAGTGCATTGTTAGACATGCTGGTATGATGCGTTTAAGACTTCTGAAGTATAAGCTAGAAGTCCTTGAAAAAATGTCACCCTTTGTCCACAATTATCAAAGTATATTTAGTTTTTCTATCCTTTTTTATTCTCACAGAAAAAGCAGATGGAGATGATGCTGAAATTTGCTGCCCAATTACCTGCGGTGACTGTAAAGCTATACTACTTGTGAAGAAATTTGTGTGCCCAGGAATTAATGTCAAGTGTGTAAAGGTTGGTGATATAAGTTATACAAAGGTATTGCCAATTAAACAAATATTATATAAAATACAAGTGTTCTGCATAAGTGAACTTTTATTCTGTGAAATCCATACCTTACAGTATATGACCCGGGTGACTTCCATGAGTGTGAGGGACTGCATCCATGCCTTTCTTTAACGATTCATATAATTTATTGACAAAGGCATTAGAAATATTAGAAATATCAGTCTTACAGGTCTTTCTAGCGTTGGTTTGGGCTTTCATGATCCTTGTTTTATTTTTTTTCATACATGGTCAATGATCTGGCAGCTATTTGTTAATTTTCATTCATTATTGTCTGAACGCGACAAAAGTTTTGTTGTGCCAAAAATCGTATGTTTCTGTGTTTTATAATATGAATTGTTATAATGAATTGTCACTTCAGTGTAGAAAACTTATTTTAGTGCAATACACGATTTGGTTTTAGCTTTTAATATGTGCAGTCATTTGATTTAATGGACATGAATGGATGGATAAATGAGTAGATGTATAGGTACCTAGATTGACAGACAGAAAAAAAGAACAATACTATGTGCAGCACACCTCAGTGGTTACTTGGCTGCTGGTGGACTTGAATGTGAAATGCCAAACTTGGTTTTGCTTCCTTAACAAACAACCCACCGAAGCTGTACTATGGAGGAATAACACTTTCAAATCGTTTATGAAGGAACAGGCTGGTGGTTTGCCTGCTGTGCTTGTGTTTTCCTCCGAACACATCCTGCTTGAACCTCATTTAAGGTGTCAACTTGCCCCAAGAGTGTTTTCTTGGTCTGATCAAGGGTGGCTGGAGCAGAGGAATAGTTAGTCACCCTTTTTAGGAAAACAGGGCGCAATAAACTGTATTTGCTTCTTGGGACCAACTAATGTTTTTGGATTATCTTATCGAGAGGCAGATCATCACTAGCGAATCACTAGCTTATGGTAATTTAGTTTCTATAACTATTTAATAATAGTTATTATGTGGTATTAACTTTTGCAGTTTGGCCTTGTCATACTTTATTTAGTCACCAGCTCCAATTTCTCCTTTTTAGCTACAGCCACATGCTGCCTCTTTCTGACTCTTCTGCCAGTTCCCTGGTGGCTTTCTTGTGCTCTGCTCCTGTGCATACATTTTGCAGAGCAAGTGTACCATTTAGGACCTGCAGAGCCCCTGCTTCCCACTTTAGCAGAGATCATGACGGCTTTCCAGTCGGCCCATCTACATTCTAATGCCAAGTCTGCATTGGCTCATTTCCACTCATTGGAGGCCTCCATACCCTTCATTGTTCCTATGAGACAGTAAGCTTCACAATGATAATGGTCCTGCGTTGTTCTGGCCACATGGCAAGGTCTTACTGGAGTGAAGTCTTTGTGACATTCCGTGGGAACTGGAGCTGCCTTCCCAGTCATAGACTACCCACTGCCTTGTAGGAGTACAGTTTTTGGTATTCTCTGTCAGGGAAGGTTGACATTCTCTCTAACCTTTTTACACAGTACATACCATCTTGCTGTTGTTGGCAGTCTACTGTTGCCTTCCTGTCTGCATGACTCGGGCACCTCTGTGCTGGAGGGGCATGATACTGATACTGCAAAGGGCACAGGACTCACCACCAAACCACAGGTGAATATTTGAGAACATAGCAGGTGGTTATATGCAGCTCTGATCCGCAAGTTGAACCTATTCTGTGGAATCTTCCTCAGATCAGAGCATGACAGGGACCTGTCTGTGACATTTTCACGACATTCAGCCCCCTTTCAGGCTTTGGGACACACCTTTTATATTGAGTGAGTCAAGTTCAGTTTCTTCTCCCTTTTTTGTTCTATACTCTCACTGGTAGTAGACTTTAACTTAATAGTAACTTTACTCCTCTGACCATCATCCTTGCTCTTATTAGGATTATCTTAAAGGTTGAAACAAGGAGAATAAGGCATCAAGCATCTCATTGCTATACCTTCAACTGTTGTGTAGTCCTTGTGGGTGCAGCAACATCTTGGAGGTTTTTAAGGCATTGTCTTACAAAGGTGTTGATGAAGCGGGAATGTGGATGGTGCCCAGGGCATACTCATGAGTTGGTTGGGAAGAGATCTACATACTTTTTCAGGACCAGCCATATCAAGTGCATGTTAGCTGTTCTCTTTTTGCCCACAAGCTCTGCTCCCATACTACTGCAGAGTGTTTAGCAAAACCTGGGAATCCTGACACACGTGCTCTCTGGCAGCTTGTGTCAAGTATAAAGCTTGGCCAGATATAAACACATCTCTCCTTTAACATTTAGTATTGCTATGCTCCTTGGGAATAAAGATCATCTCTGCCTTCTGTCATTCTGAAGGGATGACCTTGTTCTTCCAGGCCCTTATGAGCTTCAACAGAAGTCTCTGGACCTTCGGGCAATACTTATATGCAGCTTACAAGATATCTCATCACACTGAGTTTGTGGAGCACGTACAGTAAAAGGGTGTGGTAGCTGGGCGAGGAACATACTCCAATGAACAGTTCATTTACTACACAGAACTAGTTTCGAAGTAGTCAGGGGTCAGTGGTGGCCTAATGGTAAAGGAACTGGACTGGAACCGGAGGGCCACAAGTCCGTATCCACCAAATGCCAAGTCACTACTGAGGTCCACTGAGCATGGCACTGTCCCCACTCAAAGCTGCCCACTGTTCACTTTGGTGATGGGTTAAATACAGAGGTCACATTCCGTTGTGTGCAGCGGTGTGAATCACAGTGTCACAATGACAAGGAGTTTGCTTTCTCTCCTTCCTTCTTTGATACCTCCAGCTTGAACATATGAAGATACAGGCTAATGGCTAATTTGATATTTTCTGTTCAGTATGAAGACCAGCTTATTAGCCCAAAGCAGTTTGTGCACATCTCTGGAAAAGCTACTCTGAAGGACTGGAAGAGAGCCATTAGGATGGGTGGGGTCATGCTCAGGTAAGGAGGCTTATGTTGAAGTTACATTACTATGTTTAGAAATAAGAGAGAAAATGTAAGTAACTTTTTAACTTTTTCTTAAACATTTTACTGTTTCAGTCAAAACAGTTAGACAACAAAGTATTTGTTGGAATAGATATCAGTTACTGTTTTATCACATAAATATACTGTTCACACGCAGTAAAAAATCAGCCACAAATTGCTGACTCAGTGATGTATGCCTGTGTAGATTCTCAGTCATCCAGGTAATTCAACCCAAAAAAATAAGTTATTTCGAGAGCCACTGGACAGAGGCTTCAGTTCTAACCGACTACAGGGGAGTCCTGGTATTTAACCTCAAAAGAGGCTGCATACCTGTGAAAGGGAAGTTGTTGTAGAAAACAAAAGTCTATAAGAGGGAGGTGGGGTTACAGGGTGATGTGTCACACCCTGTTCGAGATGAGCTGTTTGCTGAGTTAGAAGTGTCAATGGAGATGTGGGGGTTGTATTGTACAAGAAGTCTCCTGGATAAGAGGTGAAATGTATTCAAGAAACCTACTATGTCCATTCGCTCTTGAAGTAACTAATTTTTTGGACTCAGTGATGTATGACAGCCAATATTCTTCTCTGCAGAAAAATGATGGATTCGGGTCAGCTGGACTTTTATCAGCACAGCACACTGTGTACAAACACATGTCGCAGCACTAAGTTTGACCTTCTCATCAACAACACACGAATTCCATCTGAGGGTGCCATGTTGACCCTGCCTTTGTCCTGTCAGGGTGAGAAATTGACACAGCATGTCATTTTGCAACAATAACTACGTCTTTTTTAACTTATCTTTATATTCCAATAGTTCATATTGGGACCCTATGTGCTTTAAATTATTTTTGTAAATATTTATGCATTTATCAAATGCTTCTATCCAAAGCAACAATTAACAGAGAGCCTCAAATCCTTCATTCCGAAAAACATGTATTTATTAGGGGTGTGACGATTCACTCACATAACAATCCAATTCATATTTTGATTGACAGGTTACGATCCGATTCAGGAACGATTAAAAAAAAAAAATTAAACGATCAACCCAGGTCGATCCGATTAGTCCAGTTTGATTAAGTTCTTGTATCTTGGACAAAAATGTGCAGCTCTGCTTTCAACAACACTGTACAGCTGCCAGTCTTTTTTTAGTTTAGTTTATTTAAGGGGAAAATGGCAATTTCATAAACACATGGTTAAATGAGAAAGAATTAGCCAAAGGCTAGTTTTCATCTGTTGTCTCCTGGTCATGATGTAAAAAGGACAGAAGCGCACAATACATATAAAATAGAAAATACATATGCAAACACTTTTTATACAATTAAGACATTTTTTTCAGCTTCATCTGGCATCTCGTGTCGAATTGCATGAACATTTGCAAGATTTAACTTGGTATTCTTTTACACAATTTGTCCAATATGGCCTTTAAAAGGAGAGCTGTGAATCTAATATTAACCCAAGATATTTATACTAATTGACAATTTGTATTTTATCTCCATTAACAAATATATCAGGATCAGGTGACAATACTTATTTCAGTGAAATATATGCCTACAGTTTAAGAAGGTTTAGTTGTAGACAGCAATCCTGCAACCAGATTGTCACACAGGACATTGTTTGTAATGTAACAAGCGATAGATTCAGTTTATTGCCTTGGACTTTGCCGAATTATTGCCAAACTGAAAAATCAAGTTAAATCTTGTAAATGTTCATACAAATCGAAAGGAGATGCCAGATGAAGCTAAAAAAAATGTCTTGTTGTATAAAATGTGTTTGCATATGTATTTTCTATTGTATCTGTATGTGTGCTTCTGGCCTTTTTACATCATGGCTAGGGGACTACAGATGAAAAGTAGCCTTTTGCTAATTCTTTCTCACTTAACCATGAATAATCATATGTTTTGAAATTGCATTCCCCCCTTTAAATAAACTAAACTAAAATTAAAAAAGACTTGCAACTGTATAGTGTTCGAAAGCAATGTTCCCTCTAAGCTGCGCGCCTGCGCAATTGCGCACTGCTCCCATGTTCTTCGCGCACAGCAAATCTATACAGCGCATGAAAATATCAAAGCTGAAATGTAAATAAAATAAACTAACAACAATTTGTTTGTTACCGTTTTGCAATGCAACTCACTGAATGGCATGTGACAACAAGCGGTACTTAAATAAAACAATAACAAACACTGTCCAGCTAATGATATGATGCGGTTTACTTACCCAGCCAATCAATGTCATTAACAGTACTCTATGCGTAAGTACCCCTGTTGGCTGTGAAGATTCTCATTCATCCAGGTCATGATATCCAAAAAGTGTTTAGTTGTAAGCAACTGGACTTCTTCTTGGAGTTGAAAGACGTTTCATTCCTCAACTGAGGAACTTCATCAGTTTCTGGTTGTTGTTGGAGGGAACTCTAGTAGTTATACTACTCTAGACCACTCCTGTCACCACTGGACAAAGGTGTGAAGAGTTGATCACACCTTTTTTTAGACAGAAACTACTCCTGATGTTAATGAGCAGTTTTCTTGTCACATGTCCAGATGTGAATGGGAGTCGTTGTCACACCCGTCTAGAGAAGCCTGCTCTGGTATTGATGAGCAGTTAAACTTCCTAGGATAGGATCTCAAGGCAGAATGGTATGTAGTAGACAATTGATGACGCAAACCTCCCCCTCTATTTAAGGTTGGTTGTTCTAGATGGGCATAGATGACTTCCTTTACTCCTCTCTCAAACCACCTGTCCTCCTTGTCTAAAATATGCATATCTGAGTCCTTGAAAGAGTGTCCCTTTTCATTGAGATGGAGATAAACTGCTGAGTCCTGTCCTGATGTGGTTTCCCTTCTGTGCTGGGCCATGCGTTTGCGGAGTGGTTGTTTGGTCTCCCCAATATTCCGTATTTATAATATAATAATATTCCCTCCAACAACAACCAGAAACTGATGAAGTTCCTCAGTTGAGGAATGAAACGTCTTTCAACTCCAAAAAGAAGTCCAGTTGCTTACAACTAAACCCTTTTTGAAGTACCCCTGTTTTGCAGGTTAGCATGTAGCTAACGGTGCGGCTGAGTGTAAAGTATATAGACTGTGGGGAGAGGTAAACACAGATAAACACTTTGCCCACCCCTTATTATGGTGAAATGAACGGGCAGTGGCACATCCACTTACAAAGCCAAAGTAAAAAAGAAATGTGGTTCTTTTTGGATGGAATTGCTGTCCGAGTATGTGCAAACAGAAGAACAAGGGGTGTAACTGGGTCAGATTTTTTCGTTTTGAGTGCGAAAGGACTGCTCTGCAAAACATGCTGCGAAGCTAAAGTAACAAGCAAGTTTTTGGAGGGGAAAGTGTGGACTGAATGGATGTTGGACTACTTCAAGCGTCGTCCGTGCTGAAAACTAATTTGAATGCTGTTGGAATTGTACTAAGACGCAAGATGGAAGTGCGGATTAGTTGCTGTTGTCATTTGACAACAGCCAATAAACTTGCTTTGATCCTTTAAAGCCAATTAACTTGCTATGATCCCTGGTTTGATACTGGTGTGTGTTACCAAAGCGTGCACATCTAATGTTGCTCACAGTGGTCCTTAGTTTGCTCAGGGAGGTTGCCTGTCTGCCCAGACATATGAAAAATTAGAGGGAACATTGGTTGAAAGCGAAGTTGCAAATTTTATTTAATCAAATTGAACTTGATCAAATCTAACTGGATGGTTTGTTTAATATTTTTTATGAATCGTTCCTGAATCGGATTGTAGCTCTTGTTGGGTTTGGGGCTGCCACTAGACTGGCTTGTGCTCACTAGTGGTTTATTTTCTAGGAGTACAAAAGTCCAAAATGACCCTTTCTTTATTGACTCCCACTACAGTACCATGATACTTATTCTTCTTCTCCTTTCGGCTTATCCCCTTTTTAGGGGTTTTCACAGCAAGTCAACAATTTCCATCTCACCTTGTCCTCTGTATCCTTAACTCTAACTCAAACTACCTACATGCCCTCTCTCACTGCATCCACGGCCTTCCTCTTTTTTCTTAGCTGGTAGCTCCATCTCTAGCATTCTTCTACCAATATAATCACTTCCCCTCCTCTGTCCGAACCATCTTAAGCTGGCTTCTCTAGCTTTTTCTCCAAATTTTCCTGTTCCCCGATTAACCCGTTCCTGATCCTATCCAACCTTGTCACCCCTAAAGAGAACCACAGCATCTTTATCTCTGCTACCTCCAGCTCTGCCTCCTGTCTTCTACCTATACCTAGTGTCGTACATCATGACTGGTCACACAACTGTCCTGTAAACCTTTCCCTTCACCTTAGCTGACACTATATCATAAATCAGTTTAGGCTCTTTTCTCCAGTTGTTCCATCCCGCCTGTACTCCATTCTTCACTTTTCTTCCACAGTCTCCTCTGCTCTGAACAGTTGGTCCTACAGTGGTATGGAAAAGTATCTGAACCTTTTGGAATTTGTCACAATTCTGCATAAAATCACCATCAAATGTAATCTGATATTTGTCAAAATCACACAGATGAAAAAACAGTGTCTGCTTTAACTAAACCCACCCAAACATTTATAGGTTTTCATATTTTAATGTGGATAGCATACAAACAATGACAGAAGGGGGAGGAATAAGTAACTGAACCCTCTGCCTAAGGAGACTTAAAAAGCAATTGAAACCAATTTTTACCAAACAATTTAAGTCAAGTGTGTGCCCAATCACTGATGAGTGGCTTAAAGCTACCCTGCCCACTATAAAACACACACCTGATAAGAATTGTCTTCATGAGAAGCATTGTCTGATGTGCACCATGGTTCGATCAAAAGAGCTGTCTGAAGACCTGCGATCAAAAATTGTCGATTTGTATAAAGCTGGGAAAGGATACAAAACCATCTCTAAAAGTCTGGATGTTCATCAATCGACAGTCAATGGAGAGAGTTTGGCACTGTTGCTTCTCTCCCAAGGAGTGGCCGTCCACCTAAGATGACGCCAAGAGTTCAGCGCAGAATACTCAGAGAGGTAAAAAAGAACCCTAAGGGGTCTGCTAAAGACTTACAGAAATCACTGGCACAGTCCAATGTCTCTGTCCACACATCAACTATATGTAAAACACTGGCCAAGAATGGTGTTCATGGGAGAACTTCACGGAGGAAGCCACTGCTGTCTAAAAGAAACATTGTTGGTCGTTTAATGTTCGCAAAAAGGCACTTGGACACTCATAGAAGTTTTGGCAAAATATTTTGTGGACTGATGAAACAAAAGTTGAGTTGTTTGGGAGGAACACACAACGTCATGTGTGGAGGAAAAATGGAACAGCTCACCAACATAAACACCTCATCCCCACCGTAAAGCATGGTGGAGGGTGCATCATGGTATGGGGCTGTTTTGCTGCCTCAGGGCCTGGACAACTTGCAATTATCAATGGAAAAATGAATTCACAAGTTTATCAGGATGTTTTGCAGGAAAACCTGAGGCCATCTGTCAGACAGTTGAAGCTGAAAAGAGGATGGATGCTACAACAAGACAATGATCCAAAACGCACAAGTAAATCAACTACAGAATGGTTTCAGAAGAACAAAATACACGTTCTAGAGTGGCCAAGTCAAAGTCCAGACTTGAACCCCATTGAGATGCTGTGGCATGACCTCCACAAAGCGATTCATGTCAGACATCCCAGGAATCTGACTGAACTACAACAGTTTTGTAAAGAAGAATGGGCCAAGATTAGTCCGGTTCGATGTGCCAGACTGATCTGTAGCTACAGGAAGCGTCTGGTTGAAGTTATTGCTGCAAAAGGGGGGGCCACAAAATATTAAATGTGATGGTTCAGTTACTTATTCCTCCCCCTTCTGTCATTGTTTGCATGCTCTCCTCCTTAAAATATGAAAACCTATAAATGTTTGGGTGGTTTTAGTTAAAGCAGACACTGTTTTTTCATCTGTGTGATTTTGACAAATATCAGATTACATTTGATGGTGATTTTATGCAGAAATATGACAAATTCCAAAAGGTTCAGATACTTTTTCATACCACTGTAACTATCTAGACTCCCGCACCTTACCCACCTTTGCTCCTTGTAACCTTGCCATTCCACTATTCTCCCTTTCACTAACAGACATATACCGTATTTTCCGCACTATAGGGCGCACCGGATTATAAGGCGCACCTTTAATGAATTACCTATAAAAAAAAATTCATACATAAGGCGCACCGCATTATAAGGCGCATACAATAAAAGCTTCAGTAGTGGCTGATGTTGCGTTATGGATCCACTAGATGAAGCTGCACTCAAGCGAATGTCAACAACACAGTCAGACTAGTAGTGGAGGGGAACGTTTACTCGATTCAGTAAACACGTAAAAGAAACAGTTTGATACATTACGGCAAATTAAACGTTAATGCAATGACAGTATAGTAACTCTCTAAATAGTGTAACGTAAAAACAATATAACAATAACTCAACAATGTTTAAACGTCAATGTCCATATTCACAATATGAACCACCTTGTTCAGCTGTAAACGCATAAAAGAAACACGTAAAGCTCTCTAATCAGTTCATTCCTCATCCACGAATCGCTTGAATTCTGCTTTTTCAGTGTTCGAATTGAACAGTTGGGCGAATACCGCTTCGAATATGCCCGGCTGCGTCTTGTCCAAGTCGGCGGCTAATTTAAGACTATTCTGGCTCCATACTGGTGCATTTATTCTGAAAGCACATTTGTGATTTCTTTAAAAATACTGTTATGTCCCGGTGACAGACCAGTCAGGCGCGTCCGTGCTCTGAAGAACTCACGATTACAGCAGACTTATAACTTATTTCCAGACGCTAATTGCGGCACCGCTCCCTGCAGCTTCGCTCCTCACTCTCACACTCTAGTATCCACACAGCTCTAACCACGCCTTCCCACACTTGGAAACATTAACCCTTTAACTGCTGTATAAAACCTTATAACCATTACAATACGTTTGTGGATCCGCGCTCGTGCATTTATTCTGAAAGTAAATTGAGTCGGAGATGTGTATAAGAGAGTACATTGGTGAATGAAAATGCACGCGTCCCACAGTCACATATCCCAGCATGCACCGTGCGCTATTTCTACAGGAGAAAATGGAGTCGGCTACTGCTTCTTGTAGTTATGAGACCTGTGGCGGCTCAGTATTGGTTCATACATAAGGCGCACCGGATTATAAGGCGCAGTCTCAGCTTTTGAGACAATTCAAAGCTTTTAGGTGCGCCTTATAGTGCGGAAAATACGGTACTCTGTCTTGCAATGACTGACCATTCCTCTTCTCTCTAGTGCAAACCTCCTCCTCTCTAGGTTCTCTTCAAGTTGTTGCCTACTTTCACGGCAGATCACAGTGTCACCTGCAAGCATTATCATCCATAGAGACTCCTGTCTGACCTCAACTGTCAATCTGTTCATCACAAAAGCAAACAAGAAGGGGCTCAGGGCTGATCCTTGATGAAGTTCCACCTCCACCTTGAAGACTTCTGTCCTTCCAACAGCACACCTCACCACTGTTATACTCTTTTTTTTTTTATAAATATCCTGCACCAATCTAACATACTTCTATGCCACTCCTGACTTCCTCATCCAAAACCAAAATTCCACCCTTGGCAGCCTGTCATACTGTAGGCCTTTTCTAAATCTACAAAAACACAATGCAGCTCCTTGTGACCCTGTCTGTACTTCACACGTCAACATTCTCAAGACAAATATTGCATCTGTTGTACTTTTTTTCGTCTTTTACATTGGCATATGAACGCTTTTACTCCACTCATGAGGCTACTTGTCTGTCTCTAAAAACAAGCCGTTGCCTCAGGGGTCCTCTTCCAGGCAGAGAGACACAGTGTAGATAGTCGCTAAATAGTAACTAGTAACGAGCCCCTTCACACAAAAGTATCCATAGTGGCGTTACCGATTTTGAAATATAACGCGTTACGTTATTAGTTACAGAGAAAAGTAGTCGCGTTACGTGACGGCGTTATAAGTAATGCTTTAGTCCCAATACTGGTCATCGGGACCAACTGCCATTCCACACTTCATTCTCTTTAGGGCTTTTCTAACTTCATCCTTTCTAATCTGTTATACCTTTTCCCTGTTCCTCATTCCTACACTGCCTATCATTTTCTTCATTCAACAACTTCTCAAAAAACTCCTTCCATCTTCCTAGCACACCTTTTTCACGGGTTGTGCCATTTCCATCCCTGTCTTTCATTAACCTCACCTGCTGCACATCCTTCAAGGAATGATTCCCCTGCCTTGCCAATCTGTATATCTCATTTTCTCTAACCTCTCATACAACTCCTCATATGCCTTTTGTTTGGCCCTGGCCACTTCTCTCTACTCTAGTCTATACTCCTCTGTTCTGTCACTATCCCATCTCTTCTTTCCTAGTCTCTTTCTTTGACCACTCTCCTGAACCTCATCATTCCACCACCGGGTCACTTTTCCCTCCTTTCTCTGTCCAGAGGAAACACCTAGCACCTTCCTAGCTGTCTCCCTAATCATCTGGGAATTCCCTACCTCAACTGCTCTCACTACTTTTCCAAAGTCTTCACAACAGTCCTGTTTCCTTAACATCCACCACTTGATCTTTTTCCCTGTCTTTACCCTCTTCCTTCTTTCTCACCTCCATTGTCAGCTTACACACTACCATTAAATAACTATTCTATGCTGTTTGGCTACACTCTCACCTGCCACCACCTTACAGTCGCTTAGCTCCTGCAGTTTAACTCCTCCACACACAATATAATCTACCCGAGTGGACCTACCTCCACTCTTGTATGTCACCCTGTGTTCCTTTCTCTTTTGGAAATAGGAACAGCAACAGTTAGGGTATGCCTTATGCAAGCTCGCAGACAGTGAGAAAGGACCAAATTGACCGTAGACCACATCTGCACCCTTCTAGATTTCTGCCTCACCACTACATATTTCCAGTTTATTGACTCATTCTACAGACAGAAACATGGTTTGCCATGGGCTCCCTGGTGTCTCCAATAGTGCCAACCCTTTACTTGGAGAATGTGGAAACACAGGCTTTGCTCTCATACATGGGAACAACTCCAAGTCATTGGTTTTGCTACGTAGATGACAACCGGATCAAAATCAAAGTCCAGAAGACTGACAGCTTCACTGACCACATCAACTCAGTGGACAAAAACACCAAGTTCACCAGAGAAGATGTTAAGGAAAACAGCCTTGCCTTTTTGGCCTGGGGAGTCCACATCATGGAAAATAGACATCTTAACATAGAGCTTTACAGGAAACCAACCCAAACTGACGAGTACCTTCGTTTTGACTCTCACCACCCACTTGAACACAAACAGGGGGTTATCTGAACTCTCCACTCACGGGCAGACACCATCCCCACCACAAATAGAGGTAAGTCAAGGGAACAAGCACGTCAAGACATCCCTTAAGATCTGTGGTTATCCCGGCTGGGCTTTTCTTAAAACCACTAAGGAAAGGCCTACAGAGAGGGAGGACAACAGGAAGGGTAATGTTGTCATTCCTTATGTCGCAGGGGTCTCTAAGAAACTCAGGTGAATTTTTAATCAGCATCAGATCCGTACGCATTTCAAACCCGGCAACACCCTAAGACAGAAACTGGTTCATCCCAAGGACAAGATCCCAAGACACATGCTGGACAACGTGGTTTAACCCATTCAGTGCAGCGAGGAGTGTGCAGACTTCTACATTGGGTTCCGCACAATACTCTGACAATGACGCTAACGACCCATCAATACCCACTCAACGACTGGTCACACTTCACACGTATCCCCAGGTTCACCCAACAGGAGGGACTTGAAACACTCCTTCCTCCCCACTCACAGGATATAACTTCTGTTACTCCCCAATAACAGTTAGAACTGAAGAAGCCTTTTGGATGAGAGGTGAAACATTTTCCAAAAAACTGAATGTTCAGTTGCCTAACTAAACTCTATACCCTGGGGACAGGCACTAGAAACACTGGCTTGTGGTGCCTATTGGCTGGTTTACCATAATATTTAATGCTATTTGTTGCAAACAGTACAGTTATTTCCTGATGATTACTAGAGTTGGCTCCAGCTTCCCCTGCCACGCAAAATGAATCGTAGAAGATCAAGAAACAAATGAATAGAAAGTTGAATAAAACAGCCCTTTTTTGTAGGAATGTTTGATAATGTCAGCCTGATGTTGTGGTAATTATGAAATATCTGTAAAAATCTGCCATTTTTTAGAGCATAATAACGCAGAGCTGGGCTTCAGCAGATTTACTGTAGTTGCTTTGATATGTTATTTGCACAGACAATCGAGAACGTTTGGGAATCACTACCATATTGTATTCAGTGCTGTGGATATGAGCCCACTCCAGAAGGGAACCATCTATACACTACTTGTAAAATGTTACAATCATTAGATTGTTTATTTTGTTTTTCGCACTTTGGATGAATATTTCCTCTCTGTTTGAATCAAGTAGTTTTGGACAGTGAGGGAGTTGGGGTGAAGGACAGACCTGAATCTGTGGCTACAAAGCTGGACTGGATCGCGGGGTCACAGGACTTGACCGAAAAGGAGCACAGTGAGATCTCAGGTTGGAAAGACACAAAAGCAAAACTCATTGTAAGTCTCATAGAATCTGTGGGCTTTTAACTGAAATGTTTGTCCCTTCACAGATGACACATTGAACTTCTGGAAGGGTATTGCTGATGTGGGTTTGCTTGGTGAAGTGGTTACTAATGTCAACACTGAACTGTTGGCATTGCTGGATGGTGTGCAGCAGCTGAGGGATCTAACTGTTTTACAGGACACTGGTACATGATGATTCTACATCTGTATACTGGCTTACGGAAGCCTATTTCTGTGACAAAGGCCACTACTGAAAAGTCAAAAAGATCGAGTATTTTAATACTGGTTCAAACATTTGCACAAGAAAAAAAGTGACAACTTTGACAATGCCAGACAAAAGAAAAATAATCCTTACTTAACGGTGTACAATATTTGTTTAAAATAGATCTGAGAGTTGTGGCTTGCTCTAGAGTTGTGAGTATGTATACTTGCATACTTTGATCATCTCCCCTTGTGAATCTGCCAATTAAAAGCTTGTGGTCTTTTGTTTAATGCAAGTTAATTTTAATTTACCACCATGCAATCTCTGCTAAATGACAAAGATGACAGCTTTTATTTTTCTATTGCTCTTGCACCAAGCTCACAAGTACAATCTGTCCATCTAAGCCAGTGATTTTCAACATTTTGTGAGCCGCGGCACATTATTTATGTTTATAAAATTCTGAGGCACACCACAAACCAAAATGAAATTTTAACACAGTTTTATAATACATATAGTTAATAATATAATTTGAAAATGTATTTATACTCACTTAGTGTAAAATGTATTTATACTCACTTATACGTCACTTGCTGTCACGGTTGCGTAGCTATAGCGCCATTGTTTTCACAGGCAGCCTCTTTTGCTACTCTCTGGAATATAAGAGTATTACATATTTGCCACACAATAACAGCGCAGACACCCAACAATGGTTAATTGGGTGATATTAGATAATTTCCCGCGGCACACCTGACAATCTCATGGCACAGTAGTGTGCCGCGGCACACTGGTTGAAAATCACTGATCTAAGCAAATATTCACTCCTCTGTCCACCTGGTACCGGCTCCTATTAAGAAAAGGCTTGATGTAAATAATCCAATTGTGCTCACCTGCATTCCGTGTAGCGTAACAGGCAGCATCACATCTCAAATCTCACCAACTCACTCGCTCAGTCATACGTTTTTAGCACTGCCAATCAGTTTTAAATTAAGTGTTTTTTTTCTCAGGACAAAAATTTCCAAGTGCAGATTTAATGGAGCTCAACTTTAACCTCCAATGACAACCAGCTGTATAGCTTCTGGTGCAATTTCGATAATAGTTGTGTAGTACAGAGGAAATAGTGCCTACTTGGTGACTAGCTCGGCAAATGGCTATACTAATCTCAAATTCCTGTTTGCCAGAAGTTGCAGTGCTCAGCAATCTTGCCAAAGTGTTTGGCTTGCTTGATTCTGTGAAGAAGGCACTGGAGAGAAGGAAGCAGTTCACAGATTCAAGTCAGCAGCAGATCTTCTGCAACCTCAATAGTAAGTTCACATTAAAAACTCATTTGTTAAACTTACTCTACTTAGTTTTGACCTTGGAATTTTTTTAACCATCAACTAGTATGTCTGTTCTACTGTTTTATTAACCTGTTTGTTATAACACCGTACAAACTTTGAATAAGACAACAAAGGATGGAGGATGGAGAATGCCATGCACTGAATTCTCTTCAAATGAATTAGAAAGCAAAGTGCATTCTTGGCCATATTTCATCCTTGCCTTTTGTCTGAAATGCAGACATAACTTGATTATGCAATGCAGATAGGAAGTATTACCTGTCCTGTTTTGCATCAAATAATTCAAAGTAACTTTTAATTTTTTACTCTTAAGTAGATTTTTAGATTGGTACTTTTACTTGAGTCAATGTAAGCAAAGAGATACTTGAGAGATAATGAGAGATAGTAATAGAGATTATGTGCCCTTTATTAAAAACATTATTGTGTATCCATTATAATTGTGTTGATGATTCTGCATGAGATAAATTCATCTCTTCATGTTGTTGGTGATTGTCAGGACATTTTTTTGTATTTCCA
Source organism: Paraplagusia blochii (assembly GCA_016785265.1). NCBI lineage: Eukaryota > Metazoa > Chordata > Actinopteri > Pleuronectiformes > Cynoglossidae > Paraplagusia > Paraplagusia blochii. The sequence continues at coordinate 21,889 of JAFBJS010002445.1, forward strand.
CAGATCTGGAGATGCAGCTGGAGCAACAGAGGAAGCTGCAGCAGGTGCGGACCCCTGTCATTTGCCCACAGTCAATCAAAAGAAAAACTTCCAAGCGCCCCACAAAGCGACCTCGTTTCCAGAGGCCTGCCACTTCCAACACTCTCTCCCATCAAGCCACTGTGCAGCCCCACCAGTTAGCCGTCCTTTCACCAATCTCTTTGTCGTCTGTTGGTCAGCCATTCACTATGGCGGGCCTTCCAATTGCCTCTCTTGCTCAGCTGTCCAACACAGTAACACTGTTTCCTACTGGATCACAGATTTTTACTCGCTACATGGTAGGTGGAAGTGGAAAGCAAGACGCCATTACCTTGCACCCATCCTCATGTCTTACACAGCTGGGCACAGTGGTGAGTCCGTTAGAATTGGTGCATCTGAACCAGCAAAGTGGTAACACAGAGGTGCTCCCCCTGGAGGGCCAGGTGGTGGATGACACCAAGGTAGTACAAGGTGGTTTGGACTCAAGCCAGGAGCACACTGTCATTGAGATCAATCCCACACCAAGTGAGCATGCTGTGGGTTTACTAGAGCTGCAGCTTGGCAGGGATTTGGGCTCAAACCAAGGTGCATTGGTTGTCCAGAGAGAGATGGAAGTCACAATGGCTGCCAAGGAGGAAACCCAGTGCCAAATGCAAGAGGGACAGTCTAATGGTTTTCAAGGATTGCAACTGGACACCAATGGACAGTTGTCAAATGTACAAATAGTTGTAATAGGTGAAAACACACAAGAAATAAATAAAGAGATCTAATACACAATTAGTGTACATTCAGCAGTTCAGAAATTAGTTCAACTACCACATAGCAATATACTGGATAAGGTCCCAATGCCAAAAGCACCTAATTCCATAAATTCAATGTTCCAAGTGTTGCCTCATCTACCACTTACCCTTCGAACTTCAGGCAGTCAGAATGAAGACATTTAGTATTGTGTCTTGTAAGGTGTTGTCAGCTTTAGTTCTTACATTTTTGTTTGTTTTTTTTTCAAATAAAAGGGCTATGGCTTACATTACAGAATAAACTGAGATGTGAAAATGAGTTTAACTTAGTAACTGTCACTTGCAAAATCCAATTCAAATAAATTTGTATTTGACACATTAAGGTGTTGATTAATAAAAGAAGCCCACCAAGTTCCACCAAGTTTTTTCAATAGAACTACTTTTATATCCCCACCTCTTCTCCCTATGCTGTTTCCACAATTGTTTCCCACTGCCAAGGAAGATGGCAAGACTGATTCTAAATCTGATGAAGTTAACATATATGACTTATATTTTGCTTTACTGTGTAAATGTCTATTAATCCAAGCCTAGTGTAACCATTAACTGTTTATACGTTCCTCCAAATTTACTCTAGTTAAATAGTTTTTGAAGTACATCTAAAATTTGATTTCAATTTGAATTTTACCAAATGATGATGATGATGTACGCACAAATTTTTTCAACAGAAGTGTTTTAACAATTTGTGCTCTACATATAAAAGTGACATAGTTCCTCAAAGACAACTATGGCATTATTTGTTCGTCATCTTCATCCACTTATTTGTTCCCGGGTCACAGAGGCAGCAATTTCCAATTCTGCCACCCAAATCAGACTACTCTTCCTTTGGGCCTTCCCATTGAAGACCCTCCTGATGCCCATAACTAGGCATAACAATGCAAAATTGCAAACCTTAAAAAAGCTCATCCTTTATTACATCAATTTTGAAACATGTGGAAGTGATATGAGGATTTAGTAAGTGGTAGTTTATTAAAACCTCCACTTTGCTTTAAAACCTAAAATCCGAAATTAGTGAGATAAAATTTGTCCTTTCAGAAATAATGGACATTTTTGCTTCAAAATTCTTGAAAAATTAACCTTCAATGTTTTTATATTTTCTGCTGCAATTTCATCAATAATAGGTAATAAACTATCGAAGGCCTTGTCATATCTTGCCGGTAGTTCCAGTGTTTGCCCACCAGATGGTGGCATTTCCCGCCCCTGCCGGTCATGTGACCACACAGGTGCACCTCATTGTCTGGCAGCTTCTCTAATCGCCTGTGCTCTGACTGTGTTAGAAGCTGCCAGACCGTTTTCCGTGCCGTCCTCATGCCTGGTCCTGCCTTAGTTTCTTTGTCCCTTGGTCCTGTGTCCTGCTCCTTCGTGCTCTTGTTTTTGTACTTGTCTGATCTGATAGTGATCACGTTTTGTCTTAGTACTACTTTGTCAGTGAGTTCAGATTTGTTCAGTTTGTAGGCTCTAGGTATTAGGTATTCCTGAGTTAAAACCTTCTTTTTCCTTTTCTAGCTTTTCCCTGCGGTTACCTTCTAGCGGTTCCGGGTTGATTTTGTTTCTGTTGATTACTTTAATAAATTTCCTGCATTCAACACCACTCACAAGTTTTGGCTTTTGGGTCTCCTACTGTGAACTACTACAGGCTTGAGTAGTTCAGCTTACAGATAAATTGCAGATGTTTAATTACGTGATTTATTTATTAAGGTGATTTACTCTTGCCTCAGTGCCTCTCAGTAGTATACGCAAACTGTTAAGTAAGCTCAGGGGTTGGCAGAAGAGAAATTAAGATGTAGGACTACACCCATTCCACCAAAGGAATTATTTACCTAGTCACTGGGATTGTGTATCTTTCACTTACATAACGATCCGATTCAAATCTTGATTCACAGCCTACAATCCGATTCAATGATTCATAAAAATATTAAATAGTCAATCCAGTTTGATACGACTCAGTTCAGTTCAATTCAATAAAAATGTTCAACTCTGCTTTCAACTACACTATGTAGTTGCTATTAGTTTTAATTTAGGGGGAAATACTATTTCATAAACATATGACTACACATGGTTAAATAAGAAAGAATTAACCAAAAGCTAGTTTACATCTGTAGTCCCCTGGCCACCGTGTAAAAAGGCAAGAAGCACACAATACATATACAATAATAAATAAATAAATATACAATCAAGATTTAACTTGATTTTTTTATTTTAAACTCGAGATTTGAACCGGATCATGATGTGAGTGAAAGATTCACACCCCTAGTGAATTGACATGCATATGTGTCTACGCGCTGTTCCAGTGGGAGGAAGCAGCCAATGTCGCCTCTATGTCTAAACGTCTATTTGTTGGTGGGACACTGGAGTAGTAAATCGATCCACGGACAAAAATCCAAAATATCGTATTATTTGACTGCATTTTAACCAATCAGAACTTTATTGACAGGCACAAATGGATCATGTAGGTCACAGGTCAATAATTGATCTAAAACGATTAATCTTCACACTCGTATTAGTCACCTGAAGCCAAATTAGTTACTTCGAGAGCAACTGGACCTAGTAGGTTTCTTGAAATTGCTTTACGTCTCCAAGAGGCTTCTTCAGTTCTAACCGACTCCCGACCTCAAATGAGGCCGCATACCTGTGAAAGGGGGGCTGTTGTAGAACAAAAGACTATAAGAGGGAGTTGGGGTTACAGGGTGATGTGTCACACCCTGTACTATAGAGCTGTATGTTAAGTTAGAGGTGTGAATGGAGGTGTGGGAGTAGTATTGATATCAATTGTTTCTCTTCTTTGTGATGGAGCCCTGGTCTGATCACAAGAAAATTTTATGGGCAGAGAATTCAAAACAACTCAAGATTGTGTCTTAGTCCTCCCCCTCTGTTGAGAGGTTTCTCCAGGTTGACATAGATGGCTTATTCACTGCTCTTTCAAGCCATCTGTCCTCTCCGGATAGGATTTGGACATCTTCATCCACAAAACTGTGTCCCTTTGCTTCTAGGTGTAAATGAACCACAGAGTCCTGTCCTGATGAGTTGGGTCTTCTGTTTTGTTACATACGTTGGTACAGTGGTTGTTTAGTTTAACCAATGTAGAGGTCAAGGCAGTCCCCTTTGCACTGTACTGCATATACAGCATTGCTTAGTTGGCGATGAGGTATTTTGTCTTTTGGGTAGTCACCTGAAGGTTTTCCTGTGTTGAGATGAGACAGATAATAAGTGTGAATGAAGTGTGTTCCATTAAAGAAGACAAAAGACAGCCTTTGAGTGGATCTCTCAGTTATTAATTATTTGAACATATGTATCACATATTGGCGAGGAGGATAATAGAACAACAAAGACTTGTTGGACTGGAGATGACAGTGGAATGAAACGAAGCAGAAACAAGGTGCTAATTAGAAAAAGGGGTGAACGCATTTGACCCGAAGGAGCAGACTTGGGAAGAGTATTGCGAGATTCTGCATTCGTTTTTTTAAGCTAATAATACCAATGATGGAGTTAATCATAGAGATATTTTAATTAGCAGGAACTCTTAATGTCCCGCATAACGTAGTCACTTCTTATTTTTTTCTGGGCGGCAGTGTGGATTATTCGTCCTGTTTATCCTGCACTCTGCTTGATAAACCTCTACCACAAAAGCAAGTTTTGCAATCAATTCGTTAGCACACAATTTGTTTTATTGTCCAGGCTCCTTGCGTCATCCCGACAAATGCCATCCACTTGTAGTTTTACACACGGCACTTCCACTCTGCTTTACAGAATGTGACTGTAGCGACACCTGCAAATATTGATGTCCACTGACTGCACAATAGAAATATAAAATTAAAAATAAATTAAATTGTGATACTTATATAGTGCTAAGGTTATTTTTTTCATTTAATTTCATAACTTGATTTTTGGAATAGTTTTTAAAAATAGGTGAATTTTCACCCTTACCGTTCTTATACTGAGGAGACAAGCGCTGAGGCTGAGACTGTGCCTCAATCCCGTGAGGCACGGTGCAGGCACTGTCTACATGCCGTCCCTCTTTATGTCGATATTAAAAATGTTTCAACACTAATACCATATGAATTACATGTAATTATTTCAGCTTGTGTATATAATGCAAAGTCTTTATTTTTTGATTATCAACAACTGTCTTTGTGTAACGTGTTCTAGTGCTGAGCAGACAGAAACCTGTTGCACAGGGCTGCAAAGGTAGGCCTGTAGTTGTCTGGCTTCCTGGCAGGGGGTGATGGTGATTCCATTGATTCTTCTTGCAACTCGGCCAACCAATCAAATCAATAATAGAATTAGCGAGTTACAATAAACAGCAAGTCAAGTGCATCTATCAAGTATTTTCCCTTTTTTGCTTGGTCTTATTTCAAAATGGAGTATTACATACCTAAACTGAAAGAATTCTCTAAACTGGACTTTCAATTGAAGCAGGAGATACTTATTAAAGGACGACCAACACCAGAGCTTAAAGGTTTGCTTCAGACTACGGGAAAGTCCATCCACACTATTCAGATAGACTGGGACACACTTTGTAAAACTAAAGGCGGATCTCGTTGGACTAAAGTGAGGGACAGATGTAGATCACCTGGACAGCTTCTCAGCTTTTTGGCCAAGAAAGATTTAATTGAAACTGTTCCTGGGGCGTCAAAGTTCCTCCAGCTTATTATTAATATTATTCAGACGAGATCCCGGGAGCAAAGCCATCATTTCACCTGTGAATTATAAATAATGATGTGTGTGGTTTCTTCATTGTTACTGGATGAATAACAGATGAAAAATAGTTTGTAAAAAATAACTTTGTCCAGCCCTATTTCAAAATGCTTCCAGACTTCAGATCTCTTCATGTTTGGTTCCATTGCAGATCAATAGGCACACTAATCAAATCAATCCAATCAGTATTGATCAGACAGACAACGCATCGCGCTGTTCCATCCATTTTAAACGCAACTGAAACCTGTGAGTCTTTCAAAGCCTAGCTCATTGAACAAACCAGTTCGTTGCTTCAGTCCGAATGAAGCACTTAAGTGGTTCAAACGTCATCAGTCACGTGATTTCAATTAAGCTCCAGACCAGTTCTTCGAAAAAAAATCACTATCGAGCGGGGTGTGGTTTGAAGACAGATGTCGCGTCGAGGTATGTCCCCCAAGGTACGTTAGGTCTATTATGTGTAAACCATTGATGCAAATACATATTCAGCACTAATCATATATGTATTTTACAATTCATGAGTATGTAAAAAAAGAAAGAAATTAAAATTATATATCTTCTTCAAATAACTAGAAGTTTCTTCAAAGAACTTTTCTTTTGGCTCTCGAAGAAGGCGGACGCTTTTTCCTTTGCTCCCTCCTTGCCCTTATCTGCCCTGCTGCTGCTCTATGTCTTGTACTGTCTTTGTCTAACTATCTTGGAGCCTCTCTCTGCACTCATCTCTGAACACCAAAATGATGGATCTGGTCAGCTGGTCTCTCAACGCAATTGACAAAATTTTCTCAACTATGAGAATGGGAAAAGGGGATCCCGCCAGCCCTGACGGAACGTTCCCTGGCGGCTACACGTTGGACTCCTGGGAGAAGTGGAGGATCGTGTGCCTGTCTGAGATTTCCGTGGAGGATGTGGAAAATGTATACCTATTCATTAATGATAGGTTTTCTGCTGATTGGCCTGGGCAGTTTCCTCAATCATCGCTGGACAAGAAAGGAAAGGGTGAAGCAGCAATTGGAGTTCAACAAGCTTCTGGCCCTGAATGAAGGAATGTGCAGGCCATCAACACTCTGATACAAGCGATGGGTGAGCTCAACCGTAAACTGGATGCGGTTCCAGAACACTTCGCGTGGTGGGTACCAACTTGGAGAAGTTGTCAGATGTGTATAAGAGACAGCTACATTTTTAGGGGAATATTGAAGCAAGCCACAGAGAGACTCAGAGAGACTCAAGGGCAGACAGAAAAATTCCAGAGTCGCCCTGTCCCAAAACAATCTACTATCTTCATTGGCTCCCAGACATAAACGGCCTTCAAGGACGCTCATTCTCCACTCTCCTGGATGTTTCTGCAGACAAGAATGCTCCTACCCTCCCCCCTTTTTGGAACATTTACCCTACCCCAAACTCAACGCCTTCTTTGGCCCCTCACCCCCCTCCCTCCCCTGTTGCGGCGTGATCATGATGGTCGAGGACAGCGCAGTTTTGCAGCAGCCCTCCTATCCGTGATTGTGCTGTGACCTCCCTCCCCCACATCCCTTCCCTCATCCACATGTCCAGGTGTCTGAGTCTTGTTACAGTGTTTTGATTGTGCTTAATGGTGAGGGTTTTTTTATCTAATCCCACACTGTGCTCCCCCCGCGGAACCTAGTTTGGAGTTGTCTTTTTTTCCCCTCCTCCCTCCTCGGCGTTTTCAGTTGTTTTTCATCTAAAGAAGCGTGCGCCGTTCAGTGGCTACACCTGGCCTTCCCGTTCCTGTCCTCCCTTGTCATTATTTGTACTGTTGTGTCATTCTGTGTTCTCTGGTACGGGTTGTAACCGAATGCAAACATTGAAAAACAATGTATGTAAAAATAATGCATGCAGTGTATACATTGTATATACTGCATACCTTAAACCTTAACTTTACAACCACATTGTCTGTAACATATTGTACAAAGAATAAATCTTACATTTCTCTGCAACAGCCCTTGTGTATTTTGAGACAAAGGTCAAGGGTGCTGGGGATGAAGTTGGAGGTGAGGTAAGGGGTGCTCGGGTTGAGGTTGGGGCAGCTAGGGGTGAGGTTAGAGATGACACTGGGACCTCAGCTGGGCCTGAAGCTGGTGGGGTTACTTTTTTTTTGGCCCCAGTGGGGAAACAACAATAGTTTGGGGAAGCAACAATAAAATGTTTTAGTTGATCAATGTTTGTTTTTTTTAATACTGCCCCACTTGTATCCTCCAAATCAGCATTCTTCTTCTCCAGTCCCACAATACTCAATGGTCCCTTTTCTTTGCTGACTCCTCACATTTTCCCCCAAAACTTTGTCCCCAACAACAAATTTTGGTTGGACTGCCAGGCTACTTTTCCCCCTTGTCCTCTCATGTCCCTTTTGCACCTTCATTTGGATGATGCTCAAGCTTAAGGGTTTGCTTCAGACTACGGGACAGTCCATCCAAGCTATTCAGATAGACTGGGACACACTTTGGAAAACTAAAGGCGGATCTTGTTGGACTAAAGTGAGGGACAGATGAAGAACACCTGGTCTCTCAGCATTTTGGCCACTAAAGATCTAACTGAAACTGTTCCTGAGGCGTCAAAGTTCCTCCAGCTGATGCTCACTGTGCCATCGACAACAGCGTTGGTGGCGCGGTCATCCTCTGCATTAAACAGAATAAAAACATACAGTCGGAATAGGACAGACCAGGGACGACTGTCTTCTTTTGCACTGTTCTCCATTGAGACAGAGAGACTGGTAAAACAAAAGAATAAAATAAGGAGGACTTTTACAGACAAGTTATCTATGCTTTTATTCTGAAGGAGTGGCACATGGTCTTCATTTGTAAGTAAAGGTAAGATGTTAATAACAGTTTTTTAAAGTTTTTCCTAAGCTACAGTTTGTATATATTTAGAATACTGCTGATTTATAACAAAAAACATTAAAAGTTGCAATGTTAAAATGTTAAATATACTCCACTGTAGGGTTCATATAATTGTAAATATAACTGCGATGACGTCACTGCCTCACCAGGCATGAACCTAACTGCACTTCACTGTATGAATATATAGATTAGTGTCAATTGTTTTTGTCTCTTTGCTGTGCTAATCCCACACTTGGGTAGTACCAAAGCTGAACAGCAAACTGGGTTATACTCAATGACCAGATCGTTGTTTCATCTTTTTCCCTTTTTTATTTTTTCTTCAATCCTTGTGTTATTTATGTTGTGGTTGACATGGAAAAGTTAAAGGTGAATCACAGGTGAGCCATAGCCATGGTCACAGTCATAGACATAGCCATAGTCATAGTAGTTAAAAAACCAGCTGTCTGTTCAGTTCCTGATTTTTTTTTGGTTCAGTCTACAAAGCTCTGTGTAATGTTTAATTGCTCAATTATTTCGCGCTGCAATGGCGTCTATTGCCGACTCGGCTCTCGCCACGACTAAAGAATGAGTGTTCTTCCTTGATTAAATGCAGGCGAGTAATTAATGTGCTCGCGCACACATAACAGCTGATAAGAAAGGGGCGTTCGCCATGACACCTTCCACTCAAGCTTTCTGTACTTTGGCAGAAAGTGTCTTGGCTTCTGAGGAAGGCAAGACACTTTCTTCCAGTAAGGACTTTGCACCAATGAAGTTGGTCCCAGGGTCTGACCAAACCTTGAGAGGGTGGCTCCTGAGGGCAGTGAGTCTTTGGTAGGCCATTAGGAAGCTCTCTGTTGACATACTGTTGACTAGGTTGATGTGTAGGGCCCGGCTTGCCATGCAGGAGAAGATGACCCCCCCAGACCTTCATGGGGACTCTTATTTTGGCATCGTCTTACGCCTCTAGGTACGGTCCAAATAAGTCATATGAAATGAACTGGAATGGTGCAGGGGGTCTGGATCCTTCCACAGGTAGGTCACCCATCACTTGTTGACATACTTGAGCTCTGGCCTTCCTGCAGTGGACATAATGGAGACAGCCTTCTGCCTTGTATGACCCAGCCCTTCTTCCGTATCTTGAGCAGAGTCCCAGCTCCTCCTTCATGGCCTTCCTGGTGACTCTGACGTGCCAGGGTTCCCAGCCAGGTGTCAAACGGGATCAGTGGGACAGCCTGGCTCTTCGTTGTAGTTCTGGATTCTGCCAAGAACAGCCCACTGACCTTGTTTCTGTACACAACCAGCCGGTCTGTTGTGGTGCTGGGGAAGGCAGCACCTTCTTGTGCCGCCAGGCAGAGGTCTTGAAAGGCGGCCTCGCTCTCGGTGGCAATGCCTGCAGTCAACGGGACTGCCTCCCACTTTGGTTTTCCCTGGGCTCTGCCATGAAGAAACTTCTTTACTGCCCTCCAGACCAGCGCAAGTGACTTTACCAGTCTGGTTAGGCTGCTGAACCGCTGGATATCCATCAGGCCTGTGCAACTCAGTGGAGCTTGAAATTGGGTCCAGCTTGGGTTCTTTCTTTTCTCCAGCTTGTATCAGGACAGCGACAAAGGCCTTCTTCTGGATCCGTGTGAGGTTCTCTCTGGCTTCACTGGCCACTCACTTTCTGGGAGACTAAGGAACTTAGAACCCAGCTGCCATTCTGTGCCTTCAGCCAGCTCCTTTGGACTTGCCTGGCTTTGGCTTCGACCAGTTGTATGGTTATGTCCCTTGTAGCTCCCACCGGAGGTACAGTACGGCACCATAGGAGCTTTCACTACCATCAGAAAAGGTGATACCACGGGCCTTGCCACCAGGATCAGGTGGTGTCAAAGCTCTGGTGAATCCCAACTGGCTGCGCTCAGCATAGTCCTTGAATAGGCAGATGGCATCTTCCCGAAGGTCCTCAGACAAAGGTGCATCCCATGTGTCCTCTGATGGACTGGTGTTGTCACAGAGTGGGGATTTGGAGCAATCAAGTGGCTGATGTACCACACAGATCCAGTCAATTTGGCCAAATCTTCTTTGGACAGTTTGCATGGAGCATGCAAAGTGGATTCTGGAGCCATGTACAGTGATTTTACCATCTTCTAGGAGATCTGAGTGAGAGTCACCCACTGTTTCCCAAGGGGGCCATCTCAGGGTCTCAGGGTTCCTCTTGAAGTTGTGACAGTCACCTGCATTCCACCGACTCCATGGACTGCAAGCGTCACATTCTCACTTCTCAAGTTCAGCTCACCAGCAGCCTTATGAGTTATGTAGTTTGTATCAGAAGCCAAGTCTATCAAAGTCCCAATCTTTTGGCCAGCATTTGCAGTGACTTCTAGGATCATCATTATGACGGGGAACTCTTCAATGCCTTTCTCTGCCAGCAGACTCCTCTCTGACACAGCTGAGCTGAGTGTTTTTGCGACAGAGTTGCAGAATACATTTCGAAACCGTTGAGCAAGATCAGGGGGCAGGCTTGTCAGGAAATCCTCCTGTTGCTCTGTTGCTACTTCTTGGCTTCGCCTCTTTCTGGGCTGGGCTTTGGCCTCCTTGCCCCATCTCCCTTGCTTACTGCCTTGGGACAGAGGTAGTAGTGGTGACACGGGCCTCGAGCATCTTTACAGCCCTCGTTTTTGCACAGGAAGGTTGTCCTGCACTCTGAGTCATTGTCGTGAACCTTGAGACAACTCTCACAAACAATGATTTCCTTAACTGCTTCCCTCTTCTCTGCTACTTTGAGAGCTTTGAATTTCTTTGTGATGAGTGGATTTTTCAGGGCACCGGTATCCCCTAGCCCACTGAGGTCATACAGGACCTTTTCCACAATTTGTATTAAGTCCATAATCTTCCTGGGTTGGTGACTCTTCACTGGTGGCCTTGCCTGCAGCTCCTCAATGTATGTTGACAGGCAAAGGTCCTCCAGGCTGCCCAACAGCTGGATCTTCTTGACCTACTTGGAGCCGGTTGGCTCCCCTTGCCTTTGAAGTGCCTCTCACTCTTTTCTCCAGGGGTAGAGGTTTGTTTGTTGCCGTAGAACTGCGGAAGTGCTGTTGGTTTCAGTTTGATGGCAGGTGACTGGTGTGTAGCTTCCTCCAAGGATCTGTTTTCCAGCTTTATCTACAGTAGGGCAGCTTTCTCTGTGGTTAACTCCAGTAGTGAAACCCCCACTTTCCTGATGCACTTCTGAAAGTCAGGCCGCTCTTCCCTTGGGATCCACCGAGTCCAGTGTCGCGTGAATTCCTTTGCCATTTTCACCAGCCTTTCAAGGTTGCTGAGCATTAGTTCATACACCTCAGAGCTTGAGGCCAGATTTTCTTGCCCATCTCTTACAGCCTTTTTTGCTGCCTCTACAGCAAAGGAGAGTTCAAAGCAGCCAAAACTTTGCCACAGAACCTTCTGGACAACATCCTCCACTTCCTCAAGCTTCTGTCCACAGTCCTCTGTCGTTTTCCTTAGATCTACATTGATGTCCTCTTTAGCAGTAGATTCAAGCTCCGCTTCCTCAGTGAAAGTTTCAACTTCCTCATTGGCCTCCAATACCTTCTGAGCCTCAAGTGTGACCTTGCTCAAGGATTCCATTAGTTCTCCAGTCTCCCCAGCAAGATCTGGTATTCAACCGTGTCAAAGGCAGCACTAAGGTCCAAAAGGACTAGCACCGAGACAAAACCCTGGGCCGATGCCATCAAACGGTCATTAGTAACTCTTACCAAAGCAGTCTCAGTGCTATGATTGACCCTAAAGCCTGACTGGAAGGTCTCAGATAGACTACTGCAATTGAGGAAGTCACAGAGTTGATTAGCACCGACTCCAAAATTTTAGAAATGAAAACCAAATTAGAAATGGGCCTATAATTAGATATAATCCACTGGAGATTTCTTAAGAAATTGTTTAATTACAGCAACTTTAAAACCTAAGGGAACATAACCCATTGTGATGGAAAGTTTTATTATATCTAATAAGGAGGTAGCAATTAAGGGAAATACTTTCTTAAAGAGACCAGTGGGGATAGGGTCTAAATGACAGGTTGATGATTTAGAGTTAGAGATTATAGCAGTCAACTGATGCAAGTCTATGGGAGCAAACGAGGTAAGAGATACTTCTGGTTTACAAGCGTTCTTTTGCACCACTGCATCAGAGGGCAGATTGGTTGCAGTAGATGTCAGGAGGAAAAACTCATGAAGTTAGAGTTGCTAAGATGCGCAGGGATGCTCTGCTCCATGGAGTTATGACTCTGAGTCAGCCTGGCTACAGTGCTGAACAGGGACCTTGGGTTGTTCTTTTTTTGGGCCAGGAGCCCAATTGCTCATATGAATTGCTCGTAGAGGAGGAAAGGTGTAACAGGACAGTTAGAATGGTCGTAGAGCAAAACAGTTCTACGCTAGGTCAAACTGACACACAAATGGTGCAGCAGCAAGCAGGGGCAGCACAACCTCCCCCAATCCGTTCTGCCCAACCACCCTTCTAGAGTCTCAGCACATGAAATTTAAGGACAGCCCCAAATACAAACAAATTCATTTAATAGACATCCATTTTGGGCTCTATCAGCCACACCCATGGTAGGGACGTGGTAACATGGGGGGCGGGAGACCTGGAAGAGGGGGAAACTTGGAAGGAGTACTGATTGGATGCTTTGCATGTGGACAGATGGGACATTGGGCAAAAGACTACCCCCTTCTGACCCAGCCCAGGACCAATCACAAACCAACTACCAGAAGGAGGGGAAGTGCCACTCATCAAGCAGGCCCGGCATTTTTCCAAAAAAGACCGGTCTCATCGCACTTAAAAACAGCCTTTACGCACCGGGCAAACTCGATCACATATTTATCGGCAGCCTTTTGGTCCGAACTCGCCGTCTCTCCATGTCTAGTCACACGTTGGATACCAGTTCTCTGCTTAAACCTTTCAAACCAGCCACGACTGGCTTTAAAAGTAAAGCCCTTTTCATCACTTTCAAAATTCCCCTTGCTGCTCGTACCCGCACCAGTGGCTGATCAACACTTCAGTGGTGCTGTCTCCAGCCAACTCTTTTTCTTTAATGAAGATAAGCAGCAATTTTTCCATTTCATCTAATATCTTGAATTGAATTGAGTTGAATTCTGAACGAGAAAGAATGCACGCGGTTTGGCTTGACTCAGCCGAGCGCGGCTGCCCGAATGCTCTCTCGGTTTGACTTGGCTCGACTCGGCTTGACTCGGGCCGGTCGAAAGCTGAAATTTGGTCGAAAGTGGAGGCACATTTTTCTCGAAAATTTGGGTCGAGAGTCGAGTTTGTCGAGAGCTGAGGCATTCGAAAGCTGAGGTACCACTGTACTGTGTAACGTAAAGGTGAACCTGTTATGTGGACCTGATAGTGTTGAAATGGTGATCCCTGGTGGACACAAAGTAATCTGTTCCTGTACCTCAACCACAACTGGAACTCAATGGCTCCTGTGGGATGACAACACACCACCCACACCCATTTACTGGGCTCTCCTACACTCTTAAGATCCAAAGAAAATAAGTGTTCTCTCTGTCTACTTCCAGTGGAAACCTTGGATGGATCTCCATGCACCCTATACAGCAACACCTGACCCCCCTGCCCCCCTTAGTGCTCTATTTTATTATAGAGAAGGTGATTATATTATAACAACAATTCTCAAAAATAATTGGACAATTGTCCTATGCACCGATTGGACACTTACTCAGATTACAAACCAACATTTTAAACTTTATTTTTACATATGTTAACCGAATTGCGCCCTTTAGGAAACTGTTGGTAGATAGAGGGATGAGGAATTTCAAAAATAAACTTGATTGGATGACAAAGACAAAATAGACTTACAGATTTGACTACACAAAAGATTTTCATTTGAATGTTTCTGTCTCAAAACCGCTGCACACAGTCTTTTGTTGCAGAAACAAAAGAGGGATAGGAAAATATTTAGTTATTTGAGTGTACTACTAGATGCAATGGAAACAAAACAACCAGGTTTGTAGCTGGACTGGTAAACAAAGAAAACTGAACAAATACTCATAAGACATCCCTTGAATGTGTTAACAATACATGATGTCCAAACCTGTCACTTCAGCAGCACTCACACTGACACCAACAAGACAAAGAAGAATTCTGCGTACATTAGAAAAGCCACACATACATTAACATGGCAGAGCTAATGGGGAATTGCACTGTTGTCAAGAAAAAGTCAGACATGAAGGCAGAACCACTCACAGATGTAGAAATGGTGTTTTACATGGATGGTAGTTGTTGGAAGGACGAGAAAGGTTGTTTAAGGGCAGCATGGGCAGTGGTGGAACAGAATAAGTTTTAACAAGAGAAAATTTGCGTAAGTTACAGTAAGTGGCATTTCCATGGGAGAAATTGATGTGGGTCAGGGCAGTAAGAGAAGCATGTGATCTCTGGAGGACTCCTGGAAACCATCCATATGGTCCAGGACACACACTAGTCATTGACTACACGGATATGGGAAGAGACAACCGGGTGAAAGGAATGAGGTATTTACTGGTCATGGTAGATGCTTTTTCTGGTTGGCATTTCAATGTTAATGTAAATGCTCTAAGTAGACACAAAGGAGTGACTAACGTATTAAATGGAGGGACCCATGTTTAACTTAATACGGGGTAATAGAACTAAATTATACCGTGGGAACAACAGCATTCTTTATCTTTGAATTATGTTCTGTCATCCCGTGCTGTGATTACTCAGGTTCATCATGGAGAGGTTATGCCACCACAGGTGTCCACCACAATCTCAAATTGGCTGGACAGCAAATCATGGCTATCATGGCAAACTGCTTTACAAACCAAAATAACTCCTGCCAAAGGTCTATCCACTCAAAATTCTCTGAATACAATAGCAGTAACAGTATCTAATATGTGGGGTCATCCCATACCATATAAAGAGAATGATGTCTCAATAAGTCGCCTGATTTGTTCGCAAGCTAATCTAAATAACACTGTGTATTTTAGGTGTCGACCTTACAGGAAAGGATGTAGTAGATTTGATAAAGATAAATTTGTTGCCCACTCACTCTAATGACACCACCTTTTCTCCAAGTTCAAGCGCCCCAGATCTGAAAACTGTCCCTTCACAACAAAAGGAGTAGTGACGTATGATGAAGCAAATGTGTTGCCTGTTACGCTCAACAATTTGAAACATGGCATTTCTTCTAATTAATGCATGGTTAACTAATGCCATAAACATGTCACGACAAACTACCCAAACATCCTGCATCTACTGTAACGGATATAAACCTGCTGTAATCACTGCACCTTCAATACCCGCCACAAATATTACCCTAATAGATGTTTTTTTAGATCATAGGGTGAAGACAATCCTATGGAACAATGGCTTACCAACACTTTAGGAAAATGGAACCCTAACCTCTATGGTCACTGTCACAGAGATTTTTGTACTATGTGGGTGTTGCTGTGTTCCATGTATAAGATCATTATCCATTCGATCATAGAAGGAGCAATTGGACCACAAGTACAGAATGACCATGCTGTGGAACAAGCCTTACTGTCTGTAAACGATGAAGTCTCTGACTTACTCTACGAAGAAGAACTAGAGTTGCAGATGCGGATCTGAGTATGACTTGGGATAACCCACGTCAGGAGAGGGATGTTAAAATTTAGTTCACTATAACATTTATTCACATTCATTAATGATTAATCTCAAGTTAAAAAAATAAAAAGAAAGTTTGTACTTTAATATAGCATTATAAAAATATAATTAACTGTTTAACAAATAATTAATCGCACACAGTAATGTTTTTAATAATCACATGTTTTAATGTTACTATGATGAAGTTTTTTTTTCACTTCTTCAGGGTATTCTTTTATTATTTTTGCGATGTTTTTGGTATTATTGCAAACAGAATGTTTCTTATTATGCTTCTCATTATCATGTACGTCGCCCGAGGCCACAGGGAGAGGGATTGGGAGTTTCGTGGCCAATTGGGGTATGGAATCAGAAATAGTGTTCACACATGAGGACTAAAGAAGTATGTATAGGATATAGGCCGGCCAGGTTTTCGCCCACCCACTATTTTAAAGGGAATTTGTATACATATGATGTAACAAGGTTACGTCAAGAGAGGGGCCTACAAAAACTGTTAAAATCACATTCATAACTTTTTGCAAAGAGTTCTGTTTTCTGCTGTAAATGATGCTCGTCCCAGACCTACAAAAACTGTTATACAGTCCACAATCAGTAGAAATATTTCATGTGCATACAAAAGGAATTTCCCCTCATTACTAAATGAGCTGAACATCAAAGAGGAGATGGAAAAAGCACCAGCCTCAGCACCTTAACGGTACCAGCCTGTGCATTGAGTGGTGATTAACAGTCAGATAACTTTTACATGGAAACCAATTTAAAGACACACACATCTACTGTAAACTTGGGAAGAACACACACACCAAGATATGAGAAGACACACACTCATAGACATGAGAGGACACACACACACACACATTCACAAAACCAAGAACGAGATGAAGCAGTATAAAAAACAGCAGCAGACAGAACTCTGGGTTCTTGGGATGATGCTCTTACTGTAGATGCACAGATACATCCATTCGTGGTGAACGGCACCAAGATCCGGGAATTCCTGTAAGTCTAAATTCTTTCTTATATTTCAATAAACCATTTATTGTTTCTTTATTCTTCAAGAATTGTGTGCCTGATTATTTCTAACCTCATTCGTCCTCCTCTGAACACCTGGGAGACGGAAGTCCCCTCCTGGGGAAAAGGAGGCCCAAAAAGCGGACACTTTCTAAAACTGTAGGCATGTATTTCACTAAAACAATTGTGTTACCTGATCCTGATATACTTGTTAATGGAGATAAAAAATAAATTGTCGATCAGTATAAATATCTTGGGTTAATATTAGATTCACAGATTCAAAGGCCATATTGACAAATTTTTGAAAAAAAAAAAATCAAGTTAAATCTTGCAAATGTTCATGCAATTCGGCAAGATATGCCAGATGAAGCTGAAAAAAATTCTTAATTGTAAAAAAAGGTGTTTGCATATGTATTTTCTATTGTATATGTATTGTGTGCTTCTTGCCTTTTAACATCATGGCCACGGGACTACTGATGAAAACTAGCCTTTGGCTAATTCCTTCTTATTCAGCCATGTGTTTATGAAATTCCATTTACCCCTTTTAAATAAACTAAAACTAAAAAAAACTGGCAGCTGTATAGTGCTGTTGAAAGTGGAGGTTTTTTTTTTTAATTCAAGATTCAAAAAACGTATCGAACTAGACCGTATCAGATCGACCTGGATCGATCGTTTCATATTTTTTATGAACCGTTCCTGAATCGGTTATCCAGAACACAGCAGCTCGTGTTCTGACTAAAACTAGGCAGAGAGACCATATCTCCCCGGTCCTCGCCTCTCTTCATTGGCTTCCAGTTCGCTTTAGAATACAGTATAAAATCCTATTGCTTACCTTTAAGGCCCTCCATGGGCTGGCACCCTCCTATAGTGGAGTTGATACAACCCTATGAACCCACTAGAACTCTTTGTTCTTTAGGAGCAGGTTTTCTTGTGGTTCCACAAATCTAGAAATCTAGATTTGGAGCCAAAGCTTTCTGTTATCCGTTATCAGTCCAGTCGATAGTTGGAGTACACCCTCTGGTCCCCTTTTTTAAAAATGGGGACCACCACCCCAGTTTGCCACTCCAAAAGTACCAACTCGAATGCCACGCGATGTTGCAGAGACGTGTCAGCCAAGACAGTCCCACAACATCCAGAGACTTTAGGTACCGCCGGGGGCGAATCTCATCCATCCCCGGCGCCTTGCCACATAGCACATTTAACTGCCTCAGTGACTTCAGTACAGGAGATTGGTGAGTCATCCACTGAGCACCCTGTCTTTCCTTCCTCCGAGGAAGACGTGTCAGTGGGATTTAGGAGATCCTTTAAGTATTCCTTCCACCTACCAACAACATTCCCAACAGAGGTCAACAG
Source organism: Paraplagusia blochii (assembly GCA_016785265.1). Classification (NCBI taxonomy): domain Eukaryota; kingdom Metazoa; phylum Chordata; class Actinopteri; order Pleuronectiformes; family Cynoglossidae; genus Paraplagusia; species Paraplagusia blochii. Next base: position 40,229 of record JAFBJS010002445.1, read on the forward strand.
CTCCCCATCCCCACTGTAAACAGTGTGGACGGGGAACTGCTTGCCCCCTCTGAGGCGCTGGACGGTTTGCCAGAATTTTTTTGAGGCCAACCAATAATCCTCCTCCATGGCCTCTCCGAACTTTTCCCAAGCCCGAGTTTTTGCTTCCACCACTGCCCGCGTCGTGGCCTGCTTAGCCAGCCTGTACCTATCGGTAGCCTCAGGAGTCCCCCGAACCAGCCAAGCTGCTTCTACAATGGAGGAGGAAAACCTGGTCCATTCTGACTCAATCTCTTCCCACTCCCTTGGAAACTGTTCAAAGTTCTCCCGGAGGTAGGAGTTAAAGACCTCCTTCACAGGGGTTCCACCAGACGTTCCCAACAAACCCTCACAATATGCTGTGTCTGTATGTCACAATATGTCTGCTAGATCTGTCCAGTTTTGCTCCCCGTAAGCGAAGCAAACTCACTACCAGGTGGTGATCAGTTGACAGCGCAGCACCTCACTTCACCCGAGTTTCCAAAACATATGGCCGCAGGTCAGATGACACGACTACAAAGTCGATCATTGACCTCCGTCCTAGGGTGTACTGGTGCCAAGTGCACTGATGTGCACCCTTATGTTTGAACATGGTGTTTGTTATGGACAAACTGTGGCTTGCACAGAAGTCCAAAAACAAAGCACCACTCGGGTTCAGATCAAGGAGGTTCTTCCCAATCACACCCCTACAGGTGTCACTGTCATTGCCCACGTGAGCATTGAAGTCCCCCAACAGGACGATGGAATCTCCGGGAGGAGCACTTTCCAGTAATCCTTCCAGTGCCTGCAAGAAGTTCGGGTACTCTACACTGCCGTTTGGCGCATAGGCCACAACCACAATGAGAGTCCTTTCCCTGACACGGAGGTGCAGGGAAGCGACCCTCTCGCTCAGTGGGGAAAACTCAACACACGGCTAGCGAGCTGGGGGGCTATAAGCAAGCCTTCTCCAGCTCGTCGCCTCTCACCATTGGCAACTCCAGAGTAGAAGAGAGTCCAGCCACCTCTGAAGGTGGAGGTGGGTCCACGTCTTTTTTCGGGCTTGGCCCGGCCGGGTCCCGTGGACCCAGACCCGGCCACCAGGCGCTTGCCTATGAGCCCCAACCCCGGGCCAGGCTCCAGAGTGGGGCCCGGGTAACGCCAATCTGGGTGACGTACACTGCCTCCTTGTTTTTTCTTCATAAAGGGTTATTTGAACCGCTCTTTGTCTGATCCATCACCTAGGACCTGTTTGCCTTGGGAGACCCTACCAGGCATTGAGCCCAAGACAACAAAGCCCCTAGGTTCATCTGGATGCTCAAACCCCACCACCACGTTAAGGTGTCGGTTCAGGGAAAGGATATACATACATATATATATAGCTTTTATATATATATACATATATACATGTATATATATATATATATATATATATGTATAGATATATTGATATATATATACATAAGCCTTCGTTGGGGTTTGAAGATTTTATATATATGTATACATATATATATATACATGTATATATATGTATGTATATGTATATGTATATATGTACATGTAATAGCTTTATTGTCATTGCAACACATGTTGGACATATGATAAACGAAATAAGATAGTCTGATCCCGGATCGAGGTGAGAGAGAGAAGAAGAGGAGAGAGAGAAGAAGAGAAGTAGTGCGGTGACAATTTCAGATTGTTGTGTGAGGTGGAGTGACGAGAGCAGAAAACAATAAATTAAGGTAACAATAATTTATTGTTAATTTATAACAGGTCCTGCTTTTGATGCTATGCAGCCCCCTGCCTGAGGAGAGGCTGACGTACAGTGAATTTGCTGGGTGGGTGGAGTCTTTCATGATGCAGGAGGCCCGTTTCCTGCATCTGATGTATATTTCTGCAGTGGAGGGGAGGCTGCGTCCTATGATTATCTGTGCAGCCTTCACTACCCTCTGCAGAGACTTTTTCTCTGCTGCCGAGAAGCTGCCGTGCCACACAGTGATGCAAGATGACAGTACGCACCACCACCACGCATCTGTAGAAGGATGTTAGGACTGAGCTCCCCAGTCCGGCACGCCTAAGCCTCCTGAGGAAGAAGAGACGCTGGTGGGCTTTCCTGATTAGAAAGGAGGTGTCGGTCTTCCAGGTGAGGTCGTCTGAGATGTGAGACCCAGGTACCTGTAGCTGGAGACAACTTCCACCGCTGTTCCTCCGATGTGCAGGGGAGGTGCACACTGCTTTCGCTTTCCCTATGCAGGGCATACTTTGCTACGTCCAGTGTCCTCAGGAGGTGGAGTTCGCCCAACAGGGCCCTGAGTCCAGCCGCCACGGCTGTTGTTGTTGTCGCCGATGTTCGAGACCAGTTTCCAGCCGAACCATTCTGTATACTGACAAGCTCGGTTCGACTGTACCTTACCCTCACATTACCACGACCAAAATTGTCAAAGTTGGCCTCAGGGCCAACTGAAAAAAGTACTTAAATAGGGTCAATCCCTTCACAGGCTACGATCCAATTCATATGGACCCAGGATAGTCTCAAAAAGAATGCACGCGTAAACATGGATCCGCGTGCATATTCTGAAAAGAACATGCGTGTTAACACGGATCTGCGTGCATATTCTAAAAAGAGCACACAAACAACGCTTCACACATCAAAATATGTCTGTGAATTCTTCTAAATATGTTTGTGAATTCTCAGAATACGCACACGGATCCGCGTTTACGTGCACATTCTTCTCAGAATATGCACGCGAATCATTGTGTATACGCCTGTGTTCATTTTGAGACTATTCTGGTTCCATAGGTTCAGGATTAGGTCCAGTTCGATAAGTTTTTTGAATCTTGAATAAAAAAACCCCTTCACTTTCAACAGCACTATACAGCTGCCAGTCTTTTTTAGATTTAGTTTATTTAAAAGGGGTAAATGCAATGGCGGGCCTTGCATTTCGACCATAGGCCTTCGATGGCATCATAGTTGTGTGACGTCAAATTAATACGCCTCATAATAATTATGAGGCGTACATTATATCAGCTGTCCGCTTTTTGGGTCTCCTTTACCCCGGGAGGGAACTTCCGTCTCCCAGGTGTTCGGAGGAGGACGAATGAGATTAGAAATAATCAGGCATACAACTCTTGTAGAATAAAGAAACAATAAATGGTTTATTGAAATATAAGAAAGAAAATAGACTTACAGGAATTCCCGGATCTTGGTGCCATTCACCACGAATGGATCTTGCGTCTCTGTCTGTACGTCTACAGCAAGAGCATCATCCCAAGAACCCAGAGTTCTGTCTGCTGCTGTTTTATATACTGCTTCAACTCGTTCTTGTCTATGTGAGCGTGTTTGTGTCCTCTCATGTATATGAGTGTGTGTGGTGTTTCCTCTCATATCTCAGTGTGTGTGTTCTTCCCAAGTTTAGATGTGCGTGTGTGTCTCTAAATTGGTTTCCATGTAAAAGTTATCTGACTGTTAATTACCGCTCAATGAACAGGCTGGTACCGTTCAGGTGCTGAGGCTGATGTTTTTCCATCTCCTCTTTGATGTTCAGCTCATTCAATGATGAGGGGTAATTCCTTATGTCTTGCACATGAAATATTTCTACTCATTGTGGGCTGTATTATCCTAACAGTTTTGTAGGTCTAAGACGAGCATCATATACAGCAGAAAACAGAACTCTTTGCAAAAGTCATGAATGTGATTTTAACACAGCCTTAATATAGGCTCATCAAGCAACACTTCATTTCCATAAAATTTAAAATCATTTATTTGTAGTATTTAACTGTGCCGGTGGCCAAGTAATGGACGATTTGTTTCGTCTCGACTAGGTGCCGAGGTACGTCCCCCCGTCAGAATTTGCCCCCCCCCTAAGATTCTAAGCTCTGCTACGCTACAATTCCCCTCAGACTTCGTCTAATATATGAAAAAATAAAAAGTATAAGAGTTCTTTTATGTATATTTCTGAGGTAGATTCACCTTCGAGGCTCTGGGAAGCAGCACTTTGGTCGTTTTTCCGTCGTTCCTTTTGTATATGTTTGGGCGTCTCGCTGCAGGCTAACTTTTTACAGTGTGAAGCACCAACCAATCTCTTCTCAGAATGCTTCAGGTTTTCAACTTAGGATGTGTATTCCGTTGATGCAAATGTACATTCAGATGGTCACTCACTAATCATTTATGTATTTTACACTTTATGAATATGTCAAAAATAATAATAAAATATATTAATTTTATTCTTCCTCCTGCTTCTTTCTTCGACCATAAAGTGTACCCCTATCCAATACAGATATGACAACACAACTGTCAGAAATTGCCCCCCCACCATAACATGGGAATGCTTTGTCCTATCATCACCATTTTTGCTGTGTATGCTATTGGTAATATACCTGATAACTCCTGAAAATTTGGAGAAGATCCCCCCACGCAATCTGGAGTTACCGGGGGGGGGGGCAGATTCTGGCAGCACACCTGTCAGAATATGATGTTGACAAATTCGCTTTTTTCCTAATGCAAAATGACAGCCAAACGCAGCTGCATATAGAAAATAAGTTTCATTAGATAACAACCTGGTTCAGCGAGATACTCATAATACTGAGGAGGATTGTCACTATGGGACATACTTAGAAGTCAAAAGCATCTGAATCTCAGGCAGAGTACAGTTGACATGAAAGAATTTGAAATTGTCGTAAATATAAAAATTTTGTGTTTTATTTACAAAAGTTGTACACACTGTACATTATTAAATAGAACAATTGATTATTAGATAATCAATTGTTCATGCCGAAAAAAAAAACAATAAACTATAGACAGGTATTATTCTTTTAATAATACAATCTCTCCGTATCTCAATTTTAACATTTTGGAAATCTGTCACTTCTACAAACTGATGTTACAACACATTATTTCGTGTATTATCTACATTACTTTTTTGGCTAGTTTCCTACGTCATCAATCAAAACAATTTACAGCGTTCTAGCGCCATTTTTGCAGAGACGTTATCGTTGCTCGTCTTCATCATTTTCTTCGATTTGATTTCAATCTACCTCATCTCATCTTGCAATATGGATCCAATTCAATATGGAGATGTTGTGAGGTACAAAACATGTCAACAATATCCCGCAAACATCAAGAAGGCGGAGAAACGCAAACTTCGGCGTAAAGCGGAGTTATATGAGGTGGAAGGTGAGATGACTTTATTACAATATATTTATGTTACCTAAGAATAAAGTATTGTCTCCCTTGTTCATAGGAGGCGTTTCAATATGTAATTACATTAAGTCAAGGTGATGGCAATATATATATTTTGAATTGCGCTAATTAAACTACGGGCTGGTATGACACTAATATGAATCCTATTAAGCAAAAGTCTAGATAGATAGATAGATAGATAGATAGATTGCATTTGAAGATTTTATTGCAAAAATGTTTTCATGGTTCTGTTTTTGTCATGCCTTGTCTTTGTCTTGTTTTAAATTAGATTACTTGTATTGGTGTCCGGAGGTAGATTTGGTTTGCAGCCACGTCTCCACTCACAGAACACTCAAAGAACCCATTTGCAAAAATGTTTAAAAACAGTGAGCATTATACAGTATCTAAAGTAGTGCATCCTATTGAGTGACATGGTGTCACATTATGTACCAAAGTTAAAAGACCACAATTTGTAGATGGATATATAATAAATGAGATGGAAAGGATCCATTTATAAAAACAATAAAATGAAATCTGATGAAACGAAAATGCAGATTAAATCTGATAAAATAGTGATGGTCAGCTGGCATCTAGAGTTCTGCATTTGGGTTTTCACCTACTCATAATTCCATAGGTGTGACATATGTGTTAAGATGGCTATAACAAGCAAACCGTCTTTCAAAGGTTTTTCAAATTTGACTCTTTTAATCTATTTAGGGGGAGAGCTCTACTACTTGCACCGCAAAGGAACCACAAACACCATTAAGACCAAAGTGGTCTGTGGTACTGAAGAAGCGGACAAGATCTTTGTTGATTTTCATGTCAGTCCAAATTGGGCCCACTGTGGCAACACAAAGACCAGAGATGCTATCTCCCACCACTTTAACTGGCCAGGGATGTCAGTAGACATTGATAAGTGGGTAAGTTGACACCATATACAAATTATCTTTATTATTACATTATTCTCCAGTAAAGTCAAAGTCACCGCTATTTCTCTGTATTGATAATTGATAGTGTATTGTGAGTGATAACAACTAGCACTTAAAACACACTTCTGTGTATCATTTCCAAAGTTAACATAACATGTCTTCATCAGGTGTGCCAGTGCCAAGATTGCCAGGCTGCTGGGGTATCCCTAAGAAGGGGCACAGAATCCACTCCCATAGAGGTATAAGTACAGAGTACTGTGGTATATATATATATATATATATATATATATATATATAGTATGTACTATTCTATTCCCTATTCAACCATTGCAATTGACTTAACACCTTGCGTACCCGGAGTCTCCTGAGCCTGAAACAGGACTTTGCCTGGATATCTTTGGCCCAACTCCCCTAGGATTCTACTGTCTGTGATCTGGACCCTGGACTTCACCTTCGCCTTAAGGAGCATAAAACCTGATTAGACTATGAATGGACTTTACATTCCCGTCTTTTAATTGTAGACATGAAGACATTTTGTTTTTCAACTAGCTACTGTTTAGTTAGCCCGCCTGTCCGTCCTGGGTGAGGATCCCCTCCACTGACGATCACCCTGAGGTTTCTTCTTTTTTCCTTTTTTGTATGGGTTTTTGGGAGTCGTTCCTCAGCCAGTGTGAGGGTCTATAAGGGCAGGGGCTATCTTCATATATTCTTTATTATTCCTTAATTAATTATTTTCATTAATGCTTGTTTGTAAAGTGCCTTGAGATAACAGTGTTATTATCTGGCACTATAATTGGAGTTTGAATTTTGAAGTTACTATATTTATCCAATAATCAATTGTTCTATTTCATAATGTACTGTGTGTACAACCTTTGTAAATAAAACACAAAATTTCTAATATCTACAACAATTTCAAATTCTTTCATATAAACTGTACTCTGCATGAGATGCAGATGCTTTTGATTTGACTTCTAAGTATGTCCCATAGTGACAATCCTCCTCAGTATTATGAGTATCTCGCTGAACCAGGTTGTTATCTAATGAAACTTATTTTCTATATGCAGCTGCGTTTGGCTGTCATTTTGCATTAGGAAAAAAGCGAATTTGTCAACATCATA
>JAFBJS010002445.1:47666-65229 GCA_016785265.1 Paraplagusia blochii
ATTCATACTGCCATTTTTGTAGAATGTCTAGCTCTAAATCAGATGTGTATAAGAGACAGAGGGTACACTTTATGGTCGAAGAAAGAAGCAGGAGGAAGAATAAAATTTATATATTTTATTATTATTTTTGACATATTCATAAAGTGTAAAATACATAAATGATTAGTGAGTGACCATCTGAATGTGCATTTGCATCAACGGAATACACATCCTAGGTTGAAAACCTTAAGCATTCTGAGAAGAGATTGGTTGGTGCTTTACACTGTAAAAAGTTAGCGTGCAGCAAGACGCCCAAACATATACAAAAGGAACAACGGAAAAACGACCAAAGTGCTGCTTCCCAGAGCCTCGAAGGTTAATCTACCTCAGAAATATACATAAAAGGACTCTTATACTTTTTATTTTTTCATAAATTAGACGAAGTCTGAGGGCAATTGTAGCGTAGCAGAGCTTAGAAACTTAGGGAGGGCAAATTCTGACGGGGGGACGTACCTCGGCAGGACACCGGCACATTAACCCATGGGTAGTCAGAGTGTGAAAGTGTATGGCAGGCGGTTTGACAAATGTGATTTTTAATGCTTAGGTATAAAGAGATTAGATGAGTGCATTCCCAAAAATTTCGAATGTTCTTTACTTTACGTCCTACTTATGAATAAATACACACCACATTTTCCTTCATTTAACTCACTAAATATTTAATAACTAATAACCATGAGAAAACGTATTAAATTCTAATAAAATGTCCGTCATTTAAAAATAAAATCCATCCTTCTATCTTCCTTCAAAAAACTTCAATGACTCTGTTAAACAATTTATCTTTGCATTTCAGATCCATCAGCAAGTCTGTTTCCATGGACATGGAGTCTAAAGGTAAAAGCCACGTCTGTCCGATCTTATTTCTGTTGTACGTGTTTAGAAACTTCAATGCCGAGAATGAGCATTCAACAGAGGCAGTGGACACTGCAATGGTTACAGCCAAACATGACCATGTGTAAAGTGGCCTCACACTCTCACCCAGATTTTTTATCTAAGGGAAATCAAAGGAATCAGCGGGACTTTTCCCTCCCAAATCAGCCATGACATACATTACAGTCAGTTCTGTTTTCAGTCTGAGAAAATCAACCAATATGATGTTGCCAGAGCTTATCCAATCACATGACATGCCAACTAGCTTCCACTGACTGCACAATCTGGTGCCTACTATCAGTGTTGGGAGTAACGCGTTACTTGTAACGCCGTTACGTATCACAACAATTTTTCTCAGTAACTAATAACGTAATGTGTTACTTTTCCATTTTAATAACACCTTTATAGTTACTTTTTTGAGAAGGGGCCCTTAACTAGTTACTTTCGCAATACTGTTTTCAGTGAGAAGCATGTGTTTTTCACCGCCTAAACGGCATCAAACAGTAAGTGTGTCTGCTGTGTATAATTGTGTGTGGTAACTCTTACAGTCATGGTGTGAAACTGTGTGAAACTCGTGCGCTATGTAAATCAGTATGTTGAAAAGGGGCGATGATTGGTTGACATAGTTTCATGCTAAGCCAATCAGAACGAGACCTGGGCGGGTCTTCTTGTCTTTTAGGGAAATAAACAGTCTCACACACAGGTGACGCGGTACAGCAGCACACACCCACAGGCAAGACGACAGCAAGTGTCAAGTTGATAAAATAAAATGCCTGTCAAAATGTCTAAACATCTATTATGTTTTTATTGTACTGTAATGTACAGTGAACGTATAACTTATTTCCAGACTCTAATTGCAGCGCTGCTCCCTGCAGCTTCACTCTCTCACTCTCTCACATCCACACAGCTCTAACCACGCCTCCGCACACTGGGAAACATGAACCCTATAACTGAGGTATAAAATCTTACAACCATTACAGTCCCAATAGATTTCATTATGATAGTTGCTACAGAGCTCAACACTAAACAGTTTATAGGGCATCATTGAAATACTATGAAATAAAAAAACAACAACTTTAGAGTGTTGTTGGGGGACATAACCAAAGATTATTTCTGTTTTCAATATTTTCAAAATATTCCACTGTCTTGGAGACAAAATCAAAATCAAAGGAAACAAAGTAATTGTATTTGGTTCCTCTTTGCCCAAAGGTGGTCAAAAAGTGTATATGTAAAATCTACAATAAAAACACCTACAAGATGAAAGGAACATGTACGTTTCACATTAGAGCATCAGTTTTATAACAGAGGTGCTGATCCAGACTCCTTCAACCAATCAGCAGGTACACTCTAGGTACCTGCTGATTGGTTGACTGACACAGTCGGGTGATTTGTGATGTTGCGTAATCTCTTCTGAATGGCTGAGGAGTGAGGACCCCATGGTTCTTGACCTCACTGAGGTAGAGGAAGGGGGCCATTTGTAAAGGGTGAGGAAATTTCCAAAAACAGTCACTTGCCCTATAAAAGTTAATGTGTTTTCAAAGTAAAGTAAAGTAACTAGTAACTAGTTACTTTTATAATTTGGTAACTAGTAACGTAACTAGTTACTTTTTCAGAGCAGTAACTAGTAAAGTAACAAGTTACTTTTTTAAAGTAACTGTCCCAACACTGCCAGTGCCTACTATTCACGAATAGTAGGCACAGCCTCTGCTTTTGATTCTGAAGATTGTGACAGATTTCATGGAACACTAGGTGATGAGTTTTATTCTGAAATGATTATACTAAAACCCAAATGGATAAACCAAATCAACTGTATATACACAATTAAAGAGGATCTGGATCCTACAATTTGGACATGCATGCAGGCATGAAGACAATGAACAACAGGGGTGGTTCAGTCACAAGTTATATTTTCACAGCACATTTGGGCTTAGAATTTATATATTACTGAACTGGAGGAGAATCCAGTCAATTTTATTCCTTTGTGGATAGTCGCTTTCAAACTTTCAGCAGCAATTACAGTTTACTGTAAGAAACTGAAATTATACACATACCGCAATCTTGATATATATATATATATATATATATATATATTTACACCACCTTATAATATAGCATATTCTATGTCCTGAGTGTGTGTTAGCACATGGCACAATGCATGGGTTATTTTAGCTGTATGTGTAGATATGCATGAGTATACATCTATGTGTATATATATATATATATATATATACATATACTGTATGTGTGTTTGGGTACACTCATGTAATGGATAAATGTTGGCTTAGGTAACATGTGTATGTATTTGTGTGTATATGTATGTGAATAACCAACATATTGTTTGGACATATGTATGTGCCTATATATGTGTATAGGTGTGTGTGTATATGCACAGGCATATGTACATCTGGGTGTGTTTGTATGTAGATATATATGTACATGTGTATGCGGGTTTACACATACACAAAATAATGATGTTAATGGAATTCTATAATAACATTATATTGTCATAATGAAATATAATAACAACAATTTAGATTGTGACTCAATAGCATTGACTACCACTTAAGCTACTAACACTACTAGCATTAACCTTCCTACTTTCATGTGTATGTATACTACTAACATTACCTACTAACATCTACTGTTCACTGTTTTGGTTGTACATATCTCAACGCCGCCCATATTGTTCCGATTGTAATGGTCTTTTTTGTACTTCTTTTGTACTTCTTGTATCTAACTGTTGTTCGTTGCTGTTCTGCTACTAGAACCGTAATTTCCCGAGGGATACTCCTAAGGGATTAATAAAGTTCTATCTATCTGTCTAAGAAGATGCTCCGTGCTAAACTCATCATCGAAGCTTGAACATCAGTGGTGCCAGAGTGGAAGGGAAAAGGGCAGTTCATTATGATTGCCATTGTATAACTTCCTAAAGTTTAGTGGAGTGTGACAGCTACACTGTGGCTGTTTGTTTTGTACTGATGTTGGATCACATCTGTTTTGTACTAAGTTAATAAAGTTCCATTGCAAAATCTATCTATCTATCTATCTACCTATCTATCTATCTATCTATCTATCTAGATAGGCTGAAAACAGATAGGCTAGATAGGCTGAAAACAGCCCCAGTCCTTGAAAAATAATAAATCTCAAGTAATCAGCTGGTTTAAAAAGGCATGCAACTCGAATAAGGATAGGGATATTATCTCAGGGCTGTATAAAGGGCTAATAAACATACTCAACCCTGTATATTAAAATAAATTGGGAAACAGAAGGTGGAATAAAAATAACAGAAGAGGAATGGACAAACATTTGGAAATAACAGTAGAAATGTAGCAAAACCAAGGCTTAATGGGAGGAAATACAAAAAGCGGTTAAGGAAATATTTGGGAACCACCAGTCTTCTTGACAGTTAAGTTTTATTCTATGGACTCATGGACAAGGATTGCCAAAGACGGATTAATATCTATTCAATATTTAAATGGTGGCAGGAAAAAAGACTCTGACTAGAAGATGGCTCTCACAAGAGGCTCCAACAGTGAACATGTGGATGGACACCACAATGGAAATATACAGAATGGAAAGGTTAACAGCAGACATTAACTACAAAAGGGATTTGTTTCATGTTTTTTTCACGTTTGTTTTTTTTTCAGGTTTTGCTGTGTTTCTGTTGTGTTTTGGTTGTATGTATTTTGATTTTTATATTTCTATGTATTACTAGGAAAAAGAGGATTTATTCATGCTTATTCATTCATGCTAATGTGTAACGATGGAAGATTTCTATTTGTTGTACATGCAACTGAATGTGAATAAAAACGTTAATAAAAAGATGAAAAATAAGAAATGAACCACACAATCTTGAGTACTGTAAGTTGTAATTGTACTCTTTGAGCAAGAGAGCAAAATGTCCCCTCTACTAATTTCAATTAAAATTATGGAGCCAGATCTGAAAACACTTTCTTTAGTCCATCTTATGTTTCCATTGAAAAACACAAAAAAACTTTAGCATTATCCAAGATCATTCAAAGCCAGATTTAGTCCTTTGACTGTTAGTACAGCAGCAGCTGATACATATACCAATCAATACTATTCACTGCACAAACCTATGTTGTAAGTTAATTTCATGCTCTTTTCCATAATTATTAACACAGGGCAGAGCCACTGGCCCTAGATGTAGTTTTTAAAAATGTAGGGGACAAAATTGTTCAACATAAATAATGCCCTAGACATGTCACTGATGTAATAATAAATAACAAATAATCTAATAATTACGATTCATTAAATAATATATAAAAATTATATATGATTAATAATTATTACAAACTTCCTATTTTCTTGGTTTTTGGTTTGGGGTTAAAGTTATAAAGTTAGGTATAGAGACTGAAACAGGGATAGTTCAAACCTGGAATGTACAGACAGCCATAGCTAATAAAGAGATATGACCAAAAAACGTCTGTGTACACGCCGCCTGGAAAGCTTATTTTTAAGACTTTTTGGAAAAGAGTTGGAATTTCTGTCACTAAAGAGTTGTTACCTTAAAAGCGCTGATGGGATCAGTCCAGTCCGAATCCTGGTTTTGCCATGGTTTTCGATCCGCCAAACTCTCAGCATACACATCCAGATAAAAAATCGCATAGTTTTCTGGGTCATTGATCTCAACCTGGAACAGCTTCATGATGTTGAGGAAAGTCTCCAGAGGTCCACAGATGTAAATGACTGCAGGCAAGAAAAAATAAGAAATTGTTGTAAACAGCGGTCAGTCCCAATGAAAGTGGACATTGGTTGGCTGTCAATGAGTTTGACAATTGTGGAGATTTGGAGAATTGCCCATCAAATCAACAGAAAAACTGAATTTCAAAAAAACTTCAATGGCACTTAGTTTAAAAGAATTTGCTTCCATGTTTGTACATCCAAACCCGCTTCAGTTTCCCACTTGAACACAAAGCACCAAAATTAACAGCAAAATAGAAGTAATTTAGAGCCAAAGCAAAGATTCTGGTTAATTGACCTTAAGGAGAACCCCACATATCACCAGGTTGACTGATTGATTACCATGGAGTAAGATGACAGTTAGAAGAGGTTGCCAACCACCATTACCCATCATAAGCCACCGTGCAGGATTTCACTGACTACCAAAGCAAACCAAAGCAAAGAAATTAACTGTCCTGATGGATCTGACCCGTAAGGCAGAGGGGTGGGGGCAGTGTTGTCCCAGCGGGTGCGGGGCACCGACCGACCTGTCGTCTACATCAGCCGTAAGCTGTCCGACCGGGAGAGTCGGTACAGCACGATAGAGAAGGAGTGCTTGGCCATCAGATGGGCGGTCGGCGCCCTGCGTTATTACCTCCTGGGACGCCAGGAGGCTTTCACTCTCTGCTCGGACCACGCTCCGCTCCAGTGGCTCCACCGGATGAAAGACAGCAACGCCAGGATCACATGGTGGTACCTGGCGTTGCAACCATTTAATTTTAAACTTGTTCATAGGCCGGGAGCACAGATGGCGGTGGCGGACTTTCTTTCTCGTCCCCTGACGACTGGGGGGGAGGAGGGGGCGGCGGGGGAGTTCGCTCGGCCGGACAGTCTGCCGGCCTCAGTCCAGCAGTGGAGGTATGTGAGGGCGGGGCAGTGGTTAGCGATCAGCTGCGGTTGGGAGAGCGGACCAGTGGTGAGGCTGACGCTGTACCGGGCGCAGGTGAGCGCAATTCTTTTAATGAGATCTCTCCCTTTATTAGTAGGAGCCGGGACCACAGGGAGAGGGTTGAGCTGTGTGACACTGCAGTTGCTGTGGAGCCGCTTGAGACGAGACAGAAGCGCAAACACTGCAGACAAAGGACTGCCCCGTGAACTTTGTGTTCAGATTAAAATAATTGAAACGTTGTCCGTGAGTCTGTCCAGAGAACCCAACACTTCACAGTTTTTAAGGTGGAAGTAAGCCAAAGTTTTAGTGACTTTGTTTATGTGAGGTCCGAAACTCAGAGTCAAGGACCACACCTAGGCTAGTTTTGGATTGAACTACCTGGATGACTGAGAATCTACACAGACATAGGTAAGGTCATGTTTGCTAGAAACACGATCTCCCATGCTAACGAAGAACTGCCTACCTGTAATATATGATTCAAACCACTGTAGGACGCAGCCAGAGAGTCCTGCACTGGATTTGAGGCAGTGAATAAGTAAGCTATGGTCAATTGCGTCAAATGCAGCACTTAAGTCAAGGAGGACAAGAGCAGAAACTTTGTTTATGGCAGTACTGAGCCTGAGGTTGCTAATTATTTTGGTTATTGCTGTCTCAGTACTGTGGTTTTTGTTCTAAAGCCAGATTGGAATTTTTCTAAGTTGTCATTTTCAGCTAGAAACTGGTTGAGCTGTTTGTAGACAATTTTTTCCAGTATCTTGCCTATAAATGGGAGGTTGGAGATGGGTCTATAGTTATTTAGTTAGTTTTGGTCTAAGCCTGTTTTTTCAGGAGGAGTATAACTACTGCTGTTTTTAAGGCACTAAACGGCATTAACTATAGAGCTGTTAACTATTTGAAGAAGTGGTCAAGATAGGTGGCTAAGGATGTTTTTAAATAGGGAGGTTAGAACTGGGTCGAGGCTACAGGTTGACTGCCTGCTTAGGGTAACAATTTTGACGAGTTCGTCCTCAGTGATGGGACTAAAATTTTGGAGGGTTGTTGTTGGTTCACTGGGGCTGTCTTCTTGAGAATTAAACAAAGAACAAGAGTGGGTGGGAGTTATTGAGGGAGTGTTAGATATGAGTAAGTCCAGGGTGTTACCTAGACAGTGAGTGGCATCAGCCATGTGTTGAGCCAGTCCAAACCCACCTAAGGTGCTTAGTAGCTCTTTGGCGTTCACGTCATCTATTTTATTAATGTGGAAATTGAAATCACCTGCTATAATAACTTTATCAAAGTTTGTGACCATTTCAGACAGGACAGTGGAAAGGTGCAACAGAAAGTTTTGGTGGTTGATATATTGAAATGATGATTAATTTATGGTCAGTAATTAGTTTTATGGCTACATATTTGAAAGATGAAAAGGTGCTTAGTTTAGCCTCAGTACAGACTAATTTATCCGCAAAGATAATTCCTACACTGCCGCCTCACTTGCTTTGTCTTGTGGCATGGAGGAAGATGTAAATGGGAGGGCAGGCTTCGATTAAGGTTGCTGCTGCGTCCTCTTTAAACCAAGTTTCACACAAACCTTCCTGTCTATGTTGTCCCCCTGATCACCTCGTTCCTGATCCTGTCCATCCTTGTCACCCCCAAAGAGAATCTCAGCATCTTTAACTCTGCAACCTCTTCGACCAGCAGTCCTAACCTTCCTTAATCAATCGCCCTACTCTTCTTCTTTATCTTTATCCAACAGTAGTCCAATTTCCAACAGTACCCTGTAGGTTAACAGCACTGTTGGCGGGCGTTGTTAACTGGGGCCAATCCGGTATGGAAATCTTTTTGTTGTCTTGCGTCTTTGATTTGGTCAATATTTTACGCCCTTACTGACGCAACCCTCACCATTTATCTGTACTTGAGACAGGCACTGAAAATCACACACTTGTGCTCCGTTGTGGCAGTTTTTGGTGGGCAATAATATAATATTATATTACTATATATTACTGTGTACTGTATATATTATGAGGGGGGACATGGAGGTGGTTGGAGTTAGAGTTGAGGATACAGAGGACAGGGTGAGATGGAAATTGTTGACTCGCTGTGGCAACCCCTGAAAAAAGGGATAAGCAGAAAGGAGAAGAAGTATAGAATATAATATAGTATATAAGTATGAAGACTGTATACTGTATATTACTATATAATATAATATACAGTATATTAGGTGGATATTCTTACATAACAGACTTATTGGTCGCGAAGCTAGTCTGTATATGAAAGCCAGGCACAGCACGGAAGCACACATTATTATTATAATTATTATTATTATTATAAAGAAGGTTGTTGACTGTCATGTTGTTAAGGAGACATTGTAGGGTGTTAAATAAAGGTGAACTCTGACCAAACAAGGTAAACAATTCGTGGAGGGACAAGGGGCAATAGTTTAAGAAGCCTGCGATGCATTAGCAAATCAGTGTGAGGAACACAAAAGCATTATGAATGAAGTGTCCTATTTTGTCCTATGTTTACCGTTGATTTTTTTAGTTAGAAACAAAGATTCTGAAAAAAGCCTCTCTTTTTTTCTCACAGCCCTGACATTGAGAAAAAGTTTTTCAATTCTTAAGCCATCTACTATGAAGTAGTAGCAACATGCTAATCTGCAAAACAGTGGCACTTACGTATGGAACTGTTAATGACATTGATTGGCATCAATGTCATTAACATGTGTAAACCGCATCACATCCTTGGCTGGACAGTGTTAGTGATTGTTTTACTCAAGTACCGCCTGTTGTCACATGCCAGTCAGTGAGTTGCATTGCAAAATGGTAAAAGAACAAATTGTTGTTTGTTTATTTTATTTACACTTCAGCTTGGATTTTATGTGCTGCATAGATTTGCTGTCCAAGGAGGACATGGGAGCAATGTGCGATTAGAGGCAACATTGGTCTGATCAATGTTTTGGTGTTGCGATGTATGTCCCACTTTCTCGTTCCAAAGTGTCAGAGCTACTGGTACTATCGTGTCTACAGGAAGGTCAAAGAATATAAACCCTTTAAAGTCTCTAAGTAAGAACACGTTTGATCTGTGTCAGCAGTACTAAATGCTGTGGTGTCAAATCATTTCCTCTATGGACTCTGCTGCAGAACTGATGAATTCATCTGACATTGAAAAAACATGATTTTCTTATTTTAAAAAACATGGCTCCTATTTAAGATTGCATTTCTTTTTTTTTGTAATTGTGACAAGTGATTCACACCACAAAACACAACGAAATGTCACCTGTGCATTACACCCCAAGCTTTTTCAGTGCTTGAGGAGCAAGGTGTGGGGACGATACAATGTTCAGGGAATTCAGCGGTAATTTGGCAGGTTGGGGGATTTGAATCATGGGCCCAAGTCTGCTTCCTTAACCACTAGGCCACCTATTATCCTATTACATCCCTAAATAAACACATTGACATTTGGTTGGTTTCAAAGACATGTTACCTGAGAAAAAAAAAAACAGTGAATTATTTTGTAATATCCTTCAAGACGTTTGAAGGTTGGAAAACTCATTATCAGCTCTGAGATCTTTAGTCATCTCCGTCTCATCTCCTTCCAGATTGTCTTCTCCAAAGCCCACCACATTTCTGCTCAGGAAATGTAGATTTAACTTTCATGTGCTGCATTTCTCCAAATATTACACCCAAATAATATGAATAAATCATGAGGCTTTTTTAAAAGAATAGGGGAAAGGTTTCCAGCCCACTATGTTTTACTCTGTTTTATTTTCATTTTAATAAATCAATATAATATTTGGAAAATAGGACATAAAGAAAAATAGAGAACAAGTTCTTATTTGCTTTGCCATAGAAAAAACACATAATTGATTTAACATTTTTGATAGGGGGTAAAATTCTGTTGTTGATGAGATTTGTTTTTATTTTATTGCGTTTTTTTTCATGAATTGCATTTAAAATATTTGTAGGAAGCATATTCTCATTTACCCACGTAATCTTCAAAATATGAAGCTTTTCTTTTTCTGTCTTCTGGCTCTTTATTTCTTTATTATTGAGATAGTTTTGAGAAGGAACTGGCAGGCCCTGTATGATAGATAGATAGATAGATAGATAGATAGATAGATAGATAGATAGATAGATAGATAGATAGATAGAATTTTAAATATGGTACTTTATTAACACAATCCAGGAAAAAACAGAGGTCATCCAGTCAGCAGCATAAAAAAACAACCAGTGTGGCTGTCGCACGCTCTACTGATAGATAGATAGACAGACAGACAGACAGACAGACAGACAGATAGATAGATCGATCGATCACTTTATTCATCCCCGGACGGAAATTGGGTTGTTACAGCAGTCTGAGCACTAGGGATAATAAAATAAAAGTAAAATAACAGAAAATAAGTACCAGGCAATCAAACCACATACGTTGGCTAAAGGAATTACAGTCATAGTCGAGGTATGATTGGAGAAAATACGCATGATGGCATAAGGATATTTACACAGGGTTGAAGCGAAGATATTGGAGTACAAATGCATAATGGAACCAGTACAAACAACTTAAGTAAATAATAAATAGGTGAGTGATAAGACAACAGTATAAACATATGCATGCATCAATAGCAGTAATTTCCCAAAGGAAATTAAATTTCCCAATTTATCTATCTATCTATCAATGCCTGTAACACCCTGATGTTAATGCCTAATGTCCTCAAGTGCATTAAAATATTAGGTTTCAGTTAAAGTGAGATTTTATTTCAACATAAAAAAATGTTTTGACTACTCTGTTTGATTTTGGGGGAGTTTTGTTCTTCACATATTCACAGTGAAGAACAAAACTCAACCCAGAAAGATATTCCCACAATAGCTAAGTCTCACTCTGTGGCGCCCTGTGGGCAACAACTACTGTCTGCGTGTGTGTGTTACGGCCTGTCTTAAAACCCAGGTGGTGGAGGTCTACAGGTCATAAACCAGCAGCAGCAGTAACAGAAGTCATTCTTGCTGTACTTTGACAGAAATGTTTCTGATGCACCTTTGGTCCAAGCCTCAGAATAAAGCTACACAAGTTCACAACTGGTCTGGTCTGGTCTGTGTGGTGGTCTCCACCCAGGGGACAAGGGTGTGCAGGCAAGTTCTCCCTTAAGCACTTCAGATAAAACTACTACTTGTTATTGTGACAGAGCACGCCACTGCACACAAGGACCAAATGTGACCTCTGCATTTAACCCATCCTCAAAGTGAACATTGGGCAGCTTTGGGCACACAGGAAGCAATATGTGGGGACCAACTTGGTAACTAGTGATCTGAAACTTAAAACCCTCTTGACCAAGGTCTCATTTCGTAACCACTAAGCCACCACTGACACCACATAGGCTAGGTTTCACTGTTGTGTTCTGTTTTTGATGGATGATTCTTTACTGCCAACGCTCAACCATATGTCAAATGGTTTAAATTAATTTCTTAGTGATGCATCAGCAACCATGGACAAGCAAGTAAAACGTTGTACTTTTGCCCCCTGGTCTTTGGTGCTGTCTAGTTTTTAAACCTAACTAAACCTAACTAAGAAAATGGGGACATTTTCTGAGATAATCAAACAATTTGCCTAAGACGTCAATTTGACTAAGGTTCATTTTGTGCTTTCGGAAAAGTGGAAAATGGACTGTACCTTTTGGCACAATCACACTTTCAACCTTCTCTCCTTGAATCATCATCTTCTGGCATTTATGACTCTTTAACGAATCCATCAAAACACGTTTACGAGGATGTTAACCTTGATGGAGAATGATCCAACTTACTTCTACCGTGTTCCTTGATGAAGGAGATGAGTTCTTTGTAGTCCTTGTAGTCGTTTTCGTAAGGCTGCGCCTCCACAGTCATGTTCAGGTCCTCCTTCAGGTTCAGGAAAATGCCCTCACACAGAAAGTAGTGTGGCCGGTCGTCTTGCCGCAGGTCGTGGAAAATGACCACGGCTCGTGACGTCCAGTTGAAGTGCGTGTGCAATACGCAAGTGAAGTCTCCCAGTTTTGTGGTCGAAGGCCCGCTCCGCACGACGGTGCTGTACTCATCTCGCTTATCGAAACCGTACGCGGGACCTCCGGCCGTTATGAGCGGCAGCTTCCAGTGGGAGGCGAACCGGCCTACGGAGGCCAGCGGGTAAACGCAACCGGGTCCAAAAAACGCGTCCGACTGTATATGGAGCTTGGCGTCAACAGCCACAACCTGTGCGCGGCTCACTGCGCAAGAACCAGTGACGGGGTCCTCAGTACTGTAGTTGTGGATTTGCAACGATCGGCCCACCAGCAGCCCATGTTTAGTGTGTAGATCTTCGTGAGCCATTAGAATGGCCGGGAAGACTCGGGGCATCGCCCACGGGTACTTGTGGTGGTTGTTCGGCAGCATCACGGTGACCGTGATGTTTCCTTCATAGCCCCGCAGCTGGACCAGCAACAGGAGCATGAGTCGGAGGCAGTACAGCGCTGCCAGCAGGAAGCACCCCGGTGCGCTTATGTCTCCCATTCCTCGTTCCGAAAAGTAGCGCTAAGCCAGAAGGGTCCACCAAGAGCGCACAGGAGCCGAGAGGAGACGCGACCAGCTGAAGAAGCCTGACACCAAATCATAAGTATCCGCTCTGACGCTAACGTTCTCCCCTATCTATTATTTCCTAAAATAACTCATACAATGTGTGAAAATGGGTCGCACTGTCCAGAAACTCGGTGCCATCCGCGCGCCTGTACTGCGTAAAATCGACCCGCGCTTCGCGTGGTGTGGGTCAAAGTGGGAACATTCATGCAAATGACTGCAACTTAAATCACAGCAGTCCTGCGCTCTGCCCCGTACGTCACACACGCACACACACACACGCACACACTGCAAGAAGTGCGTAAGGTCCGTCTGAAGGCGGCGCTAGTGGCGGAAACAGATACTGTATGTTAAGAAGACATCTGGTTAAAATGACACTAAACCATAGATACACGCTTTAGTTGAAGTTACGATATATTACGATATATGCACACAACTTCAAATATAGATAAAATATGCACTTAAATGAACAGTGACAAAAGTAAGAAAAAAGGCTTCAGGAAAAAAAATCTAACGGATAATACAGAAATATATATGTAAATGCAAATATCTTTGAAAATATATAAATACAAATAAGGTAGATACGGATATTAAATTTTATACACAATGCTGCCAATAAAATATGTATGTATGTTTAGATTTCGGAAAAAATGTGTAAACTGTATACTGTATCTGTTATTTCTATTGTGAATATGTATTATTGTCATCGACATTGTTTAAAGATATACATAAATATTTATTTAAAAATTGAAAAAAACTAAAACTGTTTTAGAGTTTTTAAGAACTGCAGTACAATTTAATTAAAATGACTTAATTACATTTAAACAGAGACCGTAATCTAATTTCATTTCAATTAATTGTCACTACAAACATACATAAGAATATACATAAATTACTCAAATAAAGCACAAATAATTATGCCATTAACGTTGAAACTAATGGTTGCAGTGAGTTTTGCACTGGAAAAACACATTTTACGTCGTTATTAAATAAATATTGCAAGTACTATTAAAATAAAGCATTTCTTTTCTTTATACTTTCTGGAAAGTCATCGTCTGTATGTTAACGCGCTATTATGCAATAATGAATGAAAGAAAAGCATCATTTTTTACAGTGTGAATCAGTCTACCAACCCTCGTTTCTTTCTTTTCTTCTTAACCCGATGGTGTGTCGACCTCTAGCGGTAATTCGAGATAAAATATAAAGTAAAACATGTTGAAAACGAGGCACATTATGATTATAACTGCTAAGGAAAAATCTATCCTTTTCTGATTAATAAAATACATTTTTAGTATTAGAGAAAGAAGAAGAAAGTGTAGTATTATTATTTGTGGATATGGTAGTCTCCATTATCCTTCTAAGGCTTAGTAGCCACATAAGTGGACAGCACTTTCTACCTCTTGAGTCCACAAGCATGTGTACTGTGGAATTGCTTGGTCGCCAAGAAGGAGAATCTTGCAAGTCTCAGTTTTTAAAAAGAAATAAAGAAATGCATGTAAAAAAAACAGCTTGGGCCTTAGGAGGCTATTAAAGGATGTGAACAGAAGCCAGAAAAGGTGATTATTTGCTGTACACAATGCAGTCCAGATATTTACAGAAAATTATAGTGTTGAGTCAAATATCTACAAAACACCAGTGGAAAAAAAACAGAAAACCCTTCCCATGATTTTGAAAGGTACAGTTCAGTTTGATAAACATAATAAATCTGAAAAGAACACAAAGTCTAAAAACGAAACGTTAAAAACACAATAAACACATTTATTTAATGTCACCTATGGGAACTTTTTGAATGTTGAACACTACACCTGTAGTTTACACCAAGTAGCTATAGGATTTAAATTACACATATGGCGTGAGCACCCCTCCCTCCTCCTCCTCATCCCTGTCTCGCTCTCTACTCCACAACTCTCCCTCAATCTTATGAAATGTTTTAAATTACCTTTTTTGTGTTTGTCTTTCACATTCTAGTTGTTAAATGGGCAGATGCCAGGACTAGGAGGACCAGGAGTCTGATGACCAGGATCATACCTCGAATATACTGACATAGCAGCTATTGGAAGAATTTTGATTTTTTTTTTTTTTCCACTGTGTTGTACCTTTGTATTTGTTTTTTATTTTATTATATTTTATGCTCTGGTAACATCCATTGCACTGTCTGTCCATCCAGAGAGTGGGTCCCTCTCCCTAAAAAAATACCCTTGTTCAACGAAGAAAATGAACGCATTTCCATAATTTTTTTTTTAAGTTAAGACAACTTCTAATGAAATAACGTTCAGAGAACATACTAAATTAAGTTAGGTGATGTAGCTTTTAATCTATATGACCATAGGTTTTTTTTTATTACCACATACACAGGTTTTTAAGTTCAATCAAATCAATCAAATTTTATTTATAAAGCCCACATTTACAAATCAAATTTGTCACATAGGGCTTTACAGGGTTGGTAACATCCTCTGTCCTTAGACCCTCAGCCCAGGTGAGGAAAAACTTTGTTTGCTGGAGGTGAAGTCACTTTCCACAGAGGTGACTTGGAAAGTTGAGTGCTAATTTATATCAAGTCGTAACAACTTGTTTTTCTGCAATAAAAAGTGAGTTTTAAGTGACATGGACTGAATAACTTTAATAATTTAAACACAATCTTTTTAGTTGATAACCTAAAAAGTTAAGTTGTTCTAACAATGTTTTATGAGCTATATAAAAGCAACTTAAAGTGTTATAAACTCAATTAAACACGTTCTTAAGCTGATAATCACTAAAATTTTTGATTTTTAAAGTCCTAACATTTTCAGTTCATTTATGTATTACCCTGTAAGGAAATAATTAGTCCAGCAACAATCTGTTACAAATTTAACATTTTATTAACTACAATATAGTGAAACAACCTGTTTGCAACAATTTTCTTAACTTGAAAAGTTTCAACATCTACAAAAGACTTGGTCGTCCATCCCAAAACCAGGTTATAGAATGAATATTAGTACAAAAGATACCTTAACATACATTACAACGGTGACCCTATGCAATAAAATACATAACACCCATAACAATAACTTTTAGCATTGTTTTAGCTGTAGCAATCCCTCTGTGGACTTAGATGTATTTCTATAAACAATTTTTATAACTTTCTGAACAGACTTAAGAACCCCAAACAACCAAATCAAATCTAAGTGTAACAGTGCTGTGTATCAAGTAAAATCTTTGAAAATGCCATTCTTCAGACTTATTACCTTAGCACTTGCTTTCAGTCTATCAAGTTCAAGAAACAGCTTCTGAAACACTTCAAATGTATATTTAAGTTCCTTGCGATAGCTTAGATTGACAGCATACACTGTATTATCCCCATCAATAAAGCACAACACCTTGGGGTGTCTTTTCCCTCCAAATTTTGGTTCCCTCAACCACAATGGTTGCTGTCTTGTCGTCAGAACCTGGGATTGACCGGTCACTTATGATGGCAATTTTCATCACTTGACCATTAAGGCCTGCCTCAATCTCTTCTGTGTCCTTGAATAATAAATAAATAAATAAAAAGAAACGTGTGAAAAAAGATGGGTGAGCATATTAGAAGTACTGAATTGAATGATGAATGGCACGATGCCAAAAAATATTAGCAAGATAAAAAAAAAACTTTTTCTTTTTACTTATACATGCGTGACTACAACAACATTAGTTTACTTTACTTAATTTGATATCTATAAGGGTTTTTCAATTCCTCAAAATGGAGTTGATAATCAAGCAGGGGTGTTGAAATAAGAATCAGCTATGGCAAACTAAGAGGTATTTCAAGCATACTGTACATGGTGTATGATGTGGGTCAATAGTAGCAACTTTTTCATCTGACACTATGTTCACTGTGTAATACAAACTTTGCATTAAAGATAGGGAAAAGTACAGGAGCAGATATTTGCCCAGTATGGATTTAATTTCCTTTTAGATCTTGGATTACTTACATCAAACTCCTCAAAAAGTTCCTCTTTCCTCTTCCCAAGGTAAACAACAAGGCAGCAGGGGGTTACTTCTCTGTGAACTTCAACTGGGTTGTGCTACTTCAGAAAAATGGTAAAAAGGATGAAATGAAAACCCTAAATAATATTATCTAAATTAATATTTGCCGGGAATTTGCATTTCAAAGAAAAGTTTAAATTCTTCTTCTACCTTGAAAAGTATCTCCTTTATCTGCCTTGCTCCTGTGGCTCCTCCCCTTGATGAGACTACCTCTATCAGTTTTGGGGGGCAATAGTCCAGTTTGGCCATAAATGTAGACTCAATGTTAACAGTGGCAATTCTTTTGAATTCCTCATTTATCTTTAGGCCAGACAAACTACACAATTAATTCTTGTAGACATTTATCTGCAGTATTAAAGATGGACAATTTATGTAGGAGAATGAACTCTGACATTCATTAGTACAAATGCAGAACTAATGTTAGACCGCGGTCTTGAAAACAACAGGGAACTGGATCCAAAGAGCGGTTACA
>JAFBJS010002447.1:16615-27935 GCA_016785265.1 Paraplagusia blochii
ACCCTGTCCTCTGTATCTTCTACTCCAACTACCTCCATGTCCTCCCTCACTCCATCTATAAATCTCCTCTTTGTCTCCTACCTGGTAGCTCCATCTCTAGGATCATTCTTCTACCAATGTATCCACCGTCCCTCCTCTAAACATGTCCAAACCATCTCAATCTATCTTCTCTAGCTTTTCTCCAAACCTCCCTGTCTTTGTTGACCCTCTAATCACCTCATTCCTGATCCTGTCCATCCTTGTCTCTCCTAAAGAGAATCTCAGCATCTCTAACTCCTCCACCTCCAGCTCTGCCTCCTGTCAAGAGGACTTCTACGATGAAGTCCGTGTCTCCTTGGGTTAATTTGTAGGTGGTAGTAACAACAGGTAGTTGCGAGCACAGGACAGCTTTAACAATATCAAGTGCATGGCTAGTGATGTCACGTTGAAAAACTTGAAGTTATGTGGGTCAGGACGATGCTGTGCTCAGAGCAACCTGGCAGCCGGTGGATTCGAACCTGAAGCCTTGCAGACCCACGTCTGCTTCCTTAACCACTGGGCCACCACTGTGTTTTGATTAAGCCCTGATTTTAATGTCTAGCAAAGGGGACATATTTATTTAATGTGTTGTCAAAGAAATTAAATGAGACCAGTGAGACGGAACAATCTCCCTGCAGAAAAAATAAACATCCCGCCCACATTCAGCAAATAACTGTTCTTTTGTTTGTCTGCGCAACTTCCTACGGAGACAGAGACGGAGCTGAGAACATCGAGAGCACAATGCATTTTAGGACATGTTGGTCGGCAAGTGTTCCACCTGTTTGAGCCTTTGTGGCAGAGCAAAAGTAGGTCGCATATAAAAGGCCCTGACACTCTGCCGTGTCACATTCTGACACCTTCCAGCCTCCACCAGCAGCTGACAAGTTTGCTTGTCCTTGAATAGACACTCAGTCACGGTGACGGCTAATAGGGAAAAAAAATATATATTTTAACCCTCCCAAAGGGCAGTTGGAGCAACTGTCATCCTAACGGCAGCACTGAGCCCATGTATTTTCGACTGTCTTTTTGGTGAAAATGGATCAGACCTCTGGAGGCGTGAGAACATCTAAATAAATCAATAAATTTAGTACAAACTCTCAAGTGACACGAAAGATAAACACCCTTATCACAGACAAAAAAAAATTATCCATCTTCATTTGCTTATTTCTTAGCATCTGGCTGCAGTCTCCAAGGCTGTCACCCAAATGCACCATTCTGTGACCATTCCTATGGGTTGTGATGGTGCTATGGACCAAAGTTTATTCTCAATGACTACACCACTACAAATGTGACTCCAGTGAAAGGTTGGGGTTTTGGTTGATATACATATTCATTAAAATCAATTTTTGTGAAAAAAAAAAAAAAAATCAGATTCGATTCATAAACACAGGACGTGATGGTAATGTATCAGTTGCGCCAATAGATGGTGTTGCCATGAGGTTTAGTTTGATAGTGACATCCAAGATTATTTTCAGCCATAGGCGTAGCCACGGGTGGGCCAGGGCCCACCCACTTGTCAGTCAGGCCCACCCAATCCAATGAGAGGGCTGATCAAATATTCCCATTTGAAGGGAATTGATTTGGGACACATTAGCTAGGTTCTTGAGGAACCAGACTTGGGTGCGCAGGGTTCCAGGTTCAAATCCACCAACTGCCAAGGCACTACTGAGGTCCACTGAGCATGGCACCGTCCCCACTTACAGCTCCCCGGGCGCTCAAAGCTGCCCACTGTTCACTATGTTAAAAAAGAAGTCGCATTTCGTTGTGTGCAGTGTTGTGTATCACAATGTCGTTCCTTCCTTTCTTTGTAAGCTCTCATGCAACATGGGTTAGCGGGCCACATTTGGTCCCCAGGCCTCGATTTTGACGCATATGTTTCAACATCTGATTTAGAAGCAATAAGTGTTTGAGCAACATTGTGAATTTATAGTATATTAAATTTTTTTCAGCCATTGGAGGGGCATTGATTTGGGACACATCAGCTCAGAGGTTAAGGAAGCGGACTTCAGTGCGGAGGGTTCAAGGTTCGAATCCACCAGCTGCCAGTTCGCCTTCTCTCTGGGTGTTCAACTGCCCATGAGCTAACAATGGTGTGTATCACAAAGAAAAGGAGCTTGATTTCTTTCTACCACTGAATCTTTGGTATTCCAACCCTAGATACCCTCATCCATGGCGTTGTCTATTGCTTACATGAAGGATGTAGCGACGTCGTTTTTTTGATCCTTTGATGTCGGCTCTTCCTATCATTGTGAAGCAGAATTCACCAAGCGTTGGATTGTTCACCCACCAATTGGGAACGTTAGCTGGGTTAGAGCATCGCGCAACGTTAGAGGTTGGTTTTGATGATGTGTCCTCGCAATAGCAATTCGACATCCATTCTCCATCAGTCCTAGAACTTACCTGAATACACTGTTTACTTACTGTTAGACCTATATACAGTAGATACTGGAGTGGGTCGGAATGTAGGTGTTGTTCTGTGGACCTAGCATGGATCCTCTGGCTTGTTCTATAACCATTGGCTACTTCAGAGATTTACATTTAATAGCAACGACAGTATAGTTTGCTAACAAATGATACATTCCTGCTTCTCTTCTTCTTATTTACTCCACCGTTTGTATCATCGCTTTGATGTTTAACTCAGACATAAAGTGAAAAAAAGAGAAAATTATGACTTTTTGTCACGTTACCCAGAGATTTACAAACCGAAACAGCGTTGGGAACCAAAACTGAGCGGTACAGCTGTAATTTTGTCCAAGGTCAAACAGGGGGCGGCATCATTTTAATTAGTCTGCAGACACTCTGCAGCTCGATTCTAATTTGTCTTTATAACAATTAATAAATCCTGACAGCAACATTACATCAAGCTGCGAGTATGAAGGACATGCCGTCACTGAATCATTTATTAACGATTCAACAGCGACACGCAATAAAAAAAAAAAAAAAACCCGAAACAACTCAATCCACGGCGCGTTACAATCACTCCAGACACGAGTGCAGAGATAATCTTCTAACTGCAAAGAAATCGGTGGCAATTGTCTGCGTTGAGTAAAGATTGTGCCCTCAAAGGGTTCACCTTCAGAATGGGGGGCTATTATGTTTCTCCTGATATGGGACTGATGCTAATCAGCGTGGATTGGGTTTTATGCCTTAAGGTTGGGAAATGTGCTGATGATAGGCCCCCGCAATAAATGAACCTTATCACCTCACGGAATCTCAGTCCACACAGTGACTGCGTGAAAAAGCCCTTGGTAAATGTCAGACACACAGGCAGAACGCTCGTCTGAGATAATTAATGAAAAATGAATGATCCGATACATTGGTCAGTCCCTGCCCAGAGCCAACTCAAGGTTCTTCTCGTACAAAACGTCGTTTAACGCGGATCTCTCGCTTAACCGAGCGTGCGGAGTATTTTCTTTGACGCTTAACTGGGATGTCTTTATAAAAGTAAATGTACAGAAACGGAACTCGTTGGAGGGGAAACTCAGACAGTCAGGAGAAACAAAACAGAGGCAGC
The DNA here is from genome assembly GCA_016785265.1 of Paraplagusia blochii. Classification (NCBI taxonomy): domain Eukaryota; kingdom Metazoa; phylum Chordata; class Actinopteri; order Pleuronectiformes; family Cynoglossidae; genus Paraplagusia; species Paraplagusia blochii. The sequence goes on from JAFBJS010002447.1 coordinate 20,148, forward strand.
GATGACGCTGTGGTCCACTGTCAGTGGATTCCCATTAATACAGTAACGTCAAACCCATTATGGCCACAGGGGGGCACATCAACATACATTTCCCTTGAAGGGTTCAAACGAAATGGAAACCGTGTAGATGTAACGAGGTGTTTATGTCTAGAATCAGGTTTCTACGAGAAATTAACTAAGAAAAAAAATTCTCAAAACTCCTTTATTAAGGCTAATGACAATGACAAAAACACATTTTTAATATAGTGCCATAGGGACACAAATAATATGTGGTTTGAATGATGGGTTTCACTACCATCCTTCACCGTTGACTTTCTTGGGACTCACTATTGCAAAAAATAAGGGGCAAAACTGAGGAAATCGCAAAAGACTCAGGCGGATGTGTACAAAAGAGCGCAAAAACATACAGTGAAGTGATGCGGTATGGGCTGACGAGTGTCTGGACCATAGGTGTAGCTACGGTTGGGCCAGGGTGGGCCTGGGCCCACCCACTTGTCAGTCAGCCCCACCCAATCCAATGAGAGGACTGATCAAACTTGGCTGTAATACTTTGGTGTTGGCCCACCCTAATTCTTTCAGGGCCCACCCATTTTAAGTGGTCTGGCTACGCCCCTGGTCTGGACATCTAGAATCGGCATCCGTAAGGGTGCGTGTACCTCGAGTCATAAGTCATATCTCGAAGCGACTTGCTTGTATCTCGAAATACTCGTATGTTAAAGAAACAGCGATAAATAGAACTTTGTTGATCCCTCAGGAGTATCTTTTACAGACAGGAAGGTTTGGAGAAAAAGCTAGAGAAGACAGATTGACATGGTTTGGACATGTTCAGAGGATGGACAGTTTGATATTGGTAGTAGAATGATCCTAGAGATGGAGCTACCAGGTTGGAGACAAAGAGGAGATTGATGGATCCAGTGAGGGAGGACGTCGAGGTAGTTGGAGTTAGAGTAGGAGATACAGAGGACAGGGTGAGATGGAAAATGTTGACTCAATGTGGCAACCCCTGAAAAAGGGACAAGCTGAAAGGATAAAAAGAGGGGTCCTTTGGGACATTACTGAAAAGTGGTCGTATCTTGAGGTTCAGGCACTGTACTTATATCTGAAGCTACACAACTTTTGATTTATGAGGTTAAGAAACTCATCACGGACCTTACACAACGAGTTAGAGGGCCACATTTTGTCCCCGGGCCTTGTGTTTGACACATATGTTTTAATATCTGATTCAGAAGCAGTTAGTGTTTGGAATACTTTGTGAAAAGTTTGCTCTTATGGGAATCAAACCCTTAACTCTCTGCTGTCAGCTTCACGATGGAACCATGAAGAATTTAGAAGAGAATTCAACAGGAAGTTCTGTCTCTTTTTGATATGATGTGTTCCTTTGTGTCAGACACTCGCACTCAACACTTTATAACACCAAAATGGTGCCTTCAAATTCCTGCTCAGAATCAGAGACTATGAAATGATGAGTGGGTTATTGTCAGTTCACGGTGAAGCCGGGGTTTAATGGTAATTGCCCACTAATTAACCCTCCAGGGTGAACACAAATCTTTGCAAGGAAATAAATCAATTTTTGGCCCTTGCTGTGTGCAAGCTTGAATGGAGTTCATCCCTTATTTTCTGATGCCGAAATGAACATTCCGGCTGAATACCTACCTGAGTGTGAGTGCGGGGAGGGTTAGGGCGGCTGGGTAGGGGGGGTGCGGCCGGTGTCCTCAGGATTGAAACCCTCTGTAGAGTAGGACTAAGTAGGTAATCGTTCATTCTGAGCAGCAGAAGAGGTGAAATGTAAGTAAACTGCGTGAACGTGCAGGACCACACAAGTGCCAGATGCTGCGAGTCGGTGCCAGCTTGGCATGTGTGCGACTCATTACAACCGACGTGGGCTCCATCAGCCTCCGTGTGATGACTCTGAGGCTCTTGGAAACCCACATCCTCCGGCGCTGTGCTCTTTTTCATCGATCGGGGGAAGAGGACCCAGCAGGGGCCGTTTCCTGTTTCGATATTGGCACGGACGACAATAAGTGAATAAATTGTGGATTTGAAAAACTGCATTATAAACAGGAGAGGGGGAGGGGAGGCGGCTGCGGCGTTAGAGAAGGGAAAATTGTTTTTTTTTTTGGGAGATTATGAAAAACATTAAGCAACAATTACCGTAATGAGAGTTATTGAAGCGGGAAGGTAGCAGACAAGCTGTGTGCATCTGGTCGCTGCATCTGGCTGCAGCCGCAGAGCATCCGGAGGGGCCGGCAGAGAGACGTTCATTTGTTAGAGCCGGTCCTTCCCTGTGGATGGAGAAATGACACGTCAGTAATTGTCATGGAGTGAAAAGCTCGTCTCATAGGCTGCGTAAAAAACACACAGAGACCATGAGGGACAACTTCCACACACCCCGCTGCGATAACTGATTATCTCAAATATGACTTGGCCAAAATCAACGACGGAATCTAAGTTTACCGCAGATGTCTTCCCAGCCACGGAAAAGTTGACCTTCCACAACAGCAGGAGGTGCTGTTTGTGTTGGTTCAATCCCCAGGTCTTTGAGACGAGTCAACCCATATCATTTATTTGTATCTCTTTTGGTAAAAGTCCAAACCCAGAGACGCGTTCCCAATGTGTCCACTTTGTCTCTGAGTAGGTCGTGTCCAGGAGGGTTGGCAGTGTCTCTCCAGGATGATTTATGCCTTGACGTTGCCTGGTTCATCTTTCTTGTTTTGATCTACTGGACAACTGTTCAAAGCAAATGTGGTTTGACATGCGATTCAATCCATCATAGTAAGATAACAGTGGAAACCCAGTTCTGTCTGATGGCTGGAGATCGCTCCACCCCTCACATCTTGGCAGCCAAGACATCCTTTTGTTACAACGTCAACCTGCTGTCCATCTGTCTCTCTGTCTGTCCGTCTCTCTGTCTGTCCATCTATCCATTGATCCAGCTACAAATTGATCGAAAGATCCAATTTACCAATCTGTCTATCATCAATTCATTTTATCGATCCAACTTTCTATCAATCTATTAATCCCACTATCAATCGATCCAAATACCCAATTAATCGATCCAACTATCTATCCATCCATTGATCCAACGATCTATTAATCCATCATCCAACTATCTATCAATCATTGATCCAATTTATCAATCCAACTATTGATCGAAAGAGCCAATTTATTGATCTTAGTATCAATCTATGCACCAATCCAACTATCTATTAATCCAACAATCTATCAATCCAATGATCTATTGATCCAACTATCGATCTATCAATCCAACTATCTATCTACATATTAATCCATTGGTCCAATTTATCAATTAAACTATCGATCCAAAGACCCAATTTATTGATCTAACTATCTATTTATCCATCAATCCAACTATCCAGTTTGTTGATCCAATTTAATGATCCAACTATCTATTTATCTATCGATCCAACTTTCTATCAATCCAACGATCTATTGATCCAAATATCTATTGATCTATCTATCTACGTATCAATCCATTGATCCAACTATCTATTATTCTATCGATCCAACTATCTATCAATCCATTGATCCATTGATTTATCAATCCAACTATTGATCCAATGACCCAATTTATTGATCTAACTATCTATTTATCCATCAATCCAACTATCCAATTTGTTGATACAATTCAATGATCCAACAATCTATTTATTTCTCGATCCAGTTAATCAATCCAACTATCTATTGATCCATCAATCCAACATTCTATCAATCCAACAATCTATTAATCCAACTATCTTTAAATCCATCAATCCAACTGTCTATCTATGCATTGATCCAACTATCTATCGATCCATCGATCCAATCAATTGATTCAAATATCTATCAATCCATTGATCCAACAAGCTATCTATTGATCTAACTACCCATTGATCCATTAATCCAGCCATCTCTCCATCTATCATGTGAAGAAATGTAAAGGAGTGAATAATATTCTACCATAATATTGAAAAGACATAGAAAAAAAAAGAAAAAAACTAAACCATTTCATCATCTAAGTCAACGACATCTTTTTTTTAACTTTTTTACTATTCTCCACAAAAAAACAAACACATTCTCTCTTCTTTCCTCCCCATAGGCCGACTCCGGCTCCTGGGCGGTCCTCATCAATAACCATTAGACTATTTTTACAGCCGGAAAATGTCTGAAATTATTAGAATTATCTTAGTATCTATTGGCTGCCATTCCTGATTATCTCTGTATATAAACACCATTACTTCTAATACAGCAAATGTAGCCATTAAGACCTAATGATGTTTTTGTGTGTTATTCTTTGTCGCGTTGTGTCCAGGCGGACTCCTTGGTTTGTCACTCGCGATTTAGCATATAACATTGAATCTGGCTCTAATGCAGGCAGTGGCCCATTTGATCGGGGAATGAGATTAAGGCTGCGTAGGCCAGCTCCAGATGAGACATACAGTAAGGTGACTCTCTACCAGGGACTCAAGATGGATGGGCCGGGCTCCGGTCGGGATGGAACGCCTCCATTGGGCCGTCGGGCCTGGTGGAGCCCATCAATCAGGGCTGCGCTAGAGGTCCAGGCTGAGGCTGTGTAATGATGCGAACAGCATGTGACCAAGCCGTCCCTGGCTGCTCAGGTGTAAGTGTCTGCCCTGTCCACGAGTCCTCTCAACCCCTCTGCCTCCCTCATCTATCATGTGTCACGGCGGATTCATGGCGTGCAAAAATTTTCAAAAAGGTTTCATTGCTCAGACTTTCGTAGACGAGACCCAGAAGAAGCTGTTGGTGGAGTCGATGAAATGTGACGCAATGTTGTCACAGATTTTTGTTTCAGGCGTTTAAAATATTTACTACATATTCATACATTTTTTTTGTTTATGGTTTTATTTTCCATCCATAGTTGTTTTGTATTTTTTTGATAAATACAAATCAACTTTGTTATACAGGGGCACATGGGTATACATGACTCAAATTTTAGTACCACCTGTGGCCCGCTAGTGAGATCCCCATCCACAGGAAGGTACAATATGGTGCAGTGTGATTTGGGTGGCAGTCGGGGAGACTTGATAAAGTTGACGTTGATAAAGATGATTAAGGTATTCTTCCTTATAGCAATTGTAACTCAAAGAAATAATTAGGGGTGTGCAAATTAATCGCTTTGGATCGAACTGAACCGAATCGAACTGGATCGATCATTTAATATTTTTTATGAATCGTTCCTGAATCGGATCATTATGTGAATCGTCACACACCTAATATACAATATATATATATAGTGTATATATATATATATATTGTATATATATGTATATATTAGGGGTGTGCAAATGAATCGTTTTGGATTTGTTTGGATCGAACTGACCCAAATCGGATCAAACTGGTTCTATCGTTTAATATTTTTTTATGAAACGTTCCTGAATCAGATCGTAGCCTGTGAATCGAGACATGAATCGGATCCTTATGTGAATCGTCACACCCCTAATATACAATATATATATATATATATATATATATTAGGGGTGTGCAAATGAATCGGTTTGGATCAGTTTGGATCGAACTGACCCAAATCGGATTTAACTGTTTCCATCATGTAATATATTTTTTTTAATGAAACGTTCCTGAATCAGATCGTAGCCTGTGAATCGAGATATGAATCGGATCATTATGTGAGTGAATCGTCACACCCCTAGAAATAATATTTATTGGCCCCAAGTTGTATGAATTTGACCAGTTTCAGCCTGATAAGAGTAGTATCTGGTTCTTCCGGGCTTCAAACCCACGTCTCTCTGAGCTCCTTGATTTAAGGCAGCATGTTCTCCTAAAGGGAACAGTTTTACTATATGAGGGTACCTGGAAAAATGCCTGAATAAAAAACTTTATATTTATAATACGGCTACATCTGACATGAACATTGGTTTGGTTTCATGTCCTTGGTGTTTGCATCTTTTATCCCCACAATGAATACTAGAGCAAAAGGTAAAGACCCCACAAAAAAAATGTTGCCCTATTACCAGTTTAAACCCCTCCAGTTCATTTTTCCGAGTGTGTCCTGCACCCGTGACTGGGTGAACGCTTCCATCATTTCATAAAGTTCATTAAAGGACACATTTTACTGCACATTATGTGCTTCATGCCCCGCACACAAACATATTACGCTCCTGGATCAAGGTGGCCTTACGAGTCCCATAAAGCCGGGCTCATGAATATGACTGTAAAGCCTCAGCTAGGTGTGGACTCTTACCGTGGGGAAGGTCATTTGGTGGAAAGCCTGCGCTGCAGAAATGTATGCTTATAAAGACATCTGCGGTAGTTTCCGAGCCGCTGAAATACATCTGCCGCGCTCTAATGGACGTCCCTCCCTCAGTGGAAGCAATATCGGGGTTGGGTTTTCGCCACGTTATGGGACCAAATTAAAGCACACCCTTGCTTTGGTCAAGGATTTGTTTTATGCTGTCACGAGGTGGGAAACACTCTGCCCCCCGACAGGCCTGGAACTCCATTATAAGCTCAATACTCCAATTATTTTTGGGCTTTCACTGCCATCATAAATTGCGTGTATGTGTGGGGTCAGGGAGATAAATGAGCAGTGACAAGTGGCATATGAGGCCTGGCCCTGTGTCCAACGTGTTCATTTAACAGCCTACAGTATAAGGGCGTCCAGAAGAGGTATCAATGTGTCAGGAAGGCACGGAAAATCCTCTGTGCCAGTGATTCCCTAACTTTTTTTCTACTTAATTGCTCTAAAAAACTGTTTAACTGTTAGTTGCATCACTTTTCTTTGCTTGTCGGGGCATACTGTATGGCAACTTCAAAAGAAATGATCTGAGTTGTTAAAGAAGATCTTTGTGTCTTTCTTCAATTCCTGGCAGTATATCAATGTTGTTTTCAACAGATAAGGCTAAGATTGTAGTTAGTTATGCTGCCATTTAAACATGACGTAGTAAATTATTCTAGGTAGGTAGGTAGATATAGGTATATCTACCTACCTACCTACCTATAGATGAACCATGGCTAAAATAAGGTTGCCAATCAAATCACAGGCACAGGTAGATCATGAGCAATTATAATACCTTAAAGGTTTTTCCATTTTTGACCTTTGTGGGTATCTTTCTTCAATTCCTGCCTGCATATTAATGCTGTTTTCAAGCATCCATCCATCCATCCATCCAACCAACCAACCAACCACCCACAAACCCCACACACCTACAATCCATCCATCCATCCATCCAACCAACCAACCAACCACCCCCCCAAACCCCACACACCTACAATCCATCCATCATCCATCCATCCATCCATCCAACCAACCAACCAACCAACCACCCACAAACCTCACACACCTACAATCCATCCATCCATCATCCATCCATCCAACCAACCAACCAACCAACCACCAACAAACCCCACACACCTACAATCCATCCATCCATCATCCATCCATCCAACCAACCAACCAACCACACACAAACCCCACACACCTACATTCCATCCATCCATCCATCATCCATCCATCCATCCATCCAACCAACCAACCAACCACACATAAACCCCACACACCTACAATCCATCCATCCATCCATCCAACCAACCAACCAACTACCCACAAACCCCACACACCTACAATCCATCCATCATCCATCCATCCATCCATCCATCCAACCATCCATCCAACCAACCACCCACAAACCCCACACACCTACATTCCATCCATCCATCATCCATCCCACCCATCCATCCATCCATCCATCCATCCACCTCCCAGCCACACTCTCCATCCATCCATCATCCATCCATCCATCCATCCAACCA
>JAFBJS010002447.1:28176-41073 GCA_016785265.1 Paraplagusia blochii
CACTATCCATCCATCCTTCCCCCCAACCACCCTCCCCACCAACCCCCCACTCACCCCACCCACCACCCATCCATCCATCCATCCATCATCCATCATCCATCCATCCAACCAACCAACCAACCAACCACCCACAAACCCCACACACCTACAATCCATCCATCCATCATCCATCCATCCAACCAACCAACCAACCACCCACAAACCCCACACACCTACAATCATCCATCCATCATCCATCCATCCATCCATCCATCCAACCAACCAACCAACCACCCACAAACCCCACACACCTACAATCCATCCATCCATCATCCATCCATCCAACCAACCAACCAACCAACCACAAACCCCACACACCTACAATCCATCCATCCATCCATCCATCCATCCATCCACATAATAAGGTTGGTCTACCAATAAATCACAGGTAGGATCATGAGCAATTCTAATAAATAAAATATATACTAATATATAAAGTATGATAATCTAATAAATTATAATATATGTGCCATACATTGGTATTCCTTATGTTAACATATGAAGTTTGTTCAGTAAATATACAGTATGTTTATCACCTGAGCCTGATGTTTTCTCATGTTCATCTCTGTATTCAGAATGGAAATTGTTCTGCGCTTCATTTATTTGTTTGTTCGCCAGCGACTGGTTCATAATGGATTTTCGTTCCTGCCTGATTATTCTGGGGACCTTTCAGTTTCCTAACGAATCCTCAGATCGTATTTTAAAACTGTGATCTCCGGCCCGAGGGGAGGCTCCCAATTCATTGTTTCACATAAATTTCCAGAAATCATTTAGAGGTATGGATTTAGAGGGTTTATTGATTTAATATTGATTGTTTCGTTTCCATGAAAAGGAATTTCGCACATTTCTGCTCGTGAATGAATATTATCCTCCTAAATCCCCTGTAAGCCTATAAACCCCATGAAGAATATTTCCAAATAGACTTGCAGCACCTCTTAGGCTTTTTTTAAATTGCATTCCTGAGCGTTCCGGCTTTATTTGGGAGGCGTAAATTACTTCACTTTGCATAATGAAAAACACATTTACTCGACAAAACACACACCTGCTGTGAACAGTTATATACAGTTACTAAGGTGTTAAATGTCACCCAATAGTTTTCGGTTGCTGGTTCAAATGTCAGGAGTAAGAGGCGACATCAAACTGCAAGGATCGATATCGGAATGAACAGGTGTGTAAAGAGACTGGAAGGAATTCCCGAGGTGAAGGACTTCCAGCCAGGTCTGGATATGAAGTGTGGAATAGATGGACACCGGTGTCCTGCAGAGAAAAGAGCTGAAACCAGACGACTGGACAGAGACTGGACATGGTCAAAGGAAAAGAAGGACAGAAGCCTAGTATTTGGTTGTTCTTTGAACCCAAAGAACACTGTTCCAACAGAATATGTGGAACTATCAAGCTGTGGGTCACTTCAGTGTCCCCACCACTAGTCTAAGAAAAACTTAAAACTTGGACGGTGATAAATACCAAACTTTTTGGAAATGTGATTTCCCCCCTTCTCTCCAAATCTGTAATGTTGATTTTCTTTAATCATTTGAAAACAAACTTAAGTTTTGCATAAACATTAAATCTGTAACAACCTAAGCTTAATATTAAAAAAAAAGTAATTGAATTAAATGAGACATAAATTAGAAGTCTTTGTTTCTTATGTGTCTCTCTCTTTAGCTTTTTGAGTTACTTTTATTCATAAGAAATATTGTTTACACCCCAACAGAAGAACAACAAAAATGTATGTCCTCTAACTACCCCAGGTGCCAAATTTGTCCTCGCAATAAACCACCCGTCTCTTGTCTGTCTGTCCATCCATCTGTCCGTTTGTCCATCTGACGTATGTTTGCCTGCCTGCCCACCAGTCTGTCTGTCTCTCCCTCCATCTGTCGGTACGTCCGCTTGCCTGCCTGCTTGCTTATCTATCTACCTATCTATCTATCTGTCTATCTATCTATCTATCTGTCTATCTGTCTGTCTGTCTGTCTGTCTGTCTGTCTGTCTGTCTGTCTGTCTGTCTGTCTGTCTGTCTGTCTGTCTGTCTGCCTGTCTATACGTTCGCTTGCCTGCCTGCTTGCCTATCTATCTGGCGGTGTGTCTGTCTGTCCGTCCGACCCTTTGTCTGTCAGACGTCTGTTTGCCTGTCTGTCTGTCTGTCCGCCTGTCTATCTGTCTGTCTGTCTGTCTGCATGTCCGCTTGCCTGCCTGCTTGGCTATCTATCTGTCTATGTGTCTGTCCGTCCGACTGTTTGTCTGTTAGATGTCTGTTTGCCTGTCTGTCCGTCTCTCCATCCATCCATCCGTCCCTCCGTCCGTCCAGGTATCTACAGTATCAGTATCTATTCTTCCCGCTCTGATTCTTTTTAATTACTGTCAAATTTTTCACCTTTGTCAGTTTTTTTTTTCTTATTAATTAAACCCTGTTTCTCCCCCACTGGGAGGCAAAGTTTAAGGCTAATTAGCGTCAGGGCCCGTTTTTTTTTTTTTTTACCTTGTACCCATGTCAGTATCACACTTCACGAAAACTGCAGTTTTTGAGACTTCAGCGATTTTCGGAGCAGACGCTGTGACTTGAACACCGTTCCAGAAATTATGATTGTCCACTCCTGCTTCCCATCCCTGCATGCAAATCTGCAGGAACCTCCACGCTCCATTGCTGGGAGCGGTTGCTTCCACTCACATTAGTTGATCCATTTTTCCTATACCTGGTCTGGACATTAAAAGAAACCCACGCTGGCTGCAGTCTGGGGTTAACAGGCAGTTTTTCTTTCTATTCCTTTTTTTTTTTTTTTTTCCCAAAGCTTGGCGAGCGTGAACGTCCTTTCCTTGCAAAGATGGAGGCAGTGTCCGGAGATTATTAGGAAGTGTTGCCAAGATATAATGGGGTTCCAGCACATTACATACACCTCTCTATGTCATTAGGTTTTGTCAGGCATTAAGACGCTCATTTTACTAATTTTGACAAACCATTCTTCATTGGTTTGATAATGACTGGGGAGCCGAGTTCACTCCAGTCGTGTCATCTCTGTTAAAAAAAAAAAAAAAAAAAAAAAAACACCATCGGGCTGATTCTCTCTGTCACCATAGGTGGCACTGTTGTGCTACTGACAGCCCTGGGCAGGGGGCTGACACTGTGGTCCTGTCAGAGAGCAGAGTTGGTCGTGATGTAGAGACAAATAATTAATCAGATTGACGATAAATAAAAGTAAACATCTATTTTCATTTGTTTACCTCTGCGATGCCTAAAGGAAATGACACCTGGCGCCAATTTGCGGCAGAGTCGTTTCAGATAAGTTTTGCCGTTGGTAATGAAAATAATGTAAAGGTGAAAACTCCGGGCTGATGCAGAATTTTCTTCATTTCCACGAGGGATTTTCGCCGCTCGCTTCATTCACCCTGACACGTCTATTTTCTGCCCTGTCATTCCATCTGCGCAGGCAGTTATATACACGCCTTTATTACAGTCGGCAGCACCAGTTGATTGGCATTTCAATCTTTATTTGTCTGAGATTAAAATTGCTTCAATTACAGCTGGTGATGAAAAGAGAAAAGATTAAAGATGACATTAAAAGTATGAGCCGGCCTTTTCATTTTTCAAAATAGTTCCCATTATAGACGACGTAAAAAGAAGACAGTCATTTGAACTTGAACTTTGCCGTGAACCTTGTTTACGCTGAAGTTGCCGTCCTCACTTCCTCAAAATTTTAAAATAACTTAAAATATTCACAGATATTTAAAATTAATTCACCTGAATGTAGCAGAGCAGAAGAATCAGCAAAAAGTCAATTATTTTTGACATTTTGTCCCATCAACCTTTTTTTTATTGAAAGTTCATTTAACAAATACAGAGACAGATTTTTGCAGAAAATGGAACCATCTGCTAAATATGCGGAGCTGATTCTTGATCCATTTTTTTGGCCAAAAATCCAGAATAATTTTATCTTGTCTATCTTATAAGTTGTTAAAATGCTGGCATTGCGGGGAGTGAATTGAATGCCCGACTGTTGCAGTTATAAAACAAGGCTGCAGGGGGCAGCAGTCTCCATAGCTGCCACCCAAATCACACTGCACCTTACTGCACCATACCTTCCTGCAGGTGGCGAGCTCACTGGAAGTGAACCGCCTTAACCAGGATTCGAACGTTCCCAGGAATCTTTGGTTAAATTCAAAAGTCGATGAAGGTTCTTAGTGAACTTGGTCATGATCAAGATTGAAGGGTTTAGTTAGGCAACTGAAATTTTTTGGACATCTTGGACATTTTATGGACATCTTGGACATTTTATGGACATCTTGGACATTTTATGGACATCTTGAACAATTTTTTCATCATCTACTAAACACCTATTTACACTTGTTGTATAGTAATAGTGTTAGCGTAGCGTTAGGTAACGTTAGCGTTATCACTCTCCCGGCTTTTCTACAGTAAACATGTCCATAAGTGACATCTGTTGCTGTGCAAACTCAGAAGAACTCTGCGATACGTTCTACCTCCATGTCTCTCAACTCAAACGCAAAACAGTCCACTTCTCAAACAATCCCATTTAGGACGTTCCACCACTGTGTGTCCCCTATATGAAAAATGAAAAAAAAAAAAATCCTTAAAATACATCGGTGTAACCACGCAGACGTACTGTGAGCCTTCCTGCAGGTGGTGAGACCACTGGAAGTCAACCGTCTTAACCAGGATTCGGTTACCGGTACGTTACCGGGAGGTGTCCTCTGGATTTTTGGGTAAATTTAAAAGTCAATCAAAGTTCTTAGTAAACCATGTCATGATCAAAGATGAAGGGTTTAGTTAGGCAACTGAATTTTTTGGAAATCTCGGACAATTTTATGGACATCTTGGACAATTTTTTGGACATCTTTTGGACATCATCTACTAAACTCTTACACTTGTTGTATGGTAATAGCGTTAGCGTAGCGTTAGGTAACGTTTTCTTCAGAAAGCATGTCCATAAGTGACAACGTTGCAACGTTCCACGATTAAATGATTATCCTTAAAGAATTCGGTATAACACTAAAAAACGGTGAACCACCCAGACCTACTGTGGTTGGTGAACCCACTGGAACTGAATTATCTTTTATTTAACCTTAAACTTTCCTGCAAAACTTAATCCTTTTTATCTTTATGCTCTTCTAATTTTTCAAGCCACCTTCTCTGGTTTCAAAAGTCAGCGCTGCTCGAACATCATTCCATAACCGGACGACGGGGGAAATCATCTCATTATCTCCTTCATGACTAAGTGAAACATTGGTCCTAATGTGTGAATTACCTACAGGACAACAGCGTCTTTTCATTGTTGAAACCAAAGTCAGGAATGGAAATTGGATATTGATGAAATGACATTATGAAAACTGAATCTCTCGCGGTTCGTGGTGAGAAGATTTACCTCCTCGTCGCCGATGTTAGAAATGAATATCAAGGAGGCGCCGTTTTGGTCCGTCCCTCCGCTCTGATGTTCAGGATCACACAGGATTGAATGTGCCTGGAGATCAAGTGTGGAACTGTCCTCATTAAGACTAGAAAGTTCTAGTCTGGAGACTTTGTTATTGCCAACTCGGATTTATAAGTTCCCCTCTGAATCACGTTTGCCGGGATAAAGCATCACACTGGCATCAAAGTAACTTTTGGAAGATGTTCTCTGCTATGATTAATACACAATCCCATATCTGAACACCACTGTCTTTCTCCTAGGGGGCGCTATCTGTACAAGCTCTAAACAGCTTCTTCTTTTTCTTCTGGCTTGTCTCTTTTTCAGGGGTTGCTAGAGTGAACCAACGTTTTACATCTCTCCCTGTTTTCTCCACCTTCTCCTCCGACTCCAACTACCTCCATCTCCTCCCTCACTGCATCCAATGCATCAAACTCCTCTGTGTCTCCTACCTGGTAGCTCCATCTCTAGGATCAATCTTCTACCACTGTTTCCACTGTCCCTCCTCTGAACATATTTCATGGTACATGTAAAGTTGGATATGAGATTTTCTGACTTATAACAATTTAATAATTCTAAATAGTAATGATCCATGTCAGTATTAAAAGAGTAATTATTACCTTTAGAGTATTCTCTACACATCATTCTGACGCAGCATTAACAGGGCGAGTCAATACATTATAAAGTCTGAGTATTTGTTCATTTACATCGGTTACTTTAATAGATGGTCCCTGTCACTAGTACCACCCGTACCAGCAGTTCTACTGGTTCTACTGTGATGGCTGAATGTATTTACTTTTTAGAAGAGATATTATAATATACAATATTGTAAGTTTAATAATATTATTCATAAATAAGGAAGCTCGATAATATCGTCCAACTGAGGACATCCACTTAATTTTAGCTTATATTGTAAGAAACATCGTAAGAAATGTTTTTGTCTTCCTTAATGGTTGGTTGACATCGGTACCTGTTGATATCGATATCAGTTAATACTGCTTTTGGTTGAGTATGGTCTCGATCTTGTGATATTACTTTCAGTTGATATCAACGTCTGATGATATCAATGTTGATATCAATACTGGTTGACAACGATATGGTTTGATATTGATATCTCTTGATATCGATATCTGTTGATATATCAGTTTTGGTGCATATCGGTATCGTAAATTAGGTTTGCTAATATTGACATATTGTGTATTGCCATTTATATTGCCTAACACTTCTGTTACTATTAATAATAATAATAATAATAACAATAATATACGTTATATCTATATATAATGTATCTGCTGATATCAGTATCAGTTGATATTGCTATCTGTTAATATCACTATCGGTGAATATCGGTATCTGCGGATATTGGTAAGAACTGATATTGGTATCAGTAAATATTACTTTTGGTTGATATTTGTATGGGTATAGTTGATATTACTATCCGTTGATATTGCTATTCCTTGATATCAAAACTTCAATATATCGGTATCGATTGGTATTGGAAAATGTGTTTTCGGATAATAGCAACATAGTTTATATTGCCTTATTGGTTTGCCACATAGATAACACTACTACCACTTGAAGTAGTACTACTACTACTACTACTACTACTACTACTACTACTAATAATAATAATAATTCAACCCAGGTGGGCAGGATTTTGTATCAACCCCTTATTTTATTTATTTTTATCTCCTACCTTTGACCTGCCCAGCGTGTGAGTTATTGTACAGAAAAAAAAAAAAAAAAAATGAAGGACAGGATTCCAATATTTTTGCAACTCCCTGAAAGCTAATTCATCAGCATAGTGTCACGCCAAACGGCATCTCGCCGTTTTTTTTTTCCTCGATGATAAACGCCTCCCACTAGGAATCGTATGAAGCGATGTGTTTTCTGGCCCGAGTTGGTCGGTGTTTCCAAAGTGCAGGTCTACATCTGTTAGAGGAGCAGCTTTCTCAATACATGAAACAGGAGTTAATCAAATGATGCCAGGGCATCAGGCGTATCAGTCATCTGCTGCCTTCGCGGGTGCACGCCGTCTTCTGCAGCGCACGTCGTTATTTATTTCCCGCCTATTCACTGGGTAAACAACCTCCTCTGCAGAGTTCTGGGTATTTACATAAATCTAATTTTAGGTGAAATATTCAACACTCACCTTTAACCCAAGCTGTTGCGATGGGAGCCGGAGTCAGTACCTGGCAGTCGGCGCTGAGGGATTGAAGTTTGCTTTGTTTAATAACTCCCCTCTGCGATTAACGGTTAATAATTGCGATATCTAGGTGGGAAACTACACTGACAAGATTTTAGAAATGTTTCCGGCTTCACTGTCGGTGCCTCGCACTGCTTACCGTGACAGGTACTCATTTTATTGTCAACTTGTGACACGGCCTAAATGGTGCACAAAATGTTTTAAAAAAAAGTGCTGCGAAATGTTACCGTGACACGGCTGTAGGTGAATCACGAACACGGGCTAATTTGACAGTTCTGCAGTCGTTCCCGGAACGTTGGTGATCCTGCCGGGTTTTTTTTTTGGTGACGTTAATACGATCAGATTCTGAATTTCAGATCATTTCCATAGCAGATATTTTGGGCAAATCTTTGATTTCGTTCCGATTGGTCCACAGATCATTGTGTTCTCAATAGGAACCTGTGGCTCAGTGGGTTAGTTTTGAGTTTCACTGGGGTCCAGAACATTGCAAAGACACATTTGTTGCAATCTCTCTGAATGTTGCAAATAAATGTTTTTTAGGTTGAGGTTTTTGAGCCTAAATACAACAGCTGCAAAAAACTGCACTACCTCTAGGGGGTGGGCTAGGACCTAACAGGTGCATGTTGCTGCTGCTACTCAGAAAAGAGTATCGTAAAGTCTGGGAATGATTCAAGTTTATACGAGTTTCAGTAATTGTACCAACAAAAATGACCATGAACTTCTAGAAAAATATGAAGCAAAACGACCCACCTGAGGTTCTCGACCCACCCTTTGGGAAACATTGCTTTAGATAGTATAGTTATACAATTTAGGATGAAGCAGTAATTATAAAATAAAGACAGAAATCTAACCAATATAAGTAAAGATACTCTAACCATCTGAACAGAAAGTGAGCAGAGCTTTAACGCCAATACTTTAATGACAGTCTCCACAACCGCCACCCAAATCACACTGCACCACACTATGAATTATGTGTTTTGGGGACCATGCTATGGTCAGAGCCACCCAGTGGCCACCTGGAAGCTGGTGGAATCGAACCTGATGCCCCACAGACCTACGTTTTCACCCTTCCTTAAGAATTTAATTCACTTTTTCCCAAATATCAGACCCAACACTTTGTTCGCAATCGCAAAAACTTGGCGAGACGATAACTCTTCAACCACTCTTTTGTTAACATTAATGTATTCAGTGCTATGGCGCCACTTCAGGTGTTTTGTTAAATTGCTTCTTCTCACCTTTTATGTTCAAACACCGACATTGATGAGCCACTTAAATAAATTACCCATGAGGCCGATGAGAGGCCGAACTGGAGGTGGAAAAATATATAACGATGGCTGATTATGATTGAATGTATCAGGCCTGGTGTTAATACTAATGAAGGTATCGGTGCATCCCCTGTTGGTGTGATGATGTAGTAGGTGTGGCAGGTTGGTACATTAGGTTAATTAGATTATGTACAATAATGAGAGTCTATCTATAGTAACTATTCAAATACATATAAGAAATGAGAAGGAAATCAAACTCCTTGTCATTGTGATATTGTGATTCACGCCACTGCACAAAGAGTTTGCGCTACTTTCCGTTACATGATTAGCACGATAGTATCGAGTCGATAGTATCGGTCAGCTGCCAACATCCACCTTGTCATTGTGATATTGTGATTCACGCCACTGCACAAAGAGTTTGCTTTACTTTCCATTACATGATTAGCCCGATAGTATCGAGTCGATAGTATCGGTCAGCTGATAACATCCACCTGATATTATCAACATATAATATAAGTATCATTATCCAATATCAGTGAGATTGTATCTGATTTCTCATCTAAAGCTAGGCGCACATGGGGAGGATTCGGCGCGCGCCGATTGCTCAACGCTAAATTCTCATCGTGTGCGCGTAAATTTACGTGCGCCATTTGTCAGTCGAGGCCGTGAGCAAAATATCGATCGCTCTCGATTTCTCTCTCGCGGGCTACGTGAGCACTTTTCTCAACAAGATGGCAACCAGCAGCAACTTATTGAATGAGACCATATTAGAAGACAAATTTGTGGATCTTTGGCAAGCCCATCCTTGTCTGTATAATATTCGTCTCGGCGATTTCAAAGATAAGGACAAGAGAGAAGTGGCAATAAAAGAAATTGCTAAGAAATTGGCGCAAACTGGTAAGAATTGTAACTTATCACGTGACCTGGGAAATCAACTGACTTATTAGTGAGATGTGAGCAGAATTCTCATCATGTGCGAGTGTACTATCATCCCGCGCGGATGGCGCGGCGGGCTTCATAAAATCCAATAACAACAACCTCGGTTTCACCAAATTTGGAGAAATCGCACGTAGGCTCCCGACAAGTTTGCCTCAGTTTGACATATTGGTATCAGTTGATATTGCAATCGGAAATTGAGTATTTGGACAATGAGATATCGGAGAAAGCTAACACGCAATTACTTGGGGAGCAATGTAAAATGGCACGTAGGTTCAACGTAAAATAGCACGTAGGGTCCCGACAAGTCTACCTCAGTTTGACTGCATATATTGGTATCAGTTGATATCGCAATCGGAAATTGAGTATTTGGACAATGAGATATCGGAGAAAGCTAACACGCAATTACTTGGGGAGCAACGTAAAATGGCACGTAGGTTCAACGTAAAATAGCACGTAGGGTCCCGACAAGTCTACCTCAGTTTGACTGCATATATTGGTATCAGTTGATATCGCAATCGGAAATTGAGTATTTGGACAATGAGATATCGGAGAAAGCTAACACGCAATTACTTGGGGAGCAACGTAAAATGGCACGTAGGTTCAACGTAAAATAGCACGTAGGGTCCCGACAAGTCTACCTCAGTTTGACTGCATATATTGGTATCAGTTGATATCGCAATCGGAAATTGAGTATTTGGACAATGAGATATCGGAGAAAGCTAACACGCAATTACTTGGGGAGCAACGTAAAATGGCACGTAGGTTCAACGTAAAATAGCACGTAGGGTCCCGACAAGTCTACCTCAGTTTGACTGCATATATTGGTATCAGTTGATATCGCAATCGGAAATTGAGTATTTGGACAATGAGATATCGGAGAAAGCTAACACGCAATTACTTGGGGAGCAACGTAAAATGGCACGTAGGTTCAACGTAAAATAGCACGTAGGGTCCCGACAAGTCTACCTCAGTTTGACTGCATATATTGGTATCAGTTGATATCGCAATCGGAAATTGAGTATTTGGACAATGAGATATCGGAGAAAGCTAACACGCAATTACTTGGGGAGCAACGTAAAATGGCACGTAGGTTCAACGTAAAATAGCACGTAGGGTCCCGACAAGTCTACCTCAGTTTGAGACAAGGACAAGAGAGAAGTGGCAATAAAAGAAATTGCTAAGAAATTGGCGCAAACTGGTAAGAATTGTAACTTATCACGTGACCTGGGAAATCAGCTGACTTACTAGTGAGACGTGAGTAGAATTCTCATCGTGTGTGGCTGTACTATCAGTCCGTGCGGATGGCGCGCCGAATCCTCCCCGTGTGCGCCGGGCTTTATAAAATCCGATATAACACTAACCTCGGTTTCACCAAATTTGGAGAAATCGCACGTAGGGTCCCGACAAGTTTACCTCAGTTTGACTGCATATATTGGTATCAGTTGATATCGCAATCAGAAATTGAGTATTTGGACAATGAGATATCGGAGAAAGCTAACACGCAATTACTTGGGGAGCAACGTAAAATGGCACGTAGGTTCAACGTAAAATAGCACGTAGGGTCCCGACAAGTCTACCTCAGTTTGACTGCGTATATTGGTATCAGTTGATATCGCAATACGGAAATTGAGTATTTGGACAATCAGATATCAGCGAAAGTTAACACGCAATTACTTGAGGAGCAACCTAAAATGGCGAAATTGTATTTTCAAAATAAAACTACTGACAGGAAAAAAAAAAACAGGTGATTTATGGCATAGAAAAAAAATCCCATCAAACTAAACAGTTAAAGTCGTTCAGTTTTTGACCTGAATTGAAGTTGAAACTTTAAATTAATGAAAAAAACAAACAACATATTAAGTGTTAAATCTTGGCATTCAGGTGAAGGCGTTTGCTTCTTTGAACCTAAACTACACTGATGATGGATGGATTAGGCGTCACCGGAGCAAATAAGTGTTCAAAAATCAAGAGGGCGCTGGATATTGACGTTCCTACGACCGAGGCGTAGTCACAAAACATTTGGCTCAATCTTTCTTTTCTTTACAAAGAGTGAAAAACAAACACCCCAAGAACGTCTGTATAAACAAGTAAACACGCTTTATTTTCATAAATGACTCACTCACTCTGGAGTTAAACACCCTGACGCTGCACAAAGGGTTTTTTTTTCGCAGCTCCTTCTAAAGACCACATCTACATATCTTCCCGTTTTATTGTTGACTCAGTATTGTTTGTCCTGCGGTTGCTTTTTGGATTAAGAGACAACAAAAAAGGTTCTGATTGTTGCGTCTGTTGTTCACGATAAGGTACCAACGGACGAGAGTGGGTCTGATGTGGGCTGCAGGAGCTGCCAGAGGTTGCCCCTCGTTTTCTTTTATTGTGCCGAGAGAAAGTAGAATAGACTCGGATCGTATCAGTGTGGAGTTGGTCAGAAGTAAAACCTGTTTTTCTAGGACAGCTTTAAGACAATTGGGCTGTGAGGGTGTAAAGTACCACAAGGGGGCAAACTTGTCAGTGCGAGGAAATGTTAACCCTTTATTACTGGGGAGCAATGCAACATTGTATTTTCAGAATAAAACTACTCAAAGTTAAGATTTTGACCATCATTTGCACAAATGCCTGGAGCAACCAGGTAGGAGACAAAGAAGAGATTGATGGATACAGAGAGGGAGGACATGAATCCCATTTGTTATTAATGATTTTAATGAGACAATGGACATTGTTGACTCACTGGAGAAGAAGGTTTTAATGAGACAACCAAAGGGAAGAAGACAGGAGGCAGAGCTGGAGGTGGAGGAGTTAGAGATTGTCTTTAGGAGAGACAAGGACGGACAGGAACAGGAATGAGGTGATTAGAGGGACAACACAGACAGGAGGGTTTGGAGAAAAAAGCTAGAGAAGACAGATGGAGTTGGTTTGGACATGTTCAGAGGAGGGACAGTGGATACATTTGGTAGAAGAATGATCCTAGAGATGGAGCTACCTGGTAGGAGATAAGGAGGAGATTGATGGATGCAGTGAGGGAGGACATGGA
>JAFBJS010002447.1:41299-62852 GCA_016785265.1 Paraplagusia blochii
AACTAAGGCCCAGGGGCCGGATTAGGGCCTGTCTCTTATACACATCTAGATGTGTATAAGAGACAGGGAGTGAGGTGATTTAGAGGGACAACACAGACAGGAGGGTTTGGAGAAAAAAGCTAGAGAAGACAGATGGAGATGGTTTGGACATGTTCAGAGGAGGGACAGTGGATACATTGGTAGAAGAATGATCCTAGAGATGGAGCTACCAGGTAGGAGATAAGGAGGAGATTGATGGATGCAGTGAGGGAGGACATGGAGGTAGTTGGAGTAGAAGATATAGAGGACAGGGTGCAGATTTGCTCTGGCAACCCCTGAAAAGGGGACAGCTAAGGTGAAGGGAAAGGTTAACAGGACGGTGGTGAGACCAGCCATGATGAGTGGATTAGAGACACTAGAAACAGGCAGAGGACAGGAGACAGAGCTGGAGGTGGAGGAGTTAAAGATGCTGAGATTCTCTTTAGGAGAGACAAGGATGGACAGGATCAGGAATGAGGTGATTAGAGGGACAACACAGACAGGAAGGAATGGAGAAAAACATAGAGAAGACAGATTGAGATGGTTTGGACATGTTCAGAGGAGGGACAGTGGATACATTGGTAGAAGAATGATCCTAGAGATGGAGCTACCAGGTAGGAGATAAAGAAGAGATTGATGGAACAGTGAGGGAGGACATGGAGGTAGTTGGAGTTAAATATATATATATTTTTTCTTTAGAAGAAGAAAATACTTCAGTGTGTTTATGCAGTAAATGCTACATGTAGATGGAAGCTACGTCCTCAAACCCAGACCAAGACAATCACAGCTACAGTACAAGAAAAGAGAGGAAAAAAAAGAGAGAGAGGCTGATGTTTCATTGTCTACGCAACAATGACAAGAGACATAAAAAGACAAAAAAGAATCCTGCAGCTTAGCACTTACTTTAAAATGCTTATACGCGGCTCAGGCTGTTGTTGATCATTATTAGCACTTATTTGATACAAAAGAGGCAACGGAATGATTTCCTCTGGAACATGCAGTGCATCCAGCGGCTCTTTAATGAGTTAGCTGTCAACTGATCAAAAGCCCGCACCACCAGCGCACCCGCTGCGTCCACGTCTGAGTCATTTCTCTGCTCCCACAAAATGTCCAAGTGTTTGATGCCGACGTGGCGAGAGTCACGATAACAGGCGCAGAAATCCCAGTGTCAGATTTGTCGTGGGGTTCAGGTTGTCTGGTGGGGGGAAGGGGTGATTGATATGGTAATCACTGGGGTTGTTTTACATTTAATTGCCCCAATACGATCGGTTTGCACCTTGTTGCGTTGCGTACGTCGTGTCCCGGCTCTCCTGTGGCTCCGTAGTCCTTTTAAATTGCCTATTTACATGACTGACAGACACACAGTGTTTTATTTCATTGTGATTCCACTAGTGACACAGTGTCAGGCCCCCGTTTTTTTTTTTTTTTTTTTTTTTTTTTAATTCCATTCCACTTCCTTCAAAGAAGTTGCATCAATCTTGAAGTCACCTCAGATCTCACGGCGAGGTTTTTTTTGTAGATCACATGAAAAGACTGTGTTTTCCGGATTAGATTCTCTGATTTTTTTCCGAGTTTGCTTGAAGGTACCGGGCACTTTTAAAAGCCCAAACCAGCTGCAGACTTCACTGGGACTCAGATTGTCATTTTGTAAGTGACAAGGTGCTGATTTGCCGGCCTGGCACTGAGCGATTGGACATCACTCTTGACAAATGGGCAGAGGAACAAAACTGGCAGGATGCTAGGGAAGACAAAATGCCTTCAGCCTCAGGTTTTTTTTTTTTTTTTTTTTTTTTCAACCCCCCACCCCAACCCTCTATCTGTTATCACAGCTGGGCAACAGCTAGTTAAAATTCCTGAATTTACTGATAACATAATCATTTTACTGGCTGCCAGTTTAGGACAAGGACGACAGGAGCAAATATTTACTCGCCGTATTAAATTGGATTTTCAGCTTACAGTATTTTGTCAGTTATTTTTTTTGTTGATCTGCATAGAAAATGTGCAGAGAACCATAGAAATACACTCGGACACTTATGGCACCTGCAGTACGTCGGTGAAAAGAAGAAAAATTTGCTTAAAGTCCATCCAAAGATTTGCCGCAATATATAAATGAACTGTGCTTAAGATTATTTTTTAGTCTCTTGGGCTGTGTATTTATATTTATATTTATATTATATTTATTATTTAAAAAGAAATCACAACTAGAAAGAATAAGAACATATAAAAAAAAATCTAAAAATCTTAT
Organism: Paraplagusia blochii; assembly: GCA_016785265.1. Classification (NCBI taxonomy): domain Eukaryota; kingdom Metazoa; phylum Chordata; class Actinopteri; order Pleuronectiformes; family Cynoglossidae; genus Paraplagusia; species Paraplagusia blochii. Next base: position 43,563 of record JAFBJS010002447.1, read on the forward strand.
TTTTTTATTACTTCCTGAATTTTAATTTTACGCCTGAAAACAGTGACGGGCCATGCATTTCAACCATAGGCCTTCAGTGACGTTGTTTTGTGACACTTAATTTACAGAGTATCTATTTGGTGAGTGGGTTAACAAACACCAATACCTTGCAAGATGGCGTTGTCAGACTGTTGCCTTTTACATAGAGCCAGCTAGAAGGCCCTGGGGTCGCAATCGAGCAAGATGATTGGTCTAAACTTACAGACAGCAGAGCCTTAACTTTTGATGCTGAAGGCTCTGGCAGATTTCATGGAACCTGACAACACTGGCTAGCTGAGATATGCATAAATAAAAAAAAATTTATCTAACTTTAAAAAAAAAAATCTTATAATAATAATAATAATAATAATACAATTTTATTCAAAAACATATGAATACATGTATTTTTCTGAGTATGTTTAGGCCAGCAGAGAAGGCTTTGCTGGCCCTGGTGGCCCACCGCTGATATTTAAGTGTTATAATGACGTAATATTTATTATTTAAGGCAGTAGTGGTGGCCTGGCGGTTAAGGAAGTGCACTTGGGTCCCCAAGGTTTCAGGTTCGAGTGCCAGGTTGCCACTGAGTTGCTCTGAACATAGCACCGTTCAAACACATGATTTCCAGTGGGCTCGCCACCCACAGGAAGGCTCACATTATGGTGCAGTGTGATTTGGGTGGCAGTCGTGGAGACTGCTGCCCCTGTGGTCAGGTAACAGAACCTGGTCCACTCTATATTACAAATGTAGCCCGGGTTATCTGGTTTATGATGATATAGACATATTGTTAAGTATTAATATTTGGAAAAGTTTTTGTGTTTGATCTGATTGCATTTTTTTAAAGTTGAGTGAAGTAGAACTGACCGTCAGGGTCAATTCATAGAAGAAAAACTTGCCAGAAACTATAGTAAGGAAAACTATAACAGAAGAGAAACTTTATCACAAAAAGGTTTGTTCTCAGAGTGTCTGACTTCAACCTCTGGTCCACTCCATCTTCATCTGAAGAGGACACTCATGAGTTCCCTCTAACTTTTGGCTGCAAAGTAAAGCAGTTGTCACTTCCAACACAATGCAATAAGGACTATTTTTCTTTTTCTCCATGAGGCTCCATGACTAGATTAAATAAATCTTGTATTTTTTACTGCTTAGAAGGTGATAGGATGGAGTGAGCTGAGGTGACGCTGAAGTTTTGAAGCTTTGAAATTCGCTAATGCTGCGTGACATAAAAGACAAATCGGCTTGTCATTAAAGTTCAACAAAAATATATAAAATCTCAAAAACTTCCTGTGTTCTTTTTCATATTTTTTTCGTTTGGATGTGCTTTTTTGAGAGCTAACTTGACAGAAATTGTTTACAAAGCAAATGATGTCGCGCCAAAGATTCTCTTGTCGCTCGTTTGACGTCACTCAAACAGTCTTACCTGGTCAGCGTGCCATCTAGCCGTAGGGGGAATGAATGGCAGCGTCGGCCAACAATTTTGGACGCATGTCATGTAAAAGCTCCTCAAGAGCCGCATGAAACTAGTTAAAGAGCCGCATGAGGCCCGGGAGCCGCGGGTTGTCCAGGTCAGATCTAAAAGAAGGAAATCAAACACCTTGTTATTGGGATTCACACCACAGCACACAACAAAATGGGACCCTGTGCATTTAACCCGTCACCAAAGTGAACAGTGGGCAACTTTGAGCACCCTTGGAGCAGTGAGTGGGGACGGTGCCATGCTCAGTGGACCTGAGTCATAACCTGGCAGTTGGTGGATTCAAACCTGGAACCCTCCGCACCGTAGTCTGCTTCTTTGACCGTTGAGGAAAGACGCTGTCAAACCTTAGATATTGACTGGATTAAGATGGAACTGATATGTGGGCAGCTTTGAACCTGCAACACTCCAGACCCGAGTCTGCTTCATTAACCGCTAGGCCACCACTGCCCCTAATTAGGGACTAAACTGCCCAAAGACTCAACTTTTGGTGTTCTACTTTGTCCTTTTACTGTAAAACATAGTCCAGCCCATAATAAGCTAAATATTAAAATGCAGATCTAAAAAAAAAAATGCATCGCACTGCAAGTTAATTTACATAATGTGACATTCATGAAGGTTGAATTGGACTAAAAGCTTAACCGACAGGACTTTGGCTCAGTGTAGTTTCTATTACCTCATCCCGTGGAGAGCTGATGCATAATTCAACCCAAATATTACTGCGGCTGCGGAATATAAGTAGAACACACATTTACTCTGATTCACTAAATGATTGATCAGACACTACATCCTTACACTCATCAAATTCCACACAGGAAATGTAACAGCGTGAGTCTGAAGTAGCCCCCTACAGTACAAAATGAGGCACTGCAGGTTTTGGCTCTTTCTGGAGAGTATCTTAACCTGAGATATTATAGCGGACGTCCTTCTTTTTCTTTCGACTTTCGGTTGTCCATTGTATCCTCAACTCTACCCTTCAACCATCTCCATGTCTCCATCGTCTCCTACCTGGTAGCTCCATCTCTAGGATCATTCTTCTACCAATGTATCTACTGTCCCTCCTCTCAACATGTCCAAACCATCTCAATCTGGCTTCTCTAGCTGTTTCTCCAAACCTTCCTGTCTGTGTTGTCCCTCTAATCACCCCATTCCTGATCCTGTCCATCCTTGTCTCTCCTATAGAGAATCTCAGCATCTTCAACTCCTCCATCTCCACCTCTGCCTCCTGTCCTTTGCTTATTGGTTGTCTCAATAATAAAATAACAATAACTGATTTTTGTCCTCTCTCACTGCATCCATCAATCTCATCTTTGTCTCCTACCTGGTAGCTCCATCTCTGGGATCATTCTTCTACCAGTGTGTCCATTGTCCCTCCTCTGAACATGTCCAAACCATCTCAATCTGTCTTCTCTAGCTTTTTCTCCAAACCTTCCTGTCTGTGTTGTCCCTCTAATCACCTCATTCCTGATCCTGTCCATCCTTGTCCATCAAAAATCGAGTCACTAAAATACAATATTTAGGGTTAGATAAGTAGGTAATAAATAACAATATTAATACTGCGTCCAGAAGACAGGGGGCATGATCACCTGTATTGGAAAAATCTAAATGAAATCTAACCCCAACCCCTGTCTGTCACCATTATTGTTGCCTTATTAACCACTAAGAATTCTGGGTACTCTGGACCAACAGCAGCTCCACTTGAACCTGAATCATGTGATGGAACAGCAGCTCACACCTCTCTTTACAGGAATGAGGATAAGGAACCAATTACCTGCAGACGTGTCTCCGAGGGCCAAGAATGTAATTGTCAGCTTGTCAGAAAGTGAGAAAACAAGGTGAAAAAAAGATGTTGACAGATCACACTATGAGAGGTTTAGTCTCTGAGGTCTGATGTTCTTCTAAAAATGACGAGGAGAGGGAAGATCTTTAACATATCACAGACCTAATGATGAATGTATTTCGTTTTTACATGTACATGTAAATAGAACATCAATGCTGAGCTGCCAATGTTTTTTTTATTTTTTTTATTTTTAGAATAACTTTTTATCACCATGGTATAGAATACAAGGTTGGAAAATCACACCAATCACCTTGATATTGAAAATAATATTGTTTTTCATGATTATCAACTTGATTGTTTTAACATTACAAGTAGGATTGACTGATATTTGGCCCATATTGTCCGATTCTATAATTTCCAATTCCGATATCAACGGATACCGACATATGTAACCGATAGTTGTGAGTCAGTTTTGAGTCAAATCTGAGTCACGGTCCAGGTCAGGATCAGAAAGATTGAGTATTTGCGAGAACTGAGATAAATGATGAGTAAAGTATTGAATAAAGTAATGAAAAATACCCTTAGCCTCTTTAGAACATCTACGAGGGAAATGTCTTTGATAATATGAATTAAAAATGAATTGGAAAAGTCTGGCGGGCCGGATTACAACACCAAATGGGCCATATTTGGCCCCCGGGCCTTAGTTTGCCCAAGTCTGTGTTAGGCCAATAAAAGTGGCAGACCAATATTATTAAACATGCCTAATTATAAGAAATATTTTACATTATTGAACTGATACATTTCAACATAATTGTCTTCTTCTCCTTACAACTTGTCCTTTTTCAAGGTTGCCACAATGAATCAACCTTGTCCATCTCCCCCTGTCCTCTCCATCTTCTACTCTAACTCCAACTACCTCCATGTCCTCCCTCACTGCATCCATCAATCTCCTCTTTGTCTTCTACCTGGAAACTCCATCTGTAGGATCATTGTTCTGCCACTGTCCCTCCTCTGAAGATGTCCAACAATCTCAATCTGTCTTCTCTAGCTTTTTCTCCAAACCTTCATCACCTCATTACTGATCTTACTGATCCATCCTTGTTTCTAAAGAGAATCTCAGCATCTTTAACTCCTCCACCTCCTCTGTCCCCTGTCTTTTGCCTATTCCTAGTGTCTCTAATCCATCCATCATGGCTGGTCTCAACACCGTCCACAGAAATGTTGCTGTGTTGCTTGATGTTTTAGTCTTTTGGCAAAATATCTTCTGATCCCAGGTGGTCAGTGATCAACTCTGCATATTGTCCCTGCTTTAGTCTCCTGGGTTTTTCCTCCCTGGGTCCAAAAACCCTGCAGGACCTACAGGTTAATTGTTAACTTTAGGCTCACCACAGGTACCAGCGTGACTTTAAATGCTGTTTTGTCTCCACATGTGGCTCTTGTGGTATTTAGGGTGTGACCTGCCTTCCCTGCTGGGATTTGCTCCAGCGCTGCCCTGCAAGTGATTAATCTGCAAAAGAAAAAAAAAGAAAAATAACAACTCTGCCAAAATCCTCAGCTGATTAATCCCTTGTGCGCGGAGAGATTCCTGTGATTGGGCTGCAGTTAAATCCGTTCAAACCAGAAAATCATGGGTTTGGATCGAAACGCCTGATCAGAAACCACGCCAAAATCCACGATGCAGATTTATTGCTGTGGTCGCCGCTAAATAAGGGAGAAGCTGAGAGTAATTCTTTCCGATTCCCTCCGCCCGTGACTGAAGTTAGTATAAACTTTGCGGTTGGGGTTTTAGTGAGTGGGAGACGGATACGGTTCTGCTTATGCTGTGTAGATAGAATGGAACTAACAAGAGTGAACGCATCGGTGCATTTGTGGGTTGGTTGTAAATCAACGATCCCTAAACTTTGTTGTGGTCACATGTCTGACGCTATCTTTCACAGAACGACCTTTGAGGTGTGGCAGTTGAGTACAACGACGGTAAATGAAATGGTATGAGCGGCGTTAAAACATCAAGCTGTTGTGTATGTAACTTTATTAATGTCGTCTTGGTAGCCCGAAGAAATGTGCAGTGTTGGGACTAAGGTGTTACTTGTAACGTTGTTACATTACGAAATTACTATTCTCGGTATCTAATCACGTAACTCATTATATTTCCCATTCAGTAACGTAGTTATTGTTACCTTGGTGTAAAAGGGCTCATTACTCAAAACTGAACCCATGCGTTGAAAAAGAGCGATGATTGGTTGACATAGGTTAACATTTCAGGCTAAGCCAATCACAAAGAGACCTGGGCGGGTCGTCTTGCCTTATAGGGAAATAAACAGTCTCACACACACACGCGTAGCGCGGTACAGCAGCACACACCCACAAGCAAGGCGACGTCAAGTGACAAGTTGAGATTACGATAAAGATGTCTGTCAAAATGTCTAAACATCTATTTTGTTTTCATTGTTCCACTACATTTCATTATGATAGTTGCTACACAACGCTACACTAAACTTTTTTAATGTGTTTTTAAAGTAAAGTAACAAGCTATTAATTTTATGATTCAGTAACTAGTAACATAACTAGTTACTTTTTCATAGCAGTAACTAATAAAGTAATTAGATACTTTTTTTAAAGTAACTTGCCCAACACTGGAAATGTGTATGTTTATTTTCAATAATATATTAATACTAAAATAAGTAATAAGTACTACCAAATATAACTTAGAAGTGACCGAGCCAAGCATGCAGGGCCGGGTTAACACTATCTGAGGCCTGGGGCTAATTATCAGGATGAGGCCCCTCATATCATTTATGGCATATTATGGCATATTTATGGCCCAATTATGGCATATTTTATATGTTATATGATTTTGAGCACACATTATATTTGTTTACCCCCTTTTAAAAAGTGGGTGGGTCGATATCATGGGTGTTTAAAGTAGAGTAAAATTAGTATAAAGAGTCTATCTCCATTAATTTAAGTCAACTGACACCAGCAACTTGAAGCCCCCCCTGGTGGCAATGTCCCTTAGCCCACTCTGTTAATTCTGTCTTGCAAGTTTGTTGACAAATTTGAGGGAAATTGTTAATTGTTTTAATAAAACATGGTTCAAAAAAGATAATGAAAAAAAAAAACGTAAATAATTTACCGTATTTTCATGACCATAAGGCGCAGCGTACTAAAAGGCGTAGCCTCAGTTATGTGCGCCATTACGCTATTTAACACACACATAAGGCGCACCTGATTATACGGTGCAGGTTTTATATGCAATCCACACCCACACTTCTCCCTTTAACGTTCTCATGGGGTCCTCTACTACGTCCGCCTTACAACAGCACACAAGACTTATAATCGTAAAAATACGGTAATCTGTCTTTTTCTGTGCGGTAACAACATGTTTTTTACATTCAAACCATATTTGCAACATTTTTTTTTTAAGGATCGCTGAGGTTCAGCTAAGATAACGTTGGTTCTACTATCAGTCATTTCAAAGGTGGTTCAGTCATACAGGGTTTGAGTTTTGGGTCGTGGAAAGTGTGATCTCCTGCTCTGTACTGTAGCTCTCGTTCCTCTCACCTATACATAACACCCACAGCTTAGAGCAGCACTTTCACAGGAGACAGTCAACAGTCTCAGAAATGTACAGAATCAAAAACCACAGCTGATAAGAACAGGTTGAGGTGAGGTGTGAGAAGGATAAGAGTTGAACCTCAGATGCTCAGAGGTGACACCGGGATTCAGCATCAGTGGCGAAGCTCCGCGAGACACAGTGGGTGCGTCTCAGTGTGGGATTATTTTTATACAGGGCAACAAAGAAAAACAGGTCAGCAAGTTAGCGTTGTCCTTTTGATAAATCAGTCGCCGAGGAGTCTATTAATTCAGTGTCCCGCTGAGTCTGACTCACACCCAGGGCTTTATTCTGTTCCATTTAACAAGGTAGACTTAAATATGGCCAAATAAATATGTCAGGACGACATCTACTACAAAGTAAATAGACAGGCTGTTTTTTTTTTTATATCCTAAAGACAAACAGGTCAAAGAGTAGCATCTCCGTCGTATCAAATCTGAGAATTTGACGATGTAGAAAATATTTATTCTATATAGACACAGGGGTCTCAAACTTAATTTGAGGGCCACCACCACAACTGTCATTTCACAGATGGGCCACGTCAGCTTTCAGTGTTCAATATAAAAGAAAAAAAATTATAAAAAAAATCAGTTTCCCATTGATTCTGTGTAATACAACACTGAACCAGAAGGAGACTCCGGATCAGGGTTTTGAGAACTATAGGATTTACAACAAAATGTGGAGAACATATCTATGAAATATTATTTTAATATTATTATAAATTTCCTATTTCTTTAATTCCCCTAAGGATATTCCCGAGGGATTGATAAATCTCATATCTGAAATCATCTTTCACAATAAGGAAGGGGCCACAAAATTTCCTTCCGCAGGTCACAAATGGCCCACGGGCCGAGAATTTGAGACGCTTGATATAGACAAACAGACCATTGGCTGCCTCTTCTGTCAGGTTATGGTGCCATGAAATAGCCCGTTCTTCAACCAACCATCAAGTATTCATCCATCCTTCCATTAAACAATCCATTTATTCATCCACCCAACATCCATCCAACAATGAATCTATCAATACATCCATCCATCCATCCAACAATCCCTGAGTCTGTTCATCCAACCGTCTATTGGTCCATCATCCACCCATCAATCCAACAATCCATACCCATCCATCCATCCATACATCTTCTTTCACTTGTCTGTTACCATCACCAGTCTCCATAACCGCCACCAAAATAACACTGTCCCCTACCAGTCGATGCAAATCGTGCTTTTAATTTGTAAAACCAGGCGCACGCAAATTTTTATTTTTGAGACTCGTCTTATGCGGAGCAGATTCGCGAGCGTAATTTTGCTACGTCTGTCCATCACCAGCCAATCAGAAGTCTCACTCGTTTGCAGCCAATCACGCGTCAGTGTCCCCACGAGGGTCCGTGTGTGACGTCACTAAACTGTCCCCGACAACCAAGTTAACGTCTTACAAAAATGGCGTCCGGAAGTGAGTGTTCACGTGTAAGCATGCTAGACTCAAACGCTCGCCATATTGCTGATTCCGGACGCCATTTTTGTGGGACGTGAACTTGGTTCTCGGGCTTTAACCATAACTTTGATTTGCAATCAGACACTACCTCATATACAGGTATTATCTTCTAGACTGGAATGACTGGGTCCTAACATCGTCTTGCATCGACTGGAATCGAACCTTTGACCTAGTGCCTTGTTACCTCCTTAGTCAGAGACTTTGACTCATACTTATCCACTAAGACTCCAAATTTTAGAGCGACACAGCAGGAAATGATGAACAACTTAGATGTTACGTTATAGTCCAGCCATGTTGCAGCTGGGATCAGTTCTCGAACTTCTAACTGGAGATCAAAAACCTTTAACCACTCAGCCAGATGGCCCTTCTGACAATAATCCAGGTTTGATACCGACACTAGTAGGTCATGGTCTTCTCCTACTGAGTTAACTAGGTGACCAAGGTATGATTACATTGCCTTAGGTGAAAACATCACAAGGATATAAATAAATCCCAGACATTGTGGTCAAAGGATGAAGTAGAAAAAAATAGTTTTATAGAAAACTCAACTCAGACTAAGCTCTTTTTTTTTTCATTTTCTTTTGCTTGGAGACACTGGGGACATGGCCCGATGTGATTGGTTAATATTACAAACCAGTAACAGAACTAGGATTGAACCCATAGGTTGAACCCAAACAACTATTTGGAAGACGATCAATTCCAAAATCATTCTCCTTTTTCTGTGTTTACTTTATCTTCTCTCAGTGGAAACGCTCTCCCACACTCACATTCGGTCCAGCAGGAGCTGAGATGTTGGTGTTATAAACAGAATATATATTAAACCTGCGGCTGCTGTTGCTGATTTTCAAAATATTTAAGTTTTTACTCAGCTGAATGCCTCTGTGTCCCTGAGCAAGGCACTTGACCCCGAGTCCATCACAGCCCAGTCACCTAGTGCCTGACTGGAGGCTGGGTGGACGGAAAGAGTTACATCAGAAAAGCATCTGTTGTTTGGAAAACAAAAGCCGAGTCCTTTGTTGCGACATTGTCGACGTCTGCATCTTAATGAGTTGCAGGCGGCGCGGTACCTTTACCTAATAATGGAACAATGGGTCTGTTGGTCTGATGTCTGTTACTGACACAGCTGTTGTTCCCTGTGTCAGGGTTGGAGCCTGAATCAGCAGCTCTGAGAAAGAGTTATAACCGCCAGGTTAGACTTTTGAAGCCTTCATTGTTCGTAACTCTTCAGTTAAATCACTTCCAAAAGCTCTGGACAATGAGACGCTGAGCTGCTGGGTGTCTTCATAATTTGCCAACTGTTGATATTCTTACTTTTAAAGTGCAGGGATTACAGTAAATCCCAAAACAAAACTAAAGGATTGTGGAGAACTGTCTACTCTAAAGTGTTTGGAACTGTCTGTCTGCCTGTCCTCCATCTATCTCTCTCTGTCCATTTGTCCATCTATCTATCTACATGTCTGTCTATCCAGCTGTCTATCTGACTATCTATCTATCTATCTATCTATCTATCTATCTATCTATCTATCTATCTATCTGTCTATCTGTCTATCTGTCTGTCTGTCTGTCTGTCTGTCTGTCTGTCTGTCTGTCTATTTGTCCATCTATCTATCTACATGTCCGTCTATCTATCTATCTATCTATCTATCTATCTATCTGTCTGTCCGTCCCCTGTCCTCCATCTATCTATATATCTACATGTTTGTCTATCCATCTGTCTATCTGTCTGTCTGACTATCTGTCTAACTGCCTGCCTGCCTTCCTATCTATCTATCTATCTCTCTATCTATCTATCTATCTATCTATCTGTCTGTCTGTCTGTCTGTCTGTCTGTCCATCTATCTATCTACATGTTTATCTATCTACATGTCTATCTATCCATCTGTCTGTCTGTCAGTCTGTCTGTCTGGCACTTGCTCAATGGATGGGTGGGTAGGTCGACAGGCCAAACCCAGGCAATGTATAACAATCTTACCGATGTCATGCAGTTATGCTAATGATATATACTAGATATTACTATAATAATATATATGTTTAACCGCTATAATAAACGTTAAACATTTGACTTTGCAACTTTTGTACTTGGCTTTAATGCAAAACACATTGTCTCCGAGTGGAGAAGCAGTTTTTTTAAGGATTCATTGATTGATTAAATCGTCAACAAGTACCACAGAGAATGCACTTTGTGTATGTAAACAACTTATTTTGTTAAATCCATATTTTAAGTTGAATTATAAAAACTGTCCATTACGTCCTCTTTTTCTTTGACGTTGGCCCTTCTGGGTCTTTTACCCTGTTCTGAGTGTGATATTATATAAAGCATAAAAATGTTCAAAATTCTTTCAGTATGGCCCAGAACCAAACGACTCACGGACCAGTGCCAGAACCTGTCCTGGCGTTAGGGACCACTGCTCCAAATGGCAACGTTCTGGACCAAAAATCCTGAATGGAAGACTTCCTTCTGTGACTATCTGGACTTAAAAATCTTGTTTCGTGTTTCGTGCCTCACAGGTAAATGTCAGTGCCTTTGCATAGAAAGGTGATTTTTTTTTTAGTTTTTAATATTTATTTCAAGAAGTTTAGTTGAAGGCTGAACCTGATGGAGTTCTAACAATGGAACAGAACGTCTTTCACCTCCAAGGAGAAGTCCATTTGCTGTAGCTAGAATTTTTGGATATCATGACGTGGATGAATACGAATCTTTATAAACTTTTTTTGAAACATCTGTTTCCATCAAGGGGTGGTGAGACCACTGGAAGTTGTGTGGTTTGGGATTGTTCTATGTTCGGAGCACCTCAATGGCAACCTGGTGGAGTTGAACCTTAAACCTTGTGGTTCCAAGTCTGCTCCCTTAACCGCCAGGCCAGAAACTTCCATTTAAAATGCCAGGAACCAGCAGTCATGACCTGCACTGAAGAACGATATCTCATAAAGGAGCAGGTCGACATGGCCGTGACATTCATGACTCCTACTGGTCCTGTGGAGTCAGGGGCGGGACTTAACAGCTGCATCACCGAGACAACAATCAGTGTCAACGGCCATGATCTGCTCAGGTAACCATTTCATTTCCAGAGGACTGGACTGATAGGAACAGCTGAGATCGACAGCAGGATTTATTCCCTGACACTGATACACGACTCGGTATCAGCTTTCCCTCAGATGCGGCAGAAGAGTATGTGTCTGCAGCTGTGTAAAGACCACCGGAGGAACACTTGTATTCCCGAACAGAGGATGTAGGCGTTTTCAAAGGCGGCATAATTTATAGTTTCACCTCTTTTATGACACATGAGACGACACACACACACACACACACACACACACACACATACATACTGGCACCAAGGTCCGTGGAAGCTGGAGAGACGCTGGAATAAAAATGAAGCGCCCATTTGTCATGTCACTGACGACGGGGACAGTCAATCAATCAGTAATGACCCTCTGTCTTGTCTTAATTGTGTCATTACAATGATGAAGCTAATGCTACATTAGAAGGTATTAGGGTCTTGTCCTATATTGTTTCACCAGGTCCCTTAATAATACAATTAATAACAGCAGTGACAGAGTGAGGCACAGGATTGGCCGCAGGTTGTCTTGATAAATCCAGTCAGGTGACGCCGTCAGTGGACCAGACTCAGATGTTTCTTTGTTCTGGCGCTGCCCGCTAATCCATGTTCCATGTGTCATATCATTTACTGTTTACAGTCTGATGACCGGGAAACTGAGACGGAAGAATGGAGGGACATTTGGGATTCCTTATAACCAGAAACCAGTGAGCGATATATCAGGGTATGTCCACACACAAAGGGACGAAGAGAGACAATGTTCTGGACACATTATTGTATTAGACTTGGATTATCACTATGCCCAAATATTAATAGACCATAGTTATTACATTATTATGTTACATAACAAAACGTTTATACAAAGTGACTCAAAAAATGTAGAAATGTAAAGTAGGTCATCGAAAAAAAATCAAAGTAACATTGTTTTCAAGGGCTGTGTGATACTTTTACATTATTTTGCAAATTTGCATCATAAGATCACATAAAATATAAACTGTCCTATGTGTATATATATATATATATATATATATATATATATATATATATATATATATACTGTATATGTGTGTGGCTGGCCGTACATTTCAACAGTAGGCCTTCAGTGACATCATAGTTTTGTGACGACACATTCGTACACCTCATAGTAACATCAGTATGACACCAGGAAATGAGAATCCACACATACACATTATAACATCCTTAATATAGGCTAATCACATACGTGTTGGCTACTACTTAGGGCCAGCTAGAAGGCCCTGACGTCGCAATATAGCGAGATTATTGGTCTGAGCGCTGTGAACTGAATGGAAGCTGTTAATCCATTGACTAACAGCCTTTGACTAACAGCCACTTTGGAGTTTGGCAGATTTCATGGAAACACTAGCTAGCTGAAATACAGCTAGCTAGCTGTTTGGATACAATTTTTTATCCAACTTTAACCTCTTTTTATAATCAAATAAATATATAATGATTAAAAAATAAAATGTTATTATTATTTATTTTTAATAAATAATAATAACATTTTATTTTTAAGTATTTATGATTAAAGGTGCTTTTCTGAGTACATTTAGGCCAGCAGAGAAGGCTTTGCTGGCCCTCACGGCCCACCACTGACAAATATATATATATATGTATATATATATATATATATATATAAAGTTGCATAAAATGTAAGAGCTAAGTTAACTAAGAACCAAAGCCTCAAACTTAACTTTAACTACAGAATTTCATCATCATTAATTCATGTAGTTTCAATCATTTGCTTTAATTATTTACAAATGAATTCTTTTTTGACTATTAAATTGATTGTTTGTACAGGAAAAAAAAAAGAAAATATTTATTTACATGGTAAACAAACTGCTGACAGATAAATACAACTTTTAGGAGTTTGAGTGTCACTGACAGATCCACATTATGTAAAATATGAGATTCTGCATTTTATATAAACATCTTTTTACGTTGTTCTGTCAGAAAAATGGAATGAAAGTTGTTGAATTTCAAGTCGCTTGAATTGTTTTTTTTTTTTTTTCTTTTTAAGTTAAATATTTATTACGTTCAACCCCAATCTTCCAATCTTCAGTGTTTGATTATATTTATTTCTTATAGAGACAAATGCAGCTGCGTTGGTCTGCGACCAACCAAGCCCAGGGGAAATACCACACTGTATTTATTTGTATCTAAAGTTGAATGTTAGATTTAAAAAAAAAAACTTTTCAAGTTGTTTTTGCTTCTGCATTTTATTATCTACAAAAATACTACCACGGTGTGTGTACTGTATTAGTTAACAGCGCCATCAATAGGCAGGAGACAGAAGGCAGAGCTGGAGGTGTTGGAGTTAAAGATGCTAAAGATGAGATTCTCTTTAGGAGAGACAAGGATGGACAGGATCAGGAATGAGGTGATTAGAGGGACAACACAGACAGGAAGGTTTGGAGAAAAGAGAAGACAGATTGAGATGGTTTGGACATGTTCAGAGGAGGGACAGTGGATACATTGGTAGAAGAATGATCCTAGAGATGGAGCTACCAGGTAGGAGACAAAGAGGAGATTGATGGATGCAGTGAGGGAGGACATGGAGGTAGTTGGAGTCAGAGTTGAGGATACAGAGAACGTCCAGAGATGGAATAAGATTTTCTGTGTCAACCCATGAGAAAAAGATATATATAAGCAATAAAAAAACAATATAGACATAAATCAACTTCTGTAAACCTGGAGTTTAAGCAGCTTCAGATAAGGCCTATCAGCTGTTTCCAATCTGCGGCTGATACCGAACCGCCAGAAGAAAGTGTTTCACTCATAAGAATCTGTCTCCATACTTGGCAGAACTCGAAGGTTCACATGTGGACACTTTATCCCAGCAGCTACTCAAATGTTTTCGCTTATAACGAGAAAAAAAAAAAGCACAACTCGAAGGGAATTTTGACTGCGCAGTCATGGCGCTCCTTCAATCCGTCGTGATTAACGTTAAATCACAGCGAAGTGAAAGACCTCTTTAAACCCTCCTCTGCATTTGCATCAAGACGAATCCCCTGCATTTAAAGCAGGTTGTTGTAAAACAGAGAGCACTCCACTCCAGCGTCTCTGTCTCTTAGCCGAACAGACTTTTGATTGTTATGTATAATAATGAACACTTTTACGGCTAAGGGTTTAATGCACAACGAGAGACGTTCAGACGTCAGAAGAACAGACTCTCTATCTGTCTTAGTCCCTGTCCTGTCACTTTGAATCTTATCGTTTCGCCGAAGCGTCTGCGCGGCTTAGCCGGCCCGAGTTGACACGGTCACTCTTTTGCAGATGGCTGCACGGAGGGGGGAAAAAAAAAAAAATAAATAAGGAGGGGTGAGGTATTGCGGCTCCCGCAGAGGTGAGCCTTTTAACCTCAGCACAATAAAGTCGGGCATCGCAACTGGAAGATCTGCTCCGCAGTCTGTACACCATAATCTGTCCAGCCATGCGTCACTGTCACCCGCATTCACCGCGCCATCACATTTCTGTCTTGTCGTAAATACTTCAATCACAGTGTGGCTCCCCTGGAGGAATAGCACTTTCTTGATCCAAAGTGGAGGCCGGGGCAGTTTCACATTCCAGCCTGCAGCTCATCCATCAGGCTGAGCAATAATGGCACACTTCTGTGTCCTTATTAAGAACAGTTTTCACAGGAGTTTGGTGAGCAACGCCAGAGCCCGGGCGTCTCAGAGGATTCTGCAGAGTCTGAGTTCTAGAGAACTGCATGAAAGCCGGGGTTTGCAAAAAAAAAAAAAAAAACACTGGGAAAGTCAACATATGGTACGAATGTTGTCCAACTGAAGTAAAGACAGACACGTTGCTGAGGATTTACACGTACTCAGCAGAACCACATCAATCCAAGTATTAAGTGCTGGGCGGCGTCATGTGTCACTAACATGCAGAAAAGACTGCGATACTCGACACGCCAAGCACCATATTATAGTGACTGCCTAAATTTATTAGCTTTTACACTGTTGTTTTTTCCAATTGTCTAATGATAGATCATTTTATTGTGGTGATTAAGTAGCAGGACTCTTTGTAGTTCATCCTAGGGGAAATCTACGGAGACAGAATTGTCTCAAAAAAGAACATACTCTGAAAAGAACCCACAAACAACGATTCACGAGTCAAAATATGTTCAATTGTAAATTCAACAAATTCTTTAAACTACGTTTGTGAATTGTCGTACGCAATTTACGTAATTTTGCTACGTCAGTCCGTCATCAGCCAATCAGAAGTCCCACTTGTTTGAAGCCAATCACAGGGTAGTGTCCCCACAAGGGTCCGTGCGTGACGTCACTAAACTGCGCCTGGGTACCAGGTCCATGTCCTACAAAAATGGCGTCTGAAAGCAACAAAGGCTTGCGTTCGAGTGTTAGTATCATGTAATAACATGCTTACATACTTACACTAGTCATTCTTCAGACAAGAATTCGCAAACTTATTTTGACATATTTTGACCACTCCCTTCACCACTGGACAAAGGTGTGAAGAGTTGTTTTGGTTTCCTCATCTTTTTGGACAGAAGCTGCTCCTGATGTTAATGAGAAGTTTTCTTGTCCCACGTCCGTCCAGAGTAGCTTGCAGAAGTCCACTTGCTTACAACTCAACTTTTTGGATGAAATGCTGTAGTGCCCCCCTTAGGAAGCAAGGCATGTTTTTCGTTTGTTGGACTTTTCAACATGTTGGTTTCCATTAAAAAAAAAAAACCTCAAAACTTTCAATGTACTTCATGAAAATGATTTAACTGATGATAAAAAAACTCAGTTTCTGTGTCCTTACTGACTTTGTTTTCCTCCAAATCCAGTCAGAAACCTAAGATGGTACAGAAGTGTCTTGCCGTCGACACCAGTCCCGCTGTGAGATCACATCCATTTTTTTTTTTTTTAAATTAAAGTCTTTGGTCGCTGACTCAGCAAATAAAAAAACAGACACAACAACCTGATAGCGCGCAGCTTCACTGCATCATCACTGCACTCCCTCTCTCTGCACCAGGAGTTATTGCAGTGAGCTAAGCCTGTGGTCACAAAATCACTGGGTTGTCCTGCAGCATCTGCTGTACGAGTCCTCTCCCCTGGGGTTAAAACCCAGCACAAAAAAGCAGAACCGACAACTTCCATTTTGGATTTTTTATTCCCATGCAGGTGGTTTGGTTGTAGAAAGAAACTCTCTGTTTTACCAGATCTGCAGACCAATCATAGAAGAGTTTAAAACCTGAAATCTGTAAAAACACTACGAGAAAAATGTTTGATCAGGGTCCAAATCTAAAGTGGGACCAGATTTAGTAATGTGGAAATACCAGAGAGCCAGCTGGTCCCCCAGTCATTCTTAAAGACTATCATTAAACCTACCACAAGTCAAGAGAAAGTCATAAACCTAAACTAATGTTAAGCCAAAGGAAAACATCACCATGAGTCAGATAAATTACATCGCGTTTATACGAGTGTTGGTAAAACACACCCAGTGACTGTTAGACTCCAACTCTACAGCTGTGAAAAGTCGCTTCATCTTCATCGACAAAAAAAAACAGGGAAAACCTGTTAAAACGAATGGACCTTTGCAGCAGGTTTGGATATCGACCGATATCTGTTGTTTTTTTTTCAAACACGGCTAAAACATTGATTTCTTTACTTTAGCATATTAGTACTTAGACAACACTCTTTATTATGATACATACAAGGGCCTTGATAAAATGATCGGTCGATGTAAAGGGGCAAAATTCAACATAGCCTGGAAGCCCTCGATCGACTCAACTTAATATTTTATCGTAGACTTGATTATAAGTTAAAATCTTTTCAGAGAAGCACCAATAGCATTACTCAAATCTCGAGGGTAGTGGTAGCCTAGTGGTTAAGCTACCGGACTAGGATCTGGAGGGCTCCAAGTTAGAATCCACCAACTGCCAGGTTACGACTGAGGTCCAATGAGCATGGCTGGTACCGGTCCGTGGCCCAGTGGTTGGGGACCACTGGTGTAAAATACAGTATAATAGTGCAATGAATGCACCGTATTTTCACGACCATAAGGCGCATCGTACTAAAAGGAAATCCAGGAAATCAAACTCCTTGTCATTGTGACATTGTGATTCCCAACACTGCACACAACGAAATGTGTATTTAACCCATCACCAAAGTGAACAGTGGGCAGCTGGGTGAGTGGGGACGGTGCCATGCTCAGTGGACCTCAGTGGTAACTTGGAGGTAGGGGGATTCGACCCAGGGGGCTTGCGGACCCAGGTCCGCTTCCTTAACCACTTGGCCACCGTACTAAAATGCGCAGTCTCAGTTTTGTGTCCCATTACCATGTTTAAGACACACATAAGGCGCACCTGATTATAGGGCGCGGGTGATATATACAATCCACACCACACTTCCCCCTTTAACGTTCTCATGGTGTTCTGTACTACGTCCGCCTTACAACAACAACACACACACAAGTCCATCCATCCATCCATCTTCATCCGCTTATCTGGAGCCGGGTCGCGGGGGCAACATTTGGAGGAGGGACACCCAAACTTCCCGCTCCCTAGACACTTCCTCAAGCGCGTCTGGGGGGATCCCAAGGCGTTCCCAGGCCAGCCGGGCAACATAGTCGCTCCAGCGTGTCTTAGGTCTTCCTCTGGGTCTCCTCCCAGTGGGACATGACCCAAACACCTCCCGTGGGAGGCGTCCAGGAGGCATCCGATGTAGATGCCCCAGCCACCTCAACTGACTCCTTTCGATGTGGAGAAGCAATGGCTCTACTCTGAGTTCCTCCCGGGTGACAGAGCTCCTCACCTTATCTCTAAGGGAGCGCCCTACCACCCTGCGAAGAAAGCTAATTTTCGCCGCTTGTATCCGGGATCGCGTTCTTTCGGTCATGACCCAAAGTTCACGACCATAGGTGAGAGCATATAGGTGTGCGCATTTAAAAATGGAGCGGGAGCAAAACAACGCCCACGCTTCCCCCTTTAACGTTCTCATGGTGTCTTCTACCATGTCCGCCTTAAAACAACAACAACACACATAGGGCGCACTGCACTATAGGGCGCGTCACACATTTTAAAGAAAATCTAGGACTTTTATGTGCGCCTTATAGTCGTGTAAATACGGTACTCAAATCAGTGTGATAAAGTGTAAGATACAGCGCGGTAGTGCAATGTTTTTATCTTTTTTTTCCCGATGATACAATGCAGTGCAGCAGCGTGTCAATATCACTAATTAGTCTCCAACCTGTCTTCACGTTTGTTGTCAAAATATGTTGACGTGACAAAACCAGGCGTCTAATACAACACACCATTACCAGGACTTATTTTTTACGGCACTGCACAGGAGACGACATTCAGTAGCTGTGGATCTGAAAGGTTAGACTAATATTTCTTTTCAATATCAAACCCAGCTACTTGAATGCAACACTGTGACATAGTGGCGTAGAAGTTAAACATGAAAGTACCCTGGGCGCTCAGCTTGAATCATCACATCACTGGGGTTCAGTTCTGCTCCACGGCATCATTATCATTCAGCTCTGGTGACACAGCCCAGCGCTACAGATGAATAGCTTTACATACAGCAAAAGGTCATCTTCTCTCGGAGAGGGGAGACGAGCGCGAGCTAATGCTGCTCTTTCACCAAAAAGGACAAATACAGTTATTTGCAGAGTCAAACTTTGTGACAAATATGGGAGAAAATATTTGTTGACGCTCATTTGTCAAGATAAGGAAAACAGACAATATTCAAAGGCAGGGTTGTGTGGGTTTTTTTTAGCTTTTTTTATGCAAGCACATAAGAATACTTTTAATACTTTGCTTTTTCACAGTGCACAGTGCTAATCTGATTAATTATGATTAATAACAGAAATCCCTATCTATCTATCCAT
>JAFBJS010002447.1:81831-103095 GCA_016785265.1 Paraplagusia blochii
TGTATAAGAGACAGCCCCAATACTAATAACATTAACCTATCTATTTACCGACTACTAACCTACTGATCCACTAACATCCGCTGCTCATGGTCATGGTTCTGTGTGTGTTTTCTGTTGCTTTAAATGTTTTCCCTCCTTTTGGCGTATGCAAGGTCACATGAGTCTCTGTAACCAATCAGGCAACAATCCTTGTCTTCTGTTTGTCCAACCAGGTGGCAGCTTTGCTCATTACCTGAGTATTTAAACCTCTGCTGTGGCTGAGCAAAGTTGCCAGATTGTCTTTGATTTCTCATGACTTTCCGGCGTTTTGTTCTGATTTTGCTTATCCGGTATCGACCCTGTTTGTCTAAGATTTTTGCCTGTTTCTTCTGCCCTTCTGGACCTACCTGCCCTTCCGGGGGGGGGGGGCTCTGCCTGATTTGTGATTTGACCTTTGCCTGATTTTTGGTAACGTAACCTGTGCTTGTGCTTTGACCAGTCTTGATCTCCTGTCCTCCCTATTCGACCTGCTTTCCGTCCCCGGTTATATCTTGTCTCAGCCCTCGTATTTGAACTGCATTTATGTCTCTGATTGTTTTCTTAGCATTAGCGTTTCTGGTCCCGGCTATTGCTGAATGTTTGTTGTTTGTGGTTCAATGTAATAAAGTTACCTAAATGCCTATCTTTGGTCAGTGTTTTTGTGCAACTGGGATCATTGCAAATTCCTGATACACGCTCTACTTATGTCTGTACCAATTGTATGTATATACTGTATATTTATTTTATTGTTTTGTATTTGTCTTTTGTTCAGTTCCATCCATCCATCCATCCATCCATCTATCTATCTACCTAACTACCTACCAACATATCTACCTACCTACCTACTTACCTACCTAGCTGCCAACCTGCCTACCTAGCTACCTGCCTAGCTACCTGCCTGGCAACCTGCCTATCTAACTACCTACCTACTTACTCCCTAGCTACCTACTTACCTACCTAGCTACCTACCCAGCTACATACCTACCTAGCTACCAACCTATCTACCTACTTACCTACCTACCTACCTATCTATGTACATACCATCCATCCATCCATCCATTCATCTATCTATCTACCTAACTACCTACCAACATATCTACCTACCTACCTACCTACTTACCTACATAGCTACCAACCTGCCTACCTAGCTACCTGCCTAGCTACCTGCCTGGCAACCTGCCTATCTAACTACCTACCCACTTACTCACTAGCTACCTACTTACCTACCTAGCTACCTACCTAGCTACATACCTACCTAGCTACCAACCTATTTACCTACTTACCTACCTACCTACCTACCTATGTACATACCATCCATCCATCCATCCATCCATCCATCCATTCATCTATCTATCTACCTAACTACCTACCAACATATCTACCTACCTACCTACTTACCTACCTAGCTACCAACCTGCCTACCTAGCTACCTGCCTAGCAACCTGCCTATCTAACTACCTACCTACTTACTCCCTAGCTACCTGCTTACCTACCTAGCTACCTACCTAGCTACATACCTACCTAGCTACCAACCTATCTACCTACTTACCTACCTACCTACCTATGTACATACCATCCATCCATTCATCTATCTATCTATCTACCTAACTACCTACCAACATATCTACCTACCTACCTACTTACCTACCTAGCTACCAACCTGCCTACCTAGCTACCTGCCTAGCAACCTGCCTATCTAACTACCTACCTACTTACTCCCTAGCTACCTACCTAGCTACATACCTACCTAGCTACCAACATATCTACCTACCTACCTACCTACCTAGCTACCAACCTGCCTACCTAGCTACCTGCCTAGCTACCTGCCTAGCAACCTGCCTATCTAACTACCTACATACTTACTCCCTAGCTACCTACCTAGCTACATACCTACCTAGCTACCAACCTATCTACCTACTTACCTACCTACCTATCTACCTATGTACATACCATTCATCCATCCATCCATATATATATCTATCCCAGTGTACTGGGAACACCAGGATAATGTGGACAAGTAAGTGTATCTCGCCACAATATGTTACAACTTATTGTGTAAGATTTACACAAAAATAACACTGAGTGTAAAATATCACTGTTACTACAGTATGTTTGTGCCACTAATGAGAACTGGTTTTGTTTGAACACATGTGAATATCAGACTGTGTTGAAACTGGTGTCTTAATAATTAATGACCAAGAGCTGAGAGAAAGACCAGTGTTTTTTATATGTGGCTGCAGCGATGGTCCACTGCCATGCATGTGAATAGGGAGACTGCATATAAATACAAATTTTCTGGAACGGCTGTGGCGTCCTGGGTTGATGGCGTAAAAGCCTTTTTAGCGGTCGATAACACCGCACAAGTGCAGACCATATTTAAGACTTAAGAGTGCCATAAATATGCAGCAGGATTTTGGTATTCCGAGAGGCTGTGCACAGTGTTGCTCGACACATGTATTATCGATGGTGTTTCGGCTAAGCTGTTTTAAAAGGGCATTTCAAAGCGGAGGACATGTGCTCTTAAATTCTGTCATGAAAAGACAAACTGCCTGCGTAGGCCTCAACTGAGCTTTCATGAATTTTTATATGACAGCAGAAAGTTGTACTTTCACTACTCAGGACTGACTGTAGTGATGTATTGTGTGCTGTACCTCCAGATCTTTACAGGACTGGAAACTGGGTCCAAAAGTTGTTGACCATGGTCACAACAAGTTTGTCAAGAAGCTCAAGATTTTTTAAAAAATGTTGCAAAAGTAGGAAAGTAAGTTCTTTTATTAAGGTAGGAAGTTTTTTAGTAAAAGGTACTAAAACCTTGTGTAGTGGTTAAATCGACTAAAATTCAGTTAAAACCTGGGTCTGTTTAATTGAACACAATGTTGCACTACCTTCAGGAATTGAAGAAAGACAAAATATATATTTTCTTTCACTTCTGAGTCTGCTTTTCATGTATCTTATAAAGATTTGGTGCCAGATTTTGGAATCATTGAAATATATCACATATATGGAGAAGTTATTTGTAACTATAATAACCCTTGTCATCATTAGACAGACAGACAGACAGACAGACAGACAGACAGACAGGTGGGGGTATGGGTGGATGGCAGGGGCGTAGCCAGACCCTTTAAAATGGGTGTGCCCTGTAAAAATTAGGGTGGGACTACCCCAAAGTATTAAAGCCAAGTTTGATCAGCCCTCTCATTGGATTGGGTGGGCCTGACTGACAAGTGGGTGGGCCCAGGCCCACCCGTGGCTACGCCTATGGTGGATGGATGGAAGGATGGATGGACATTACAATAGTTTGTTTCCCCAAGTTTCATTTGGAAAATTAAGAATAACTACTTCATTGTGAGGAGATAAAAGTTCATAAAGTTAAAGAAAACTCAAACCAAAGTCAACAGCAAATCTGACTCCAACAACCTCGCCCTAAACTTTCTTCTAAAGTACTGTGGAAGTACTGCTGTATATCCAGAATGACAGAGTAGACGTTATTGACCGGTGTGCTCCAAGCCCGGGCTGAAATCGAACAGATGATCTTTGGGGTGAAGTCCAGACCAGCAGCAATGATGGAGGTCATCAATTAGTCAGAGAGGAACGTTTATCAAGGAAACGTTGTGGAACGTTGACCGATAACTGAGTTTCCAAACTACCTCCCCAGACAAACATCTGACGTCTAGAAAATATACGGCGACTATGGATTTGAACCCGAGGTTCTACTTACTACTCACGACAGTATCATATCTATGAAAAGTGGTGACCAGAATATTTTTATCCAGATGCTTAAGGCTATCGCTAACAAAGATGTGTGGGAGTATAGTAAATACTTAATATACTGTATGTTTAAAAATGCATCTTAAAGCTTTTCAGTCCAATGAAAAATCCTGAAGTTGGACTCGAGGAACGTCCAACGATCGATGGATGGATGGATAGGTAGGTAGGTAGGTAGGTAGGTAGATAGATAGATAGATAGATATGTATATGAGAAGATAGATAGGTAGGTAGATAGATAGATAGGTAGGTAGGTAGGTAGGTAGATAGATAGATAGATAGGTAGATAAGTAGATAGATAGATAGATAGATAGATGGATAGATATGTATATGAGAAGATAGGTAGGTAGGTAGATAGGTAGGTAGGTAGGTAGGTAGGTAGGTAGGTAGATAGATAGGTAGGTAGGTAGGTAGGTAGGTAGGCAGGCAGATAGTTAGGTAGATAGATAGATAGATAGATAGGTAGGTAGGTAGGTAGGTAGATAGGTAGGTAGGTAGGTAGGTAGGTGGGTGGGTAGGTAGGTGGGTGGGTAGGTAGGTAGGTAGGTAGGTGGGTAGGTAGGTAGGTAGGTAGATAGATAGATGGATAGATATGTATATGAAAAGATAGGTAGGTAGATAGATAGATAGGTAGGTAGGTAGGTAGGTAGGTAGGCAGGCAGATAGGTAGGTAGATAGATAGATAGGTACGTAGGTAGGTAGGTAGGTAGATAGGTAGGTAGGTAGGTAGGTGGGTGGGTAGGTAGGTAGGTAGGTGGGTAGGTAGGTAGGTGGGTGGGTGGGTGTTTAGGTAGGTAGGTGGGTGGGTGGGTGGGTAGGTAGGTAGGTAGGTAGGTGGGTAGGTAGGTAGATAGATAGATAGATAGATAGATAGATAGGTAGGTAGGCAGGCAGATAGGTAGATAGGTAGGTAAGTAGGTAGGCAGATAGATAGATAGATAGATAGATAGATAAATACGACCGTGTCATATCTATAAAAAGTGGTGATCAGAATATATTAATCTGAATGTTTTAAGCTATTGTTAACAAAGATGTGTAGGAGTAAAGTAAATACTTGATATACAGTACGTTTAAAAATGCATCTTAAAGCTTTTAAATCCAATGAAAAATCCCGAAGTTGAACCCAAGGAACGTTGTGATTTTTTTCATCCACAAATGTTGACGTGTTAACATGAAAAAAACTTCACTTTACTTTTACTGTTGCAGCTCATACAGTACTTTTTTCCATCTTTACTGTAAAACAATATCCCCATCCTTTTGCAAAGATCTTTTCTGACATTTACACAAATGTTGCGGGAAAAATAATGTCACCAAAGAGGCGTGAGAAGACGGGGGAGATGTTTTTGGTACCAACTGTAAGATGAGCTGAGGATTTTTGGTGTTGACAGAGAGTAAAGACTGAAATGTCATCAGGGAACTGGAGTTCTGAGAAAAGTCTGCAGGTTAACATACACACACGGAGGCGTCAAACGTCAACTCAAAGTGAACTGCTCTGTTTTTTTAGTGAGCGCCTCAATCTTAACGCAAATTTTATTGCCAACCTTTTTTTTTTCTCCTATCTGCATGAACTGTATTTGTGTTTTTTTCATTTTCAGTCCGACTCAGTCTCACCTGGGGCGAGTGGCTCTGTTTGTGATGTTCCACTGTCTGAGAATAACCTTTAAAGAACAGAGCGGCAGGAGTGGATTGTAGAGTCAAAGTCATTTCAATATTGATTTTGAAAGTAGGCTGAAAAAAAAAAAAAAAAACATGTGTTTGTTTTCAGTGAGCAAATCGGCCTGAATGGTTGTCTGGTAATTTGCAACAGAATGAATTCATTTTTTTTTTTTTGGGAGAAGCACCGAGGGAAAACCACAGAAGTTTTTAGACCGTAGCAAACATAGTGTTTGTTTTCATCCAGCTGAGTGTGGAATGTATTTCTGTGAAATGTATTTAATAAAAATGTAGTATTGGGGATTTACAAGCATTTGCTGATGGCGCTGTGGCTCAGAACAAAACTGGACCCGAGGACCTAATGTGGCCCGCTTGGCATTTTAATCCAAACCTGTATTAATTAAACTATTAATTCATATTTTCATTATATTTCTGCCTTTGTCCTGAATGGCCAGTATGTCCCCAATAGATAGGGTAGAGAAACTTTTACACATATATTTTGTTTAACATAAAACACAATTTTTCTGCTCCTGAACCAGTGCCAAATTTCTGTTGCCATTGTGGTCCAGAAGTCCACATTTTTGGCCCAATTCTACTTTAGAGGCTACATCGCAATCATTGGTGTGGAACTGAGGAATAGTTCACCAGGTGCTTGTTTGGTGCCGTTGGATTTGGGTGGCAGTCGTGGAGACTGCTGCCCCTATGATCTGTCATTGGATAAGTGGACGAAAACTAATGGATTGGTACTGGAAAGGATGTTGTTGATCTGAAGTTTTTTGGGGAAATTTTGCCTTAGCATTTAACCTATCACAGCAGTGCGCAGGGGGCAGCTAGCTAAGCTAGCGTCAGGGGAGCAGTGTGTGGGGACGATATTCAAAGCACCTCAGTGGTTATTCTGCGGTAGGGGGATTTTTCCGGGGACCTTGCGGAACCAAGTCCGTTTCCTTAACCACTAGGCCACCAACTGCCTAGGGGGCTGCCTAAACAAGAAAACGTGAAATGCCTAAAAGCACAGTTTTGACGGTACAATGCCATAGTTATTGATCAGCATAAGAGCTTAAGTCAGTGCTAGCAAGAAGAAAATTCGCACCCCCCTACCCACCACCCACTCTCCGCCGCAACTATAAATAACAGCATTTGTCTATAAAATGGTTCTAGCTACACCTCTGCATTACATCGTATCCTTGTTAACATAAAGAATACACACAAAAAAGAGCTATAGTTCAACTGACAAGTATGTGAAATTACACTTTATTGTAGTACGGTGGAAAAAAAGAATGTTCCCCATGATCACACGTGCCCCCCTCAACACCGCACTGCGTCCCTCCCAGGGGGGCCCGCCCCACACTTTGAGAAGCACTGGCTTAAATGATTTTGGTTACTCTCAAGAGAAAACCATAGACAATGGTAAGATATCAGTGTTTGAATTGAACCCCGATGAGGTATGCTAGTTGTAACCATTGTATTCCTCCAAACCAATGTACCTTTAGGGGTACATGTCATTAAAATACCCAAGAAATTGAAGAAAGTAACAATACACATTTACACATTTGCTTTACATACTTAACTTTCATCATTCCCAACTTGACCGAGTAGAACACCATGTTCACCATAACTGGTATTGTACTAACTGGTATTTAGGACACTGTGAGCCCCACTTCCTGGATGAATAAGTGATTGTGTTATTACTTCCGTCTACGTGGGTGGTGTCCCTATCCTGTGGATCCACTCTTCTCCGAGCTCCGGTGGGATTTGATAATAGACAGACGAGCATTTAAACATCAAATATTTATTAATTGCGATTTGAAGTAAGTGCCTTTGAAGTCCGAGCTCTTCAGTCCCTGTTTGCTAACGAGGATCCAAAGACGTCCAAAGTCTTTGTTGTACAAGCACATAAATACACCTCGATACTCACTCGGTGCTTAGAAATGCTTTCTATCTTTTTTCCTCCAAACCGTCCTGTCTGCGTTGTCCCTCTAATCACCTCATTCCTGATCCTGTCCATCCTTGTCTCTCCTAAAGAGAATCCGAGGAAATAGGACCAAAGATGTAATGTGGGGACAAATCATCTTAATGATGCTGGGGAGTCTTCAAACATCTAAATAGAAATGTCCTACATTGAGAGGGTTGATTTCACATCCTAGTAACATTGTAGCGCAATCCTTTTTTTAAAAATAAACATCTGCTCATAAATGCGTCTATTTCCGTCCACTGCTCATTAATTGTCTCTGACCAGTAACTGTCATTGAGCCCATATCTAATTTCTGACCACGAGAACCTTGAGTTTTCCTAGCTTGCTGACGGCTGCGTCGGTGAGATGGAGCTCTTTATCTGTGAAGGGTCAGGATGAAACTACATGTAACATTAGCAGCAACAAGGTCAGAGCCACAAGTATAGAGGGCAGCGTTCTCATCATCCATCATACACCGTAGACACGGTGGACACAGTCGTCCTGCTGCGTCGTTTCCTGCCAGACCGTCACACTCAGTGCTCCTGAGACACAGAGAAGACAGAGAGACAGGGAGAGACGGCCGGGGAGGAGAAGAAATACACCAGGAGATCAAGTTCTACTTTCTCTGTTCCTTCTACTCGTTTTCAGAATATGAGCGTTTGTAAAAAATTGATTTAAACTCACTGTTCGTTAAATTTACTCTCGTGTTTACAGTCATCACTGCTTCACTTCTATGAAGCTCCACAGTCGTAACATTTTTTTTTTCTTTGTGTCTTAATAACCTCATGAAATTTTACGACATACAACGCTCAATAAAAATGTTTGTCTTCTTGTTTTGAAAATTTCTATATTTTTCATTTTTTTTTAATCATTTTTGTTTTTATCATTAACTTACTGGTTAATAACAGATATTTTTGCAAACTTTTTTACTTTATCTTTGGTAATTTGGTTAAATCTAAGTAAAAAGCTACAAGTTAATGGTCGTTTCTATAAATTTGATAAACTCCAAAAAAAAAAAAGAGATTTTTTGCTGACGACCTCAAACATTCATTCATACATGTTCATCTGCTTATTTCACACACCGAATTCCTCCACAACTGCCACCCAAATCACACTGCTGCCCCATACAGTGACCCTTCTGGTGGGTGTTGATCCCACTGGAAGTTATATGGGTCTGGAAGGTGCTATCATCAGAGCACCTCAGGGGCAACCTGGCAGCTGGTGGACTCGAACCTGAAGCCTTGCTGACTCGGGTCTGCTTCCTGAACCGTGGGCGGCGGTGGTGGAACCAGGAAGTTCTATGTAATCATTTAGGTTTTCTTCATGTGGAACAGTGTCGAACACACAGCAGTAAACAGTGGAACATGCAGTGGTCGTAGAGAACTGTGTGTGTGGTGAGGTGTAACCCAGTAAGCAAAGTGGGAAACAGATAAATGTTTCCGTCCGGTCGTTCAGTAACAGCGTGTTTATTTACCCAGAACTCATAGAAACAAAGACAGATCACAGAGGTTGAATGAACGGATCAGGGTTTGGATGTAAAAAGGCTGAGCTGCTGATCTTTGTCTCCTACCTGGTAGCTCCATCTTTAGGCTCATTCTTCTACCAATATATCCACTGTCCCTCCTCTGAACATGTCCAAACCATCTCCATCTGTCTTCTCTAGATGTTTCTCAAAACCTTCCTGTCTGTGTTGTCCCTCTAATCACCTCATTCCTGACCCTGTCCATCCTCCTCTCTTCTAAAGAGAATCTCAGCATCTTTAACTCCTCCACCTTTAGCTCTGTCTCCTGTCTTCTATCTATTCCTAGTGTCTCTAAACCATGTTGCATAGTTTAGAGACACTACCTGGAGACACAACAATCCTGTAGAGACTAATATGTTCTTTTTTTTCTTTGCTATGTCTTTCTGGCTCATGTGACTCATACTCGAGAGCGACTTATAGTCTGGAAAATTACATATTTTTACAAATATATGTATAATATATGTATATTTTCTATGGTTTGACTCATTAGGCAGATATTTGTTTAGTGTTTGATTTATTTTCGGAGAAAAGTCAGACAACATTGGTGGTTTTGGAGATGCTGGGTCAGTTGCCCTGTCTGTGGGCTTTGAAAAACAGTCTGTGGCTTTAATTCTTCAGGCTTGGCAGTGTGTACAGAAAGACTGATGTATGTCACAGACCTTTTTCTAACCTGAAAACTTGTGAAACGGGATATTTTGCTGTCGGCAGATTCCCGTTCCTCAGAAATATCCTGGTGTGAACACAGAAAAAGGGAAAACTGACCTTTTTTTTTTTTTGTGTCCAGTCACTGAGGCAAAAACATCAGGCCTGCGGCGTTCTCCTACTGCACATGTGCGTTTGAAGGCGCCAGTGAAAATATTTACCTGAGCAGAAAAAAAGTTTACCTCAGCACAGAGGAATAACACGGCACACATGGGTTTGTGTCCGTGGATGTGTCCATGGAAGTAATTACAAGGTAATCATCACTCACGGGCCGAGACGTGAAAACAGTTCCTACGGTTTTATGTTTCGCTGCCCGGTAAATCCCTGCTCTGTAGGTCACATGAATGGACTGCTAATGTTCACATGCAGTTCAATGCTGCTGCTGCTGCTGCTGCAGACTCCTCTGCAGCCCAGTAATTCATCTTGAAGTTATCATCAGCGTTATCTGGGAAAGCAATATGAGACGCTGTGAATAAACATTTCCAGACAGTCCCATTGGCCGGTAAAACTATCGATTACCGGTTCAAAGCAATACTTGTTATGGGAGGCAGAATAAGGTCGAAAGGAACGGGCAGGAAATGTAAAAGCTGTATTAAACAGAAAAAAAAAAAAATCCTAACAAACCAGTCAGCTGCAGTTTTCCAGCCCATGTGTTTTCGATTCTGCAGCAGAGACACAGAAGTGCCGCCCTGATTCTTCAGAGCTCATGCAGCTGAAAGGAGGGGGAGAAAAAAAAAAAAAAAAAACACTTTCTCCGCTGACACATGTACGGCACGTTACTTGTGGCAACAGCATTTAATGCTGAGTGCTGCTCCTGGGGGGAGGCAGAGGAGAGGAGAGGAGAGGAGGGAGGGAAGGGGAGACTGCGATATCAAGAGTAAACACTGCCTTTTCTCTTTTAATAATTCATGAGCTCCACTGTAAACAAATTTCTCAAGGCAAAATGTACAAAAAAACCAAAGCCGTGAAGACGCGTCCTAGCTCTGCATCTTACACTGAAGTCACTGTTATCTAAAATGAAGAGATGGAATATTTACCCAGCCGTCGGCAGGTTCTGTTGACAATTATGTGAAACAAATATACTTTTTAATACATGTATGTATACATATATTTCTGCACTCTCTTTGGACGGAACAACTGCAGAAAGGTGTCAGGAGAAATCTGTGATAGAGGAGAGTCAGCTAAGGTTTACAGGACAGTTGTGAGACCAGCCATGATGGATGGTTTAAAGCAGGCATGGGCAAACTAAGGCCCGGGGGCCGGATGTGGCCCGTCGAGCATTCAAATGTGGCCCACTAACCCTGTCCAAATTGAATAATTCATTATTTTATCGTTATATTTCTGCTATTTTCTCTGCAATAATGCATTTTCCAAATAATATACATCAATAAAGGTAATAGAAATGTGGACCCCATGTCCAATTTGTCAAAAAGTTTGCCCATGCCTGGTTTAGAGACACCAGGAATAGGTAGAAGACAGGAGACAGAGCTAGAGGTGGAAGACTTAAAGATGTTGAGATTCTGTTAAGGAGAGACAAGGATGGACAGGATCAGGAATGAGGTGTTTAGAGGGACAACGCAGACAGGAAGGTTTGGAGAAAAAGCTTGAGAAGACAGATTGAGATGGTTTGGACATCAGAGGAGGGACAGGGGATACACTGGTAGAAGAATGATCCTAGAGATGGAGCTACCAGGTAGGAGACAAAGAGGAGATTGATGGATGCAGTGAGGGAGGACATGGAGGTAGTTGGAGTTGAGGATACAGAGGACAGGGTGAGATAGAAATTGTCCCTGAAAAAAAGGGACAAGCCGAAAGGTGAAGAAGACTCTCTTTCTGTTTCATTCTCAGCAGACAAGACCCCGTCCCATTTTTGGCACCAAGACCACTGTTCGTTATCAGATTGGACACCTTGGGTTGGGAAGACATCTTGAGTTTCAACTTTTTATCAATCATGCATGAGGTTGCAGTGATAAGACCAAGGTCGTCCGAGTTTCCTGACAGCGGAACAGCTCTGGATTTCACTTTGCACCAATCGGGAACCGCAACAACGGAACGGGCGCCAGAGTCGGACCCGACGTGTCAAGTGATTTGTTGTGTTTCAAGAAATCTTTTCATAGAAATCTGTATTTGTTCAGTTAAATGTCAGGGGTTTCCTGCATATTGACAGAAATTTAAATGGAAAATACAAGCGAGTCAAGGCTGAGCAGGCAAGAGTGCACACGTATGACGGAGAGAGTGAGTTCTTCTGACATTTGCATGTATGTGACAGAGGGAGGGAGAGAGAGAAAGGGGGAGGAAGAAGAAGAAGAGAGAACATGTATGAGTCGCATCACGTCTGTGTACTGGTTTATGAAGTAGGTTTAGTTGAATTTGGTCGGTCAAACAGCTCAATATGGTCATAATAGTGTATTATAGTCATTGGATTCTCTTCTGATAATGAAAATCCAATAATCCAATGCATGGGTTTTGTCAAATTTTCTGATATCAGATGTAGTTTTTTATCTTTTTACCTCATTTTGGGGGCAAAAAGCTGCATCATATCAACATGGTCTGATATCGGAATCAGAAATTGTGTTTAGACAATATCGGAAAAAAATTTGATATTAACAAAAAATTATGTTGGACAATGTTCCTAAGTTTTTCTGTCTATCTGTAGCAATAGGCAGAAGACAGGAGGTGGAGCTGGAGGTGGGGGGGTTGAAGATGCTGAGATTCTCTTTAGGAGAGACAAGGATGGACAGGATCAGGAATGAAGTGATTAGAGGGACAACACAGACAGGAAGGTTTGGAGAAAAAGCTAGAGAAGACAGATCTGTCTCTTCAGTGGAGACATTGGTAGAAGAATGATCCTAGAGATGGAGCTACCAGGTAGGAGACAAAGAGGAGATGGATGGATGCAGTGAGGGAGGACATGGAGGTAGTTGGAGTTAGCGTTAAGTATACAGAGGACAGGGGGAGATGGAAATTGTCCCTGAGGTGACGAAGACTCTCTTTCTGTTTCATTCTCAGCAACCAAGACTCAGTCTGGAGCTCCCAGGTAGACAAAGAGGACATGGATGCAGTCAGGGAGGACATGGAGGTAGAAGATGGAGACCAGAGGGTGAGATGGAAAGCTGTCCATCTCTGTCCATCTCTGCTGTCATTGCAAGACTGTTGCCTTCATTTTAATTTTAACGTATTGGTCATTTATTTATATTCTCCTAGAAAATAACTTTGTCTCTTAATGTAGTGAATTATTTCAATAATTTGCTACTCATTAGCACTTTAATTCACACAAACAGTGGCCAAAATAAAATAATTATAATTTTTTTTTCTAAAAGATCACAAGACTGAGTAGAAGAAATAAAATAAGACATAAAAAAAAACAGATAATTTTGTCTTAAAACCCGACAAACAACATACGGTCATCGGGGAAGTGATGACAGTCGGTGATAAAACCCTGTGTTTCAGCTGTGTGTGATTTTCTTCAACACACACCATTGCAGCCATGTTTGATTTGACTCTTTATTACTCATTTATTTTTCACCCACTTTGCAATTTTTAATATTTATTCCAACCTTCATTAATTCCCCGTTCATTCATCATCATGGCGACAGGCGAACAAACAAAAGGCGGTGAATGAAGCCTGCAGTGATGGTGGAGGTAAAAACCCATTTTCCATGAGAAGCAGCTTGTCAGTAATGCACATCACATTCGCTTCAAATAAGCAATTACCTGCAGATTAATTGTAGGTGGCAGGGAAAATTGCTAATGCAAAATAATATGTGATGATTTCTCTCGGTAAATTTAGTCTCAACTGAAGTCACCTGCCGGTGAATGTGATAAATCACTCATGCACACACACACACACACACACACACATCCATACAAACACTTATGTAAATAAACGTGACATTCATGCACAGTAATCAAAAGACCAGGAAGGGAAGAACCTGAACGTCGTCACGACGGTGGAACTTATTTGACTGAATTAGATTGATCTTCAGGTGAGCATTTTTGAAGATTTTCCAAAACAGAATCAAAGCCCAATCCAAAATGAGCAATTTTGTAATGGAGTAAAAGGTTGTCAGAACAGAAAAGAATATTTTTAATATGTTTTTGACCTAAATTGAGTCCAAAACTAATTGTGTTTATATAGAATAAGGAAAAAGGAGATGGTGAGAAACTCACTTCTATCATTTAAGAGATGAGACAGAATTTTTATTAAGTATAGTACAAATAAAGTTTTTAAAAAAAGTTTAAAAACAAATGTAAAAAAAAGTGTAAAATCAAAAAAACTATGGTTTTAACTATTGTTTTTGGATGGGAGACCAGCCATGATGGATAAGTTGGAGACACTAGGAATAGCTAGGAGACAGGAGGCATAGCTGGAGGTGGAGGAGTTAAAGATGGATGGACAGGATCAGGAATGAGGTGATTAGAGGGACAACACAGGACAGGAAGGTTTGGAGAAAAAGCTAGAGAAGACAGATTGAGATGGTTTGGACATGTTCAGAGGAGAGACAGTGGATACATTGGTAGAAGTATGATCCTGGAGATGGAGCTACCAGGTAGGAGACAAGGAGGAGATTAATGGATGCAGTGAGGGAGGACATGGAGGTAGTTGGAGTTAGAGTGGAGGATACAGAGGACAGGGGGAGATGGAAATTGTTGACTCGCTGTGGCAACCACTGAGAAAAGGGACAAACCGAAGCAGTCTCCAGGACTGTCACCCAAACTGTGACTTAAATTTTGTCTGGAAATCACTACACTTAATTTAAGTAAAAGTAAAATACTTAATACTAATAATAAATCAAATAAAAAAAAAGAATACAATTTATTTAAGCACTTTATTGGCTTTTCCCCTTGAAGATATGAGACCAAAGACAAAATAACTGTTGGATAAAATTGCAGCAGAAATGAGACAAAGTTCCAAGACAGCATATCTCATCAGGGACTAAAAGCTTCTTCTTCTTTTTTTTTTTAAGTAAACTTTTCCATCTTGCCACGGGCGATGAGACGTCTCTGTCAGAGTCTAAGAACTCACCGAGATCCGAGGGGTTTCCATTTTAACACCAACCTTTTAGCTTTCCGTCTCCTCTCCCTGTAAAGTGTGAAGCCTGTCCCACTGTCTCCACCTTCATTTCCACATCCATGTCTCGGCAGCAGCCTTCATGTCTCTGCAGCCTTCTTTCCTTTCCTGCTCTTTGACTCTTGTGAAGTCACTGACGTGTGCGTCATCAAAGAATGGCGGCGGGCCGTGATTACTATAAATCAGCGGCAGCAGAAGATGGATTTTCGCTTTTGCAGAAGATTAGGGTTTGCAGCTGGGTTTTGCAGCAAAAATAGGAATTCTGTTGTTGCGTCATCAAGTGAACACGAGTGTAAAAGACCATCTCAGGTATTTTTCCTCTTTTTGCCGCTCGCAGAAAAGTAAGAAAAACCTTGGAAAATGTAGCTGTTTGTCGACGCCGTAAATTTCTGCTGACGGTAGCTTGAACTAGATACATTATTTCCTATGTATTCGCAATTTTGCTTCGCTGGATTATCTTCTTCTTCTTTTTCCTATTGACTTACATAGGTGTAAAATCACTGCTTCTCTAACGTCCAAGCCAGTTGCGGTGGCTTGGACGTGGCTTGGCCCCCTGGACGCCACACTTGGGAGGTATTCGGGTTCCGTGAGAAAAACCCAGGAAGGCCTCTGGATCCTTCAAGGTGACCTGAAGAAAGTGTCTAGATCTCAAACTCAAATAAGTTGAGGGCCTCCACCCACACTATCATTTCACAAAAGGGCCGCGTCAGCTTTCAGTGTTCAATACAAAAGAAAAAAAAAAATAAATAAATAAGTTTTCCATATATTCTGTGTAATACCACACTGAACCACAAGGGGACTGTGGATCAGGGTTTTGAGAACTATAGGATTTACCATAAAATGTGGAGAACAAATCTACAAAATATTATTATATATTCAACTTTCACATCAACGTGTGGGCCGTAAAATATCGTTCCACGGGCCGCGAATGGCCCACGGACCACAGGTTTGAGACCACTGTTGTAGGGAGATGGATGTCTGGGTATCTCTGAAAGCTGCCCACGCAACCTGGCTCTGGATAAACGGACAAAGTTGGACGGATGGATGGATGGAAAATACACTTTAATTACAATTTAATGGAGTTGACACAATAAGACGCAAGAATTAATAATTTGTCTCAACGACTTTATATGTTCAATATATTTTACTTAAGTTTAAGTAATGACGCTGGTTGGACAGATTGGACGTTTGAAAGGTTGAAACCACTTGTTTTCAGAAGATATTAAAGAAAAAAAAAACCTTAACTGTCTGACATTTAAAATAACAATCAACACCTGCTGTTGACATTATTCTTGCCTTTTCATGTGTCGTGGAGCCGAGAAATTAACAAGAGAAAACATTAATATTCTTCACTGACGCCTTTGACGTCCTCGTTCTCTATGCATATTTATTTTGAAGCGTAAATGTTAGTTGTTGATGTTTTGATTTACGTCTGTGTCATCAGAATATTGGAAGATTTCTGAAAGTGAGGATTTACAGCAAAAAGAGAAATATTTGGCAGAATTAAATTGCAATAAAATAACATAACATGACAGAAAAAAAATTGAACCTTTCTTTTTCTTTCAGTCTTCCATGTCCTCCCTCACTGCATCCATCAATCTCCTCTTTGTCTCCTACCTGGTAGCTCCATCTCTAGGCTCATCCTTCTACCGATGTATCCACTGTCCCTCCTCTGAACATGTCCAAACCATCTCAATCTGTCTTCTTCCTGTCTTCTTCCAAACCTTCCTGTCTGTGTTGTCCCTCTAATCAGCTCATTCCTGATCCTGTCCATCCATGTCTCTCCTAGAGAGAATCTCAGCATCTTTAACTCCTCCACCTCCAGCTCTGTCTCCTGTCTTCTACCTATAGCTAGTGTCTCCAACCCATCCATCATGTCTGGTCTCATAACAATAGTTGTTACAAAATATTGTTTTAACAATTTTAAACATGTTGTTAAAGTATTTTGTTAAAGAAACTTTTTTGAGTTTGAGTTTTGTTAACTTTTAACATATTTTATACTTAAATCTCTTGTGTTACTGTTAGTTAATCTCTTATAATAATTCAATAATAGAACTATCACCATCTCCTTTTTTATCTCTATATAAACACAATTTGTTTTGAAAACTGAACAAACTGAACCATTAATTTCTTAAGAAATGGTTCATTTTCATATATATATATATGATAGTTTGTAGGACGGCATTTGTGGCCTTAAGAAAGTAGACTTGTGTCCACACAGTTTCAGGGTCCGATCCACCAGCTGCCAGGTTCCCACTGAGGTGCTCTGAGCATAGCACCACCCACAGGAAGGGTTACAGTATGAAGCAGTGTGATTTGGGTGGCAGTCGTGGAGGGGCAGTAGTACCTGGTACATGCAACCATTTGCCCTAAGACCTGAGGAAAATGTCTCAAGACCTGATGTGCGGTTTCACCAACTTTGGCAAAACTTTGATCCTAATCAGATTACATATATTTTTTATAATATCCTGTTTTTTTTATTATCTGGCATCCCTGTTTTTTTCATTCTCAGAGCAATAAAGAACTAAGGGGCTAAAACTAGAGTGTCTGTTCCTCAGGTGAGATACACAGAGACTCAATGCTGCTGGACGGCACAGATAACCCACAAACAACTCTCATGTGTATTTATGACGGCGATCGTTCCGTGCCTTACAGACCAGTCGGAGGATTTCAGACTCTATCCTCACCCACACAGAGAACCGGGCGGTGATTTTAGAACGAGTGCGAGGAGGTCCAGGTCCTGCAGTTGGTCAGATTTCTGAGGCCAGCGTTCTGAATAAGCTGCAGCTTCATGATTGATTTTTTTATAGAGATATAGAGGAAACCTGCAGCAATGAGGGATTGAACCTCATGCTTTTTTTTTTTGTTTTTTGTCTTGTTTGAACAGAAATCCTTCAATCGTAGTAAAGGGTTTTAATCCGATCGATGCTGGATTTTGTTTTATGAGACTCTGTTGATCTTGGTCTAAGATAAAAGCAGGTTTATTCTTTGACTTTTGTTGAGTCTCATGAACAGTAATGGGACTAACGCGTTACTTGTAACGCTGTTACGTAACGAAACTACTTTTCTTGGTAACTAGTAACGTAACGTGTTACTTTTCCAATTCAGTAACGCAGTTATTGTAACTGTGGTGTAAAAGGGCTCGTTACTTGTTACTATCTGTGGTTCAAATGGACGGTGTCTCCCGTCCACGGAGAGAGGACTGTGTGGAGGCGGAGCCTGTCTGCTGCCTGTCAGTCATAAGTGAAAGACGGCCGTGCACACTAACTGAACCCACGCGTTGAAAAGGAGCGATGATTGGTTGACATAGCATAGCATAACATTTAAGGCTAAGCCAATCAGAAAGAGACCTGGGCGGGTCTTCTTGCCTTATAAGGAAAGTCTCACACGCACACAGGCGACGCGGTACAGCAGCACACACCCACAAGCAAGACGACGGCAAGTGGCAAGTTGAGGTTACAATAAAGTTGCCTGTCAAAATATCTAAACATCTGTTTTGTTTTTAGTGTTCCACTACAAAACACAAAAACATGACACAATTTTTAATGTGTATTTAAAGTAAAGTAATTAGTTATTAGTTACTTTTATAATCTAAAATGTTTAATCTCTGTGTCAACCGCTGAAAAAGCAAAAAGCCGAAAGGAAAAGAAGAAGAATATTCTGTTTATTAAATGTACTTTATCAATATTCTCTGGGTTTCAAAACCACATTTGTACAAAGTGGAGCGGTGGACAGATTCTTCTGGAGTTCAATCATTGTCCAACATCTGACAGTTCAAATGCTTCAGCCGCAGAAGTGTTCAATATTCACGTTAACATTGACGAACCTTTGGGATTTGGAACTAAGCTTGTCTGATATAGTTATTCTGGAGACTTTCTCACTGCCACGACTCTCTCTCCTGTCCTCTCTCCTCGTCTCCTGTTACTCAACATCCTAAAATAGATCCTGGATGTTAATCCTGTTTGTCTGCATGAGCGCGAAGGCTTTCACACCGTCTTCTGATTGGTGTTTCAAGCGCTAACATCCATTATTTCTAGAAAGGTGTTTTTAAAGTGTCACAAATTGGTTTGATTTGGTTCTTAGATGTATCATGGGAGCTTTTTGTTTCTAAATATTTTATGTTTTGTGTTTTATATCCGAGGGTGGAATATTTTATTAATTATTAACAGTTCAATGTGACGTACTGATGCCATGACAGGCCGTTGTTTCAAGCTTGTGACAAAGATTAAGATTAAGATTGAATTTATTTTGCTCAGGGCACCTCAGTGGTAACTTGGCGGTAGGGGGATTCGAACGGGGGCCCTTGCGGACTCAAGTCCGCTTCCTTAACCACTAGGCCACCAACTTCCCAAAGCCAAAATACAAGTGAAATTTTTTTTGTCCTTGTCCACTTGTCCTTTACTTAGTCACTTCAAGGCGGTTCTTAACCTTGTTGGAGCTACCGAACCCCACCGGCTACATTTTCGCATTCACCGCACCCTACTTTAGTGCGGTGAGTCACGTGTCTTGACCTCCGCGGCAGAGGCTCCACCGTACCCCTGAGACCGACTCACCGAACCCCTAGGGTTCGATCGAACCTAGGTTAAGAATCACTTGTCTCAGGTCTAGACCTTGTCCTTAGAGCTAGATCTAAGACCAACATCCAGATCGCATTGCACATCATCAGCATTGGTTGTTGAACCCACTGGAAGGCACCAAGGAGTTGTGCAACATTGACAAAGACATTGACTCTGAGCCGCTTTTAGATGAATTGTGACCGTTCCTGGGTTGACATTTACTCTCATGATTCGTGTGCTGAAACTGTTTGATCCAATGGTTTGGTGCGATTGGACAGATGTGCGGTGGACGCTGTACGACCATACACAACAGAAAAAGAGGCCGATTGTTGGAGTTGCGCAAATGCTCAGAGTTGCTGAGCACAATGAGAATAATGCGGAGCAAACAAAAAGTAATTTTCCTGACAATTGTGCTATTCCATGCTGCTATTCCATGCTGCTCCAGGTTGTTGGGTTGCTTTGCTTTCCACACGATCGATTGTGAGGTAGTCGAGAAGAGATTGTGAGGTGATCGCTTGTCGTAACCCCACAACGATTTATCTTCATCATCTGGGTCTCCAACACTGCCACCCAAATCACACTACTGTACTATTGCAAGTGCCTTCACTCTGGACCAGAGGCAATGTCTCTGTGGTGTGAAACCCCAGGGTACACAGAGGGTACACCTCCTCGGCTAGTTCGAATCCTAGTTAGGATGGTGGACTTCTAGTAGGCGCTCCACCTGCAGGGCGGTGAGCCCTTTACGGTGCAATGTGATTTGAGTGTCAGTTTTGGAGACTATCCCCACAACCCAGCATGGATAAGCGGGTGAAAATGGATGGATGTATGGAACTGCCTTAAATAAACAATAGTGGGGGGTTGGGGGGAGGTTGAAGACAAGCAGGAAATGTACCCAGGTTCTTGTCAAAATTAAAGTCTCTTTACTTCCTGGACATAATACTGTAAATTGCACAAACTCTGCCTTTATTTTTTTTGCGTCCAAACCAGAACTTGACCAAAACCCTGACTCCCGTCTGTTTGACTGAATAATAAAACATTAGACATTCAGCTGTTCCTTTTTTTTACGGCCGCCCTTTTATTAACTACCCTTCAGCACGCAGAGCAAATAGAAAAGCTTAAATATGAGCAAACATTAAACCATCAGGACAAATGAATCACATTCAGCCTCCGTGATCATATATTTTTCATCCCTTCTTTGCTCAGTGCATGACTGTTTGGTCAGCTTAATAAACCCCCAGACCCCGGCTGACCTACCAGAACGACCAAATTCCACATTCCCAATTATCCATTTTGCATGAAAAATAATTTGCTTTTGCTTTTTTTTTTTTTTTTTTTCTCCCTTTCTCTCCTCTCTTCTCCTCTGAGGATTTTCATTTAAACTGTGTGAAGAGTCGCGTGATGCGCTTGCCAAAATGAGCGCACTTCATTTTCTCTCCAACATATTCATGGACACTGTTAAAGACTTGAGCATTTTGTCATGTCGGCTGATTAGAGTCTAAAGGTTTGCAGCTCTTGCTGTGAATCTTTTTTTTTTTTTTTTTTTTTTCATCTTGTCCCGTTCTTTTCATCTTCTACTCTGGTTATATACACATCTCCCTGTGAACTTTTCACAGGGAGATGTGTATATAACCACCTGGATCCAAGTGTGAATATAAATGTCAAAATAAGAGTCAGGTCACAAATAGAAATGAATACATAAAAAAAAGAATGTCAGTTGTGGAACAAAAAGAGACAATGGGTCTGCAAATCTGGCCTTATGTCTTGGTCATGATTCTTCTTTTCCTTTCAGCCTATACCTTATTTACAGGTTGCCAAAGTGAATCAACATTTTCCATCTCCCCGTGTCCTCTGTATCTTCTACTCTGACTCCAAATACCTCCACATCCTCCCTCACTGCATTCACTAATTAATTCACATTCTCTCCTACCTGGTAGCTCCACCTCTAGGATCATTCTTCTACCAATGAATCCACTGTCCCTCCTCTGAACATGTCCAAACCATCTCAATCTGGCTTCTCTAGATTTTA
>JAFBJS010002447.1:113312-135992 GCA_016785265.1 Paraplagusia blochii
ATTATTCCTCTGCTTCCCGGCACCAATTCAGCCCTGGACCGGTACCGGTCCCTGGCCCAGTAGTTGAGACCCACTGATGCAGGTGATTCAATCCAAAAAGTTACTTCAAGGGCAACTGGACATCTCATCCAAGAGGCTTTTTCAGTTGTAGTTGATTAGAACTGTGGAAGTCTCTTGGATGAAAGGGTGAAACGTCTTCCAGTTGCCTTCAAAATAAATTTTTGGGATATTCTACTAAATAATTACGTTTATGTCTATGAAGAATCTCATTCATCCAGGTCATGATATCCATGTCATTCCTCAACTTCATCATGTTTCTGGTTGATCTCAGAGGGAACTCTAGTAGTTCTCCTCCTCTAGACCACACCCTTGGTGTGAAGAGTTGTTTTGGTCTTATATTCTTAATTAGGGCTGCACATCCCTGTGTTTTTCCTGTTCAGGTCATTTGTCATCTAATGGAAATAGGAAATGTAGCCAGTAAAGCTGGGAGGACAATGTTAGTACAGAGGTTTACCATCCTGTAGACATCTCCGCCGTGACCTCTCCTTCAGGCCACAGACAGATGTGAAAATGAATTTAATGTATTTGTTTATGACAATGGCTGAGTGTTGCAGGAAGTCCTCTCAGACCAAGAACAACAGCCCCGAGTGTGTGGAGTTTAGGACTCGAGACTCTGACTCACCATCCTTGAGTTGTAGCCGTGAGACTTGACAGGCAGACTGGTCACAGGGCAGTAGATCCTCTTCTCCTTCTGACGCCGGTTACAGAACCAAACCCGGACCACCTCCTTCTCCATGGACAGCTGCTCTGAGATCAGGGATATCTCCTCAGAGTTGGGCTTGGGGTTCTGTCAAAACCAAAACATAAGTAAAGGTTATAAAGAAGAAAACATATTTATAAAATTATGCGTCAAAATATGTGATAAATTAATGGTAGTCAAATGAATGTCAAATGAATGCCATGAATATTACAAAGTAAAGAATAAACATATTAGGATTTCTATTCAATCATTTTCAGCGTTGACGCCTGTAGAAATGCATTTATAATTTACATTTGTATTTTGTTTTAAATAAATTTAAATGCACACATTCTGTTCTGCAGGGAAGTGATTTTTTTAAGCTCATTGAATAAAAAAAAAAAAAATCCCAATATTTAACAGGGTCTGAGATCGTTCTGATTACACATCGATGAGAACTCACATCCAGGAAACGTTTCTCCAACGTCAGCTTGATGTTGGTTTCAATGCTGGTTCTCTTTTTCCTCTTGCGGCCGTATCCCTCCATCAGAGGGGGCAGAGAGGACGGGCTACTCATCGCATCGGCCGGAGAGTTTTCTGTTGGGAGAAGAGAAAGAAACACGGTCAACGTTTACATCTCCAGACAGAAAAGCATCAGCAAAAAGACTTTTTGTCTTCTGTCTCATACCTGCGTCACTGAGCCACTTCTCCAGCAGAGGTTTGAGTTTGCACATGTTCTTGAAGCTGAGGTTCAGGGCCTCAAAGCGTGAGATGGTCGTCTGGCTGAAGTCGTTCCCGTAGAGTTTTCCCATCGCAAGGCCAACATCTCCCTGAAGAGACAGACACAAAGACCTGAACTGCAAAGACCCGGACGTAGGTGGATGGAAATCTGACATCGCCGCGGGATCTTCGTCTTTCTCTCTACCTGGGTGAAGCCCAGTTTGATGCGTCTCTGCTTGAACGCTTTGGCAAACTGTTCCAGTTCCTCCAGGTCGCTGGGCTCGTCCTGCTGTGGAACCGACATGTGTTTGGGCATCTGCAGGTGAGACATGTCCATGTGGTTCTCCATGGACGGTCCAGCCAAACCAGAGCGACCCATAGGCTGGACGGAAAGAGATACAGAAGATGAAGATAAGATTATTTCCTTCTATATCTTCTAATATGTGGTTCAGAAGATTAGATGTTCACCTGTGGGGTCAGAGCCAGTCCAGGTTGGTGTTGAAGAAGACTGGCTTGACTGTGGCTAGGGAGGGACAGCAGGTTCTGCTGCAGAACTGTAACCAAAAAAAAAAAAAAGCATTTCTGAATGTATCCAACTTGAATGAATTGATATTAAACATTGTAGAATGATTTTAGACTTTAAATATTTAAGTATCTTAAAACTCAAAAAGAGTATAGGAAGAAATAAACCCATCAAGTGAGACAATAAAAAGAAGGATGAACTAATATATTTTAATTTATTTTGGCCCCAGACTCTCTCACCCTCTAATTTATGACCCAGTCCACAGCTGCAGGGCTGAGAGATGGCGCAGTAAAAAAAAAAAGCTCCATATTCAGGTTGTTTTAAAAGCCTTACCTTGGTGACTGGAGGGGCTCTGGGACAGCAGAAAAGACGAAGTGGGAGGAAGGTGGGACGGCGGCATCAGAACCAGCTGCTGCATGGTGTGGAGTGAAGTGAGCTCCTGAAACGGACGAAGAACGGCAGCTGAGAAGTGAAGACTAAACCGTCCTGAGTCATTTACCAGAAACGAAATATTTTAATATAATAATTGTGTTTAGATTGAGTCAAGCCTTTAAGATTTTAGGTTTGACTTCAAGGAAAAGAAGGAAAGAGAGCAAACTCCTCATTATTCATCACCAAAGTGAACAGTGGGCAGATTGAGAGCCCGGGGCCCGGGGAGCAGTGGAGGGAGTCATGGTTAGTGCTTCTCTATGGTAACCTGGCAGCTGGTGGATTCGAACCTTAAACCCTCTGGACTCAAGTCTGGTTCCTTAACCACTAAACACTATTGTCAGAGACTCGCTGCCCTCATCATTATCATCAGTAAATATATATACATACTGTATCTTATTATTATTATTTCAGCTTGTACCTTTTTCTGGGTCTTCCACAGCTACTCAACGTTTTCCATCTTCCCCTGTCCTCTGTATCTTCTAACCTCCATGTCCTCCCTCACTGCATCCATCAATTTCCTCTTTGTCTCCTACCTGGTAGCTCCATCTCCAGGATTATTCTTCTACCAATGTAGACAACATGTCCAAACCATCTCAATCTGTCTTCATTAGCTTTTTTTCTCCAAACCTTCCTGTCTCTGTTGTCCCTCTAATCACCTCATTCCCAATCCTGTCCATCCTTGTCTCTCCTAAAGAGAATCTCAGCATCTTTAACTCCTCCACCTTCAGCTCTGTCTCCTGTCTTCTACCTATTCCTAGTGTCTCTAATCCATGCATCATGGCTGGTCTCACAACTGTCCGGTAAAATTTCCCTTCACCTGAGCTGGCCTTTCAAATCCACCAGTTACCAGGTTACCATTGAGGTGCTCTCATTGTCCCCACATGAAGTGGGCTCCCCACCCACAGGAAGGTTGGTGCAATGTGATTTGGGTGGTGCAAGCTACCACTGCAACCCGGCAATGGACAAGCGGATGAAGATGAATGACTGAAATGATAAATATATATGATAGATGTATATAGTCTATCGTATAATCTATCAAAAATGATTTAAGTAATTCAGTAGCTTTGAGTATTTAATTTTTTTGGGCTCAATTTTTTTAATAAATCCATTATTCCAGTAATTTTGGCATTAGGACCCATCATTTAAATGCATTTAAATAAAATTATTAAATTTAAAAGCTTTTCCACTCAACTTTTTCCTATTGGAAGGAGTTCAAATAAAACATAACTTTAGTCCAATCTTTGGTTATCCCACATATTTACTTACAGTAATAACTTCCTTTATTATCACTTTTATTTCTGTGCATTTGCCAAAATAACTCAAAGTTAAAGACGTTTGCAGGTAACTATACATGTACGACTAATGCTCGGGTGCTGCAATCATCTTACCCCAGGCATCTGACCTCCAGGGATTGGAGAACCCTGTGTCAGGTGGCATGTCTTCAGAGGTGAAGCTAAATGAGGTGAATCATTGATGTTTTCTGTCTTGATCTGTGACATCCCCCCCAAAAAACAAAACACAAAACCACTGTTAAGTCTGGTTCTGATGAACTCATCAAGAAAATCAAACACTACACAATAGCAACGCAATGCTAATTTTTCTGTGGAACTGTGACACCTGCGTGAAACAGCAGCGAGCAGGTTCACCAGAAAGACTCTGGGACTGACACGCACTCACGCAGACCCGTGTAGCCGGTATACGTGTGTGCGTTTGTGCAAGTTTGATCACTAGACGCAACGCCTGACAGATGGCGACACTTTCCATACCCCCAGGCAGGTTAGCATGCAAATATACCCCCACCCCATTCGCACATCTGAGAAGAAAAAAAGCCATGACACTTCCTGCGAACAGGAACGCTGAAACAA
Source organism: Paraplagusia blochii (assembly GCA_016785265.1). NCBI lineage: Eukaryota > Metazoa > Chordata > Actinopteri > Pleuronectiformes > Cynoglossidae > Paraplagusia > Paraplagusia blochii. Next base: position 117,589 of record JAFBJS010002447.1, read on the forward strand.
ACGCTCCCCGTTGCCAGAAAGAATGTTTGGAGAAGAATCCAAATAGCTGCAAACTATTTGAGATGTTTCTAAAGTGGTGGCATTTATTGTTGACTCCTGCGAGCAGAGCAGGTAGTTTTTCCTGAGGATGTTAGTCTGAAAGGCGGTTAAGGGTTATGTCTCTGATGAAGGTACATTTGTACCATTCGCTAGGCTCCCGGCTGTTTATGTTTCAACCCAGTTTCTTTAATGGATTTGCCAAGGAATACAGACTTTTGATCATCTGAACTTGAATCACCTCTAACCTTAATGATCACTTTACATTTCTACTCCAGAGCAGCTCCAGTAAAGTCCTGTAGTATGTAAAACAGTCTTCACTCACTCTCGGTCTGAAACCCCATCTCTCAGTCAGTCTTCTAACTAGTCTTTATAATCTGCCCTACAACAGAGCTCACAGGCTTCTAAACAATGGTTGAGGGAATCTACTCTTAGAGTTTATTTAGTAACTTTTACTTTTACTGGCAATAAAAATTACACTTGAAAAAAATTATTGTTCGGGCAAAGGCCTGTGACCCACTGAAAACGCACCGCTTGCAACCCACCACTTGAGAATGATTATCCTAAAGATTCTTGGTTTCCTATAGGCTTATTTAAGGACGGAATAACATTTTCCCAGGCCTGGCCACGATGGCAGGTGAACTGACACATCTGTGCAACCAGAAAGAGAATCTATGACACACTGCAGTTTAAAGGGAATTAGCAGTATTTCCCTTAAAGGTTCCTTCAGAAGCTAAAACAAAATCCCTTTCTGACCCCGTGGGCACATATCTCTTCATTAACTAACTAACTTTTTATACCGTTCTGGTAGCTGAAAGTTATAAGCTGTGTGCACTTGAAAAATCCTTGTTGTGGCCATGCACAGTTAATTCGGGTAGGAAGATTTTACAGGTAGGAAAATATTTCAGGACACCGGCAATTTAATTTTACTAAGGGCTAACTAACTTAACGACCGGTCCGTGAAAATAGTACGAGACATTTAACCAGTCCGTGGCGCAAAAAAGGTTGGGGAACAATGTTATAGCCCAGTCTGTTAATCCTACATTGTGCTGTTTTTTTTTTTTATAGTTAACTTTAGATATTAACATGTCTATTCAAGTAATATTTCTGATTCTGTAGTGTAGCGGTAAGCAGTTAGCATGTTTTCCTCTGAAGCAGAGAATCCCTGGTTCCCAGAGGGATCACAAGTTTGACAGAGTTAATCATCCTCTGTAAATGGCTTTGGATTAAAGCACAAATACATGTGAATGTTTGTGCACAGAAACAACTCAAGGTTTTTATCAAACACATCTTTAATGTATATGTAAGTGAACAAACACAGCTAACCAGGTTACCTCGGTTTTTATCATCAGTTTCTTTACCTCTTGACATTGAGTTTGATGTGGCTATTAACTCAGAGTAAGCTCAGGGCTCTTGTTATTATTACAGTTTGCTATGTGACTCATTCACCCACAGGCCATTAATGAAGAGTTTTGGAGGCCGTTGTTGTGTGTTTTCACCAGCCTGAGTCTACACCACAAAGTAGCGTCAACTGAATTACTTTCAGCGTTCATTTATTTGGAATTTTCTGCATGTATAGCTCAAGGTTAGCAAAGCTCGGCACGTTGGCGGGCATGGAAAGAACCGTTCCCGCTTACATAGTCAACCGTAGTCGGTTTTGGGGGGGTTGTTGTTTTTTTCTTTGTTTGTTTGTTTTAACATAGGAGTGGCCATCTGTCTTTTATTCTTATCTCAATTTGTGGATTATAGGCGCGGCTGGTCATTGTCCCAGTGTATGTAAATTAAACCAATCAAAACACTGGATGATAGCAACGTGCTGGCCAATTACAGATAGAGGGGGGCGGGTCACCGCGACAATCTTCCATAGACGCGGTCGCTGACGGGCTGACTTTTTTGTGGATATCCGTAAATATTTCCCCCCAAAACCCCTAAGATAATAAACGACAACGCGGACAAAAGGAACGTATGTGATGTTTTTATCGATAACTACAATATCACCGAGGTTAAGAGTAACATCACAGAACGTAACAGACTAGTGCGACTTGCGACTTTGACACAAAAAGCCCCAAAGACCACCTATACAGAGCTTTCCTGTGAGTCTTTTCCCAGGGGAAATAGAGGTAATGTACAGCACAACACGGTTGTTATTGTTTGTTTTGATTTTGGGACGAACCAAAAACCTCTGAGGATAGCTATGCTGTATGAATAAGCATTTTGTTATTTATTACCAAATTCTCTAAAGTACTTAAAAATATATATTTACCGAAGAGATAACAAGAAGAAATAATCAACCATTAAAAATCTAATCATTTCTCTATTTATTACAATATTCAGCTCATGTTTTATCAAGATAATTTTCTAATCATTTATAATAATGTATGTGAAAAATCAATGCTAAACACATGCACAAACATACTTTAAATATAGTTTGACTAAATAAAGCACATAATGCATTTTTGTCATGAAAAAAAGAGAAAACTTTTAAAAGGAGTCACTTGACTAATATAGCACTATTTTATTTGAGTAGCATTTGTTAAAATCTACTATGGCTGCATTAGTAATATACTAAAGGAATTTAGAGCTCAAAATATCTGGCGTGACGGGCGTTTGGTGTCTGCAGCTGCAAAGTGAGAGTGACGCCGGCCTGTCTCTGGGCAGGTGAGGACATGTCAAACAAAAGACACTAAACCCCTGCTGTTGTAGAGACCCCATTCATGAAACCCTCATTATAAGAACTAAAAAGTAAAAAACAGGAAACGCAGTTGGCAGTACTCACCTGTCGGTTAAAGTCAAGGTCTGGCTGCTCTACTGTAAATGTGAGAAACGAAAGAAATTATTATATTTCTGGAGAAATGTTTCATCTTTAAACTGTATTTTTTTCTTTGTTCAGCCATTTGTTTTCATTTCATGCAAATGGAAGTAACGAAAACACAGTGCCCCAAATAAAAGTCTAGTATTCCAGAATATAAACAAGTAATTGAAATATAGAGAGTAAAATGCAAATGATAATTTAAAGGTACTGTGTTTAAAATAATTAAATTAATTAGTCAATTGAATTAATTGATTAAAATCATTTACAATGATGAAAACATATTTCAGACACTTCCTAAAATATTCGTGTAAAAATCCATTTTTATTTGAATAGGCGTGGCCGTGTCAGATAGACACAAACAATTTTAAATTATATATACAGTATATTTTTATATATAATTTATGGATTACTAGAAAAAATAACTAACACGACCAGAGTTGGTGCTAGTGTCTCCTGGGGTGTACCCTATCAGTGCACGCAATAAAAAAATACTTTTTTTGTCCAGGGCCCCCTAGTGGCTGGGGTTCCCAGCACCTGCCTGCCTTGCATGTCCCCCCTGAACATCACTAAATTGTTGACAGTTTTAATGTTTTTATTCTCAACATTGTTGGTATCAAAATTTGTTCGAAACTGAACAAAAAGTAGTTCTCTATTAGTAGTTCTCTATTGAGTGCCTGAAAACATTTGAAGTTATCTTTTGTGATACGACTGTAGTTGATTGTGAATTAAGTTATTAGATTATTAAATATGTTTATGATCTGGGCTTTAAATGAAAACACGACCTGAGGGAAATACGTCCCAAAAAATGTAATCTGCTTAACTATAATAATGCTGTCAAGATAGCAACAGATGTCCTCTGACATCATCAATACAGATTATTTATGAGACATGGTGAATGCTGTGTGTTTGTGTGTACAGAGAACTCAGCTGGACAAAGTTCCATCATTTGAATTTCAAATAGACCTGCTGTGTGTGTTGAAAAGAGAGACAGATGAAGGAAGAGGAGAGAGCTGCAGTTGAAGTCGGCTTCTGAAGTCATGATGCAAATGTCCCCCACCCCAACACACCGTCTGGCACACACACAAACACACCCGCGCGTTGGACTCCACCCCTTTCACTTAACCACCTCTGCCACCTTCACCCCCCTCTCCACGTCTCCATCCCTCCAACCTCCATCAAACACCAGTTTCAGAGCCAAACGTCCAGTATGGAAATGACCAAGACATGCAAATTAGCCGAGTGCAGGGAGAGTGTAGTGGAGTTCTGTCTGTTCAAACAGTCTCCGGAAATCAGTCGCAGCCCATAAAACCATTTTATGTCCTTACCAAATCATCAAACAGTCTTAGTACGCATCCGTAATTGAATTCATCATCATAAAATACAGTTTATTAGAATGTTAGCTGCAGTAAAACACATGCTCACCGCTCCATGAATATCCATCTCTGTGTCTGACATGTCGCCCCTGTATATCAACCCCAGATCTATCAGACCCTGGTGAAGGCAAATTGTTGAAAAGAAGTCACATAATGCAGTGTCATGGTTTTGTTTTTCAATAATTCGCAAAGTAGAATTGGAATAATTATTATATTATTAAGATTACATTTTCAATCCCACACAATTATATGACAGAGTTGGAGAATGGAACTATAAGACTGACAGATTAAGTAAATTAATTCATCTTCTTCTGCTTGTCCGTTGCCGTGTCGCAAGGAAAGCTGGCGCCACCCAAATGACATTGCGCCATATTGAACCTTCCTGTGGGTGGGGAGTCCACAAGAGGCTATGTGGGTCAGGATGGTGCTACGCTCCGAGCACCTCAGTGGCGGATTCAAACCTGAAGCCCTGCGGTCCAAATTCGCTTCCTTAACCACTAGGCCACCACTGCCGACTAAATGAAATACACGAACATGAAAATCATTGTTTTTCTCTAAATAAAAATTCAATGTACTGTACCTGCACAGGAAAATGTAAATGTAATTGACTAAATACACAGAGGTTTCAGGTCCAGGTCCCAGTGGAATAAACAACACTGTGTGTTCAGGATAATATCAGAATCTCGCTCATTGATTGACCTGGCTAATGTGTCATCAAGTCACAAGGGATTTGTTTGGTTAACTTTTTAGGTTCCTCTATTTCATGGGCATCCTAGCAGGTCTCAATACTATCCTTCCTAACCTTCTTTGTTTGCACCTTAAATCATGCAACTGTTCACCTCCATTTGTATTTCTCCTTGTGTTTCCCCCTACATGATCTGTGATAGCGGAGAGTCAGCTAAGGTGAAGGCAAAGGTTTACAGGACGGTTGTGAGACCAGACATTATGGATGGATAAGAGACACTAGGAATTGACACGAGGCAGAGCTGGAGGTTGAGGGGTTAAAGATGCTGAGATTCTCTAGGAGCGAAAAGAAAAACCTAGAGAAACCAGATGAGTATGGTTTGGACATGTTCAGAGGAGGGACAGTGGATGCATTGGTAATTATATTAGAGATGGAGCTAGATGGATGCAGTGAGGGAGGACATGGAGGTAGTTGGAGTCAGAGTAGAAGATACAGAGGACAGGGGAAGAGGGACAGCCGATTCGCTGTTGCAACAACGTACAAGCCCAAAGGAGAAGAAGTTTCCCCCCACAGATTGTCTCCCACCTGCTTCTAACTCTCACCCCAAACAAACGCCAGTCTCATCCGCAACTTCCACACCCTTGTGAGACTGATCTCTTCACGTCCAACTGCATGTGTCAGAGTTTTTATACATGATGCACCACTATCACACTCTTCTCTGCCACTCCTGACTCCGCATAGTCTCACAAACCTTCAGTTTCTTTAGTTTAACTATACACTTGTTATATACTGTTGTTTTATTTTGTTCGTTATTTTAATTGAAGAAGAATTCAGTAGGTCAAGATAATTATTATACAGACTGAGTAAGACAATTAATTTTCTAATGTTTTCTGTGTTTTTGTTTTTTAATGTTAGTAAACCTGACTTCATTGGGAAGAATAATTTTCTCAGTTTTTTTCTGTTTTGTTCATACCTGAATGAACCTAAGATTTACTTAGTTTTAAAAAAAATTATGTATATTGCAATAAAAATTGCTGTAAAAAAATTGCCCAGGTAGCGGAATACAGCTGATTCCATCACAGCCCAACATTAGCCTCAGGGGAGAACATATTTAAATGCCTCAGTAATAAAGTTTGCTGTAAATTATAATTTCACAGCAGTGTTTTAGGTTGAAAAGAAAAAATAAGGATTTAAAGAGAAACTGGGACGACTGTAAACTTTACAGTTGTGTCAGAGAAAGAAAACTTTTACAGAAAATACAACAACAGAGTCATGAACACACAGTGTTGGAGCAAAATATTGACACATGTCTATAGCCCTGCAGTGCTGGCAGCTGGAATTAATATTTGCCAGTTGCATGCAAGCATGAGCTGCTCAGTGTCATGGCATGGAAAAGAAGTTTGGTTTAAATGCTTCAAAAGTTACTTTTCAGGATCTAAATAAAAGAAAAAAAAAGTGGTTTAATGCCTTAACTAATCCCCAAACTAAACGAAAAGATTTTAATTACCTGGAATTAGACACTTTCTAATTACGTCAGCTGCAAAAATGTGTTAATACAATGTGGGAGAATTTACAGGGTTTGGGATAAACATTCACTGGAACTGAGACTTAAACACAAGTTTGATCCCATTAATACTCTACCTGAGAGTATGACTTCGCTCTGCTTTCATCTGCCTGATTTCAACTCTTAAGTAGTTAAATCCCCAGAACATTCTGCTCAAACACAACATCTTTCTTGACATCATTTACTTCTTGTAAAAGAATTTATGATTTTTCTTTGAATTTATTGAGCAAATTCTGTACAAACTGCCCAACTTTCTTTTAGTAATTGTTGGCAAATTTTATACAGATTTTTGGCAGATTTTTTTTAACATGAATATCTATATTTTTCAGCCATATCCACTGAATGTGATGGAGGTAGAAGTAAATGTTAGAATCAATTCTAAATTGAAAATTATCCAACTTTTCTCGCGAAGAAAGTTTAAATAATGTCATTTAACTGATATGAAATCAGAGCGACGTCAACAGAATAAGGACGTGCAGTTTTTACGGCGGATCTGTTCTCACAGCGTGCTGTACCGTGATGATCATTCACTGACAAAAGACTGACATTTATCACTGTCATGAGACCAAACTCTTTGCTTCTCTCACTCCACCATTGTCTAGTGAAAAGTTCCACTTTTTCTGTTGCTGGTTCCTTCTTTTATTCTGTGGCTGGCTGCTGCGTCCCCAGCCCCCGGCAGTGAGAACTTCTCAGCAAACAGCCTCAGGTGTATCCTGGTCTAGTAACCAACTGCCACAAACTCACACACACAAACACACATGCACACACACACACACACACACACAAACGCAGACGGTTTTCCCCTTTCACGGTCAGTTGTTGGAAGTGATGATATTTACTTGTTATTTTTTTCTGCTGTTTAAATCGTATCAAACTTAACGAAAATGTTTCCACCATGCGAGGAGAAGCCGTTTCTGATCCGTCCAAAGTCATAATTACACCAGATATAATTTAATATGTTAAAATCAGTTTGGAAAAAAATATTTAGAGAGATGCAGTGCCTTTTACATTATAAATAAATAATATCCCAATGTAAAGATATTATATAATTCATCAAAAAATAAGGGAAAAAACAAATTATTCCCAGCCTCCATCCAATTGTCCTGTATGAAACCCATCCAGAGACATTTTTTAAAAAATAATTTACTAACTGTTCTAGAATGTTATCCTCACAAACTACTGTTAGTGATATTTATTGAATTTATTACATTTCTGCAAAAATGTCTTTTTTTGTAAATTCTTGTTAAAATTAAATACAAATAAATTTAAACGCAACTGTATTGTGAAAAATTTAGAGTAATATTCAAATTTTACGTATTAACTTCTGGAAAACAAAAAAAAAGTATTTTTTTGTGTGTTTTACTTTGAGTTTTATCTGCGACTGTCGTTTTTACATATTCCCTGTAAAGTAGCAGCAAAACTCCTTCCTACAACCTCAGCTGATCCTACCTGTGCATCACAAGGTGTGTTAGAATAAACACAAAGAAGAAATGTCCCTTTTCCCCAGTGAAATATCCTTACCTGTCTGTTCACCCGGAGCCTTGGACTGTTCCACCGAGTCTGCACTCATCTTAATATCTGTAATGATAAATATAGCTGATTTTCCTACTGGATAGTAACTTTACCAGGACAATGCAGTACTCAGGTCACCCAGGAAAATGATCTTGAGTTTATTCTAATGCGCCCTCCCCTTCACATTACCACACTCCGCACACACTCCATAGTTGTAATATTCATTAGCAAGGCAGATATCGACATAAAAACTACAACAGACAGGACTGTGGGGAATAATGTCACATAGACGTCCCATAAATAAAAAAAAAATAGATAAAAGTGCCGTTGCTGTCCCAGTATCATCCCTTACCTTCGTCTAAATACACGTCGTGCTGCTCCAGCTCTCGTCTGTGACTCCTTGGTTATTTTTTTTTTCAATATAGGTTTTGTTGCTCTCAAAGTTTTTGGAAAGTCTCAGCTGCTTATCTGCATTTTACTAAGTGGAGAAATGTTCACCTCTGCAGATCAGCCTCCGCTGCCTGAAAGGTGAATTTGCATATGCCTCTGTGTGTCCTATCCAGCCTCAGAATATTTTGCATAAAACAACAATGGGGGTATGTGGCAATTCACCTTGTGTTTGTGCTGAAGGGTTGAATGGGGTTCTGCTTGGAGCATTTGATAAAAAACATGACGGTGACAGCATTATTCTCACGTTGATGAAGATCAGGGTGTGAGGAGAGCCTTTAAAGTTACGCCAAAAGAAAAAAAAAAATTACGGAACATGTACCATGATGATATATTTGCCTCACGGTGAAGATGAAGTTCGTTGACAGTGAAGTTCTCCACTCAGATGTTGCAGAGTTATTATAAGCAAACGTGATCCCTGAAAAAAAAAATAAACAAGGATTATTTCTGTGAATTGTTACAAGCCTAACATGACCAAACAAAACTAACAAACATGAACAGATTAAATAGAGAAAAAAAACCCAGGGCTGTGCAGCCTGTGCAGTACTGTAGATTACTAAAAATTAGGATGAGTCACAGGGAAATTTATTTATGGGATTAAAATATGTTTTTTTTTTTCAGATTTGACCATTAAATATGTTTGACACTCGGTTAAAACCTGTTGTATATTTTATATAAGGTTGAAAGATTCTTACGTTTTGAGTTTGTTAACTCAATAAAACTAATGGAAATATATTGATAAATCAAAACAGCTGAAATGTAGGTATTACTTTTATGACGTTTGGGTCATTTAAACATTTATTTATGATAACATCTGTTTGTGGTCTCTTTACATGTGTTGTTCCATTACAGATGACTTCAGCAGAATCAGCTAAGGTTACCAGGGATTACCAATTACAGCATAAAGGTTTAGTGCAGTGGTTCTTAACTTGGGTTCGTTGGAGCCTCTGCCAGGAAGGTCAAGACACCACACAGGTCAAGACACACCGACGCAACCAACTGAAGTAGGGTTTGGAGAATACACATATGAAACTGGTGGGGTTCGGTAGCTCCAAAAAGGTTAAGAACCACTGGTTTAGTGCTAGATTAGCCTAACACTACAATGTTAACATAATCACCTGTGAGGGAGAATGACTGCAGTTCTGTTCAGACTCAATCACTGCTACATTTGTGTGTCAAACTGCACAACTTTTTCAGCATGTGTGTAAAACTTATACCTAGCAGTAGTTCATATTTACCGTACACCATTGGTAAACTATGGATTTACTATTACTAATACTAATACCACTTTCATATCCTTTTCTGTTGCGTACAATTTCACAGAGAAAAAAAAAAAGATTATTATTCCTACTCCTCACCTGTGCTTTTAAATTTGTTGGGATTAAAATGGATGGGCACACTGCTTAGTTCCAGCTTTGATCTTTGAACCATTTCACTGACATTAACCTCACTAAAGTAAACAACCAGGGATGCTCATGAGCTGGTAAACTTAATTTGAAAATTGCCTCAAGTCATCGCAGCAGCATCGACTGCTACGGGCTGCTGTTGCTCATCACCGACTGAATAATAATAATAATAATAGTTATAGTATATTTTTATTATTTTTATCAAAGCACTGAGAATACCAATGTCCTGGCCATTGACGTAGCCACGCCCATTTGTCAGTCAGGCCCGCCCCATCCAATGAGAGGGCTGATCAAATTTGGCTATAATACTTTGGGGTTGGCCACCCTGATTTTTTTGGGGCCCTCCCATTTTATGGGTTCTGGCTACGCCCCTTGTCCTGACCCACATGACCTCCAGTGGGCTGACCACCTAAGGAAGGCATGGGCAAACTTTTTGACTCGTGGGCCACAATTGGTCCTAAAACTGGACACAGAGGCCGACTCCAGAGCAGAAGGAAGATAATTAGGATGTAAAAGTAATGTAGAAAACCTAAAATGCTACTTATGTAATACCTTTTATGACGCCATCTACTGGGGAAATGCATTATTGCAGGGAAATGGCAGAAGTATAATTATAAATAAGTAAATTATTATTGTAATTTGCACAAGGACAGTATCCGGTCTCCAGGCCTTAGTTTGCCTGACCTAAAGGAAGGTTCACAGCATGGAGCTGTGTGATCTGGTTGGTAGTCCTGGAGACACCTGTAACCCAGCTGTGGATAAGTAGATGAGGATGAATGATAAAAATAACAATAATAATAAAAATAAAAATGTTATTATGACCTTCACGTTGGCTCAGAGGCATTGTCTCTGTCTTTGGTGTGAAACTCCAGGATTCACCTCCTGAACCAGTTTGAATCCTGGTTAGAGCTGTTTCTAGTGGGCCTAGTATGGTATGGTGCAATGTCATTTGGGTGGTAATTGTGGAGAATTCTGCCCCCGTGGCACGGTACTGAATGAGCAGATGAAAAAGGACGGTTATATAAACATTATTATATTTTTCCATAAAAACTGTACCATATGTTACTGACTTCCACGACACCATTTTAAAACATAAGGCCACGAGCACCACATTTCATGATGATGATCTATTTCTTGGCTGTCTATGCCTTCACTACTCCTCCTGGCCTGGCGAGGGCGATATTTCAACTGCCCACCTTTAACCAATGCGTGAGGACACAACAAAAGAAGCGCTAGGAACTGAGCCGTTTGATTGGATATCCTCTGAGGACAGAGCCCTGCTGCTTTCTGTACATCCTTCTGCCCAAGGCAACAAGGCTAACGTTTTCCTTCGCCGAGAAGCGTCTTCCAACCGCCGCGGAGCAGGAGAAGAGACTCCAAATGTAGCTACAACGGCGGAGACGGTTGGTCTGTCGGTTACGTTTAATGGCATGTAACGTAACCGCATTGTCCCTGTCGTTTATCAGGTGTGACAGAACAAGCTGAAGCAGGAAGGTTAGTAAAACAGTGAGCAAATATTGACCATGTATTTATAGAATACTATAAAGTACTCTATAAAGTACTCTATAAATTGGAAAAATAAATGCTATCCATGTTCCAGGTAACCGCCTGACAACGGCTACCTTCTCCAGGTTAGCTGTCAGTCTACGTGCATTGTTCAAGGCCTGCCGTGAAAATGCTAACAGCGCTTTTGACCATTAAAATGTGTGTTTTCACCTTTGTCATAGGTTGTTTGTCTTACGTTTTATCTATTTTTGACTAGTCCGGTTTGGATCCATTCTGTTGTTTCATGATAATTCTAAAATTCAACTCTATTTTTTTGTGGTTTTTATTTTGTTTTTAGTACATCATCTTCATTCAGCCATTATAAACAACATTTTTTCTTTCTGTATTCTATATATCTATTAACATTTTCAACCTCATCTACTAGGAAAACGTATTATTGCAGAGAAATGAAATTAAAATGTGTGTTTTCACCATTTGTTTTACGTTTAGTCACTTTTGACTAGTCCAGTCATGGGTGATTCTGTTTTTCGTTATTATTCTAAAATTCAATTGTTTTTTGTGATTCTTAAGATTTGTTTTTAGTTTCTCTTCTTCATATAGACATTTTTTCTTTGTGTATTATATTAAAAATTGTCTTTATTCTTTTTGTCTTTATTATATCATATTCATACAGCCATTATAAACATTTTTTTAATTTCTGTTTTATACCAGATTTGTCTCTTTAATAATAGGTTGTATCTTTCTTCAACAGCATGTTTTTTTTTTTTTTTTAATTTAGCAATTTTAGAATTGAATACATTGTGTGCTGGTTATTTTACTACTCCCAGAAAGCTGACACATTAGTTCAATTGCATCATAGTGATGTATCAAAATATAATATGTAAGAACAAATTATTGACACAAAGTAGCCTGACATTTGCCCCTCTTTTCAGACTTGTCCACAAAGTATTTCATTTATTCTTGACTCCAACAACTCCAAGCTGGCTGAAATGGATGAACAAAGTGTGGAGGTAATGTATCAAACGCATCCTTATGTGTTTCTTTATGTGGCTAGCACCATTGTCTCAGTTTTCTCACTTCAATATTTCCACCAGAACCAAATTCATTCTTTGAGATCCGATGGGAAGTTAATATAAATATTTATTTCTTCCGTTGTTCTGGTGCAGAGCATTGCGGAGGTGTTTCGCTGCTTCATATGCATGGAGAAACTGAGGGATGCTCGCCTCTGTCCACACTGCTCCAAACTCTGCTGCTTCAGCTGCATACGGGTGAGACTGCTCACGTTATTGGACTAAGAGCTGAGGATGTTATGTACCATAAAGGTGACTCTTTAATATTAGAAATATCTGATGTTAAGGAAGACAAAACTGAAGGGTCACGAAACTCTGTTGGTTGTATTTCCCGAGTTTGATTTGTATTCATTGTAGGCAGTTGATTTTCTTTAATTCATTTGGGTTATTTCATGGTGTGAATTATCTAGCGCAGAGGTCTCAAACTCGCAGCCTGTGGGCCATTTGTGGCCCGTGGAACGATATTTTATGGCCCCCACCTTGATGTGAAAGTTGAATTTATAATAATATTTTATAGCTTTGTTCTCCACATTTTATGGTAAATCCTATAGTTTTCAAAACCCTAATCCACAGTCTCCTCCTGGTTCATTGTTGTATTACACAAAATATGGGAAACAGATTTTTTCTTGAATTGTTTTCTTTCAATTTTTTTATATATAACATATTAAATAATTTTTCTTGATTCTCTTTATTATAGCGATGGTTAACAGAACAGAGAGCCCAGTGTCCACACTGTAGGTGAGACTGAACCGCCACACGATCTTTGTACAGTGCATCATACATGAGAGCTGTGAAAACACAAAACAGAAGACAAAACTTACTTAAAATGTTGAAAATGTAACAATAAACTATTATTGTGTTAATAGTTTATTTGTTTGTTTGTGTAAACACAGAGCTCCACTTCAGCTGAGGGAACTGGTCAACTGTCGTTGGGCAGAGGAGGTCACTCAGCAGCTGGACACTCTACAGCTGTGCAGCCTCACAAAGCATGAGGACAATGACAAAGACAAGTGAGTAGCTTCTGTTCCTGCGTCTCATCCTCATCTTAAAAATTATATTTTGAGACATAAATATATAAATAACACAGAAGAAATCACGTTGGCTGTGAAAAGTAAATAAAAAAAAAGAAAAAAGAAAAATTTTGGGTTATGTTTTGTGATTCTGGTAGATGTGAAAACCACCATGAGAAGCTGAGTGTTTTCTGTTGGACGTGTAAAAAATGCATCTGCCATCAATGTGCTCTGTGGGGAGGAATGGTAACTCAACTCAACTCTTTACTTTTTAACATATAGTGACTGTAAAAAAGATAAAAGTATTATTTATAAATGCATATATAGATATGTTTAGATTTAGGGAAGAGAGAGTTTGTTGATCATCTGTCATGATCTAGTCTTCAACACTTTAACCACTGTGTTGTTAACAGCATGGCGGCCATACCTTTAAACCTCTGGTGGAGATTTATGAGCAACATGTTAGCAAGGTGAAAGAGGAGGTCGCTAAACTACGCCGTCGCCTCATGGAGCTCATCAGTCTGGTGCAGGAAGTGGTGAGAACTGATGCATTTTCAAAATTCTAATCATTTAAGTTTTCTTTTTTTTTTTTTTTTAAGAAATTCCATATTGGTCGTACCAGTATGTTGTTCAGATAAAATCCACCAGATGGCAGTAACCAGACATCTTTTTCAGGAGAGGAACGTTGAGGCTGTCAGAGGAGCCAAGGACGAGAGAGTGCGAGAGATACGAAACGCTGTGGAAATGATGATCGCACGTCTGGACAATCAGCTCAAGAACAAACTCATCACACTCATGGGTAGGAGTTCAGGACTCAGCACTGCCCCCTGTGGGTCTTTGTCAAGGTTGCAAGGTAGATGCAGATGGTCTGGGATGGGTATGATCTTTTATTTATGATTTTTTTTTTTTATGCTGACCATTTATATACTTTATCTACTGCTCTGAAAGATTAGACAAAATACTCTTCTTTAGGTAATTTATGTTGTTATTGTATATATGATTATTGTCAAACCTCTAAAATCACAACATTACACACCTAGAAAACAAGGTATTTGTGCCGTAATATACAATAATGCTTAAAACCAAAACAAAACTTCTGCTAAACATCCAGGTCTGCCTCACTTATACAGATTGTGTTCAATCTGAGGGTGACAGTACTGTTTCACTGTTGCTCTGACAGGAAAAAAAATCTTTACACTGTGAAGGTAAAAATGTCCTTCCAGAACTGCTCTCTGTTCAACACACCTGGGTCTACAGTAATTGGCAGAGAGATTGATGAACCCTATTTATGAGAGCTTTAAGATGAACTGGATGCATTTTTCTTCCCTGGTGCTGCCACCAGGAGCTCCTCTTGACATACTGTACTAAGGGGGGAAAAATGCAAGTTCTACCTTTTGAACAAAATCTATTTTTCACAGCGACGACAGGCTCTCACTTTAGATCACGCAGTGTTTCAAAACCGCCAGATAATAATTTTAAAAAGTTGACTCTGGAAACTGGAATCACGACCTGTCAAAATGATTTAGTCCTATTGAAGAGAAAAATCTCGTTTGTTAATGACCAGCAAGTGTGTATTCTCTGCAGCTGACCAGGATTAATGAAAATGCCTTAGCAATAGGGTTCATGAAGATTAGTCACAGAATCAATCAGTTGACGTTGAGGGACCTTGTAGTAATGATGGTCATTAATTAGAATCAATCAACAAACATTGTCAGAGAACTCGCTCACTGTGTCAGAGAATAAGGTAAACATCATGGAGTTTCAGACTGTTTATCAGTACAGAAGAAGACATGTTTTTAGACTAGTGGTCCCCAACCACTGGGCCGGGGACTGGTACCAGTCCATGGGTGAATTGGTGCGACGCCGCAGAGAAATAATGTTTCCTTTTGGCCCCATCTGTCTATTACTTCCACTTGATCCATATCCTTATCAACAAAAGAACTGACCAATAGAATGGCTAGGATTCCATCATCAATAATGCAACTATATTTGATTAGGAAATATTTTCTCAGAAGACAACAACAATAAACTCAAAATGATGCAGAGTCATTGAAACAAGATTCTAACTTTTTATACCGGTAGCAGAAAATTATAGGTTTTGTGGACTTGAGAAATCCTTGTTGTGCCCATGCACAGTTAATTAGGGTAGGAAGATTTTATAGGTAGGCAAATGTTTAGCTGCCACAACTTATTTCTGGTCCGTGAAAATAGCATGAGACATTTAACAAGTCTGTGGCACAAAAAAGTTGTGGAACACTGTTTTAAACCATTGACTGGAAAGCGCCTCTTGTCTGTACAACACGCCACAATGATCTAAAAGTCTGTCTGAAGTTTGAGGCCTTAAACCAGACACAGAATCCTGACTCCATTCTGTGTCTGGTGCCTGCTAAAAGCAGCGAGGCACCTTTTCCTATCTGGAGATAATGTACATCTGAAATATTTATCTGTGTAACGAATGTATGCGTGCATCGATTGCGCCCCGTACACAGCCACACACCCACTCATATCTGGCCAGCCTCAATCTGAGTGGCCCACATTCAGCACACACTGGCTGAAAATAGAAATGTGTTCCTTCCCCACCAGGCCAGAAGACGTCCTTGACCCAGGAGACGGAGCTGCTGGAGTCACTGCTGCAGGAGGTGGAGCATCAGGTAGGTGTTTCTGCAGCAGCAGCTCCAAGCTATAACTTGTATGGCTACACTTGAATATGATTGTCCTGTCAAAAACAAACGTCTCACACAGATTTCACTGCAACAAATAACTAATCTTCTCACTCTGGTGAGCAGAGTTTGACTGGTTTTCTCTCCTTATTTGTGGAACAGCTTCACTCCTGCAGCAAAAGTGAACTCATCTCCAAGAGTCCGGAGATTCTGCTCATGTTTCAGCAGGTCCATAGAAAACCCATGCAGTCCTTTGTCACCACGCCGGTCCCTCCAGACTTCACCAGGTAGCTGGACACCCTTAGTTTACCTCCTGACAACCTCCTTAAACATTTTTAATAAATGTTTTTGTTTTATATATATATATTTTTTTTTATTCTGTTCCCCTCTTTGCGTACAGTGAGCTGGTCCCCGCCTATGACTCCAGTACGTTTGTCCTCGTCAACTTCAGGTGAACGCCCCCTGCCTCTCCTCCTGTGCTTTGTTCACCAAAGACTGTTTGTCCCCCCCGATGTCAATTAAATACTTACTTTCCAGGTCGTAAACCTGTCCACAACCTGCTTAAAACAGTTTCTCTGTGGAGTTGGAATGAGGCTTGAGGTGGTTTTAGAAAGATTGCTAAATTGTTTTGGGGGAAAAAAAAACGATTTTATTATCGGATAGATTTCATTATCATCTGTGCCCTTGAGAATGATAAAAAATTAAGTGTTGGGCTTGACTTATTAATTTCAATGTATGCATACGTGATGGTTCACAATGTGTGTTGTTTATATATGTTTTTTTTTTGTAGCACTCTGAGGCAACGTGCTGACCCAGTGTACAGCCCACCTCTACAAATTTCAGGCCTGTGCTGGAGACTCAAAGTTTATCCTGTCAGTCTTGACTTTTTTACTGTCTTATTTAAAAATAAATATATATATATTCTAGAAAAAATGCTTTATTATGTGTGTTATGAAAGGACTTAAGTAGTTTACAGGCTGTGATAGGCTCCCAGATGGAGATCTATTGCCTCAATAATATTCCTTCTTATTACTCCTTCACTGACACCGCGTGTTCCTCCTCAGGATGGTAACGGTGTGGTGCGTGGAAACTACCTGTCTGTGTTCTTGGAGCTGTCTGCTGGACTTCCTGAAACGTCAAAGTACTCATTAATAACTTACTCTCTCGTCTTTCGTTCAGTTACATTTGATTGCCCAGCAGAGTGTCCCCATGTTAGCTGTATTATACATTTGTAGATACAAACATATTAACACAAACTATTGGTTGCCCCCGTGTCTCTTGTTCAGTAATGTCTTTTCTTCTGTGCAGATACGAGTACCGAGTGGAGATGGTTCATCAAGCCTCCAACGACCCAACGAAGAACATCATCCGGGAATTTGCCTCAGACTTTGAGGTCGGCGAATGCTGGGGCTACAACCGCTTCTTCAGGCTGGACCTTTTGGCCAGCGAGGGCTACCTGAACACTCAGACGGACACGCTGGTTCTATGGTCAGCAGGGATACGTACAAGACATATATGCAATATTTTTCAAGAAGTAGAAAGTTCTAAAAAACAAAATAGGGTAACTGGTGTGACTATGTGTGCTGCACAGCTATCAGGTTCGCTCACCCACCTTCTTCCAGAAGTGCAGAGATCAGTACTGGTACATCAGCCAGTTGGAGTCGGCCCAGAGCGGTTACATTCAGCAGATCAACAACCTTAAAGAGGTAACGCTTAAGAGGTAGCACATAGGTCTGTAAATATCTATATGTGTGTATGTTTACTATGAATATATATATATCTTGTTGTGTAATTTCATGCATATACTGTACGTAATTTCATCATGCATATATATATCTATATATATAACTACCCTCTACTTAAGAAGGTAATATATTTATATATATATTTATATATGTGTGCGTATATATATATTATAGATAAAATTTATAGAGCTTTTTAGAAATTTGTAAAAGAAGAAATTTCTACTGAAAAGGATAATATATTTGTGTACATATATATCTATATATGTATATATATATTTATATATGTATATATGTATGTATGTATATATATGTATATATGTATGTATATATCTATATATATATATATATATTTATATATGTATGTATATATATTTATGTATGTATGTATTTCTGTGCTACTTTATCAAATACACTCACGGGACGTTCACTTTGACTGTATCTGATTACAGCGACTGGCCATCGAGCTGTTTCGCCGTCAGACCTCCCGCAGCTCCTCACCTCCTGACCTGAGGCTGGCCACAAGCACCACCGCCTCTGAACGAGACCCCCGCTCGGTGAAGAGCGACGACGACATCCAA
>JAFBJS010002447.1:136434-163762 GCA_016785265.1 Paraplagusia blochii
CATGCTCTGTAAAGCAGATCACTGTCACCGTGTGCTGTTCGGCCAGTTTGGTTTGACCACGGTCTCATTACGTTGCTGTTGTTCAGGAGTTGTCAGATGGAGACCTGGAGGTGGACTGCCTGACGGAGGAGGAGGTGAACCCTCTGGATGGGAGCAGCACATCAGGAAGCTCCACAGCCACCAGTAACACAGAAGAGAATGACATTGATGAGGAGACCATGTAGGATACTTGCACACACACACTCATATATATATATATATATATATATTTTTTTTTTTTTACTGCTCTTTATAAAATGTTCTTGATGATTGGAAACTACATGTCGTTGCTTTGTGTTTCAAGTATCACTTTTTATTGCACCTTTCTTTTTATTATTAATTTCTTTTTATTTATATATCTTTTACTATGTTGAATACAGTTCACTAGTTTAAAATATTGTATTTAATATTTAGTTTTAGTTTGAAAAGCCTTAGATCACGGGTCTCAAAATTGAGGGCCACCACCCACACTATCAATTCACTGAAGAGCCGCATCTTTTAGTGTTCAATACAAAATACTTAAGATAACTTTTTTTTTGACAACACATAATTTAAGTTTTTTTATTTTTTTTTCAAATTTTTAACTTTAATTAATGATTTGTGTTTGGAATTTTTTTTCAGGTCAGGAGAAAATGACGTGGATTTTATCGGGAACCTGGAAACGGAGGAAGGAGAACTTTTTGATGACTTGGCAGGAGCTACAGGCATGTCTGGTACACATTGATGTTTTCATACATTGACTAACATTTAACAATTAACTTTATTAATATAAAGTATAATGACAAATCCAGCTTTGTGCCCAAAGGCCTTGTTACTTCTTAGTGAACGCTGCATGTTCTCTTTCTCCTTTGTTTTGGCTTGTCAGCAGGAAAGACAATTTTCCCTCCACCATCTGTCCTTGTACCATCATGTCTCCACCTTTTGGCCCAGAAAATGACACATTAGGGCAGAAGTGGTGTTTAACAACAGTCAAGACAGAGTGCACATAGGTGCACTAGACCAACACATGCACTTAACGGCCCTATTTGTTTTCCTTTCCATGACTGTGACATCTCCTAGTTATCTAGTCATGAAGTCCAGCACCTTAGGGAACAAAGCTGTTATAATACTAATAATTATAATAAAAATAACACACCAGACATAAGACGTTCTGCCAGAAGTGATGACATCACCCTGGCTAATTGCTGTGGTTAGTTGAGCAGATGTGTCGTTTTTGCTGTTAAAAACAGGAACATTGGGATTGTTTTGCAGGATGAGAAAATAGAGGGAAATACAAAACATCATGACTTTATGGAATGATTTTCTATTCCGAAGAACAAAGGGACGGAGCTTTAAAATAAATAATAAAAAGCTTAATTGTCATCTCTATTATCAATTAGTTTCAGTTTAGTTTGTAGAAAACAGTGAAAACTTTAACTCTTGTCCTTTGTCCTCTTGTCCTTGCGTTTCTTTACAGGTGGAGGCGGCTCCAGCGCACCTTCTCTGCATCGATGTGCTGCTGCTTCCGCTCGAAGCAGCACTATTGCAGGAGCTGGAGCGTGCGGCGCCGGGAGCAACAGTCTCCTGGATCTGGACCCGGTCTTCCTGATCCAGCTGCTAGACTTGCAGGAGAGGAGCATCGTGGAGTCCCTGAACGGCCTTCAGCCTCGGCCTCCATTATCTCTGCTGCACACGCAAGGTCAGTAAACGCATCAGCTAATGGTGCATGATTATCAGTCAACTGAAAATCAATGCTTGAAATTGTACAGAGAGAACTGAGATAAGTATAACAGACCCAAAAGGGTCTTTATTTTAACATAAGCCTTGTCTGTCTACTTTTTTTTTCCTTTTTTACCAATGCAAAGGCAGTGTCCCCAACCTTTTTTTTTGCACCACAGACAAGTTAAATATCTCATACTATTTTCACTGACAGGTCATTAAGTTGTGGCAGATAAAAACCCCTTAATAAATAAAATTTCCAGTGTTCTGAAATATTTTCCTACCTATAAAATCTTCCTACCCGAATTAACACAGCCTATAACGTTCTCCTACCAGATATTAAAAAGTAAGAATCTTGTATCAATGACTCATTTGCGTCATTTTGAGTTTTTTGTTTTCTTCACTGAGAAAATACTGTATTTTCTAATAATGATGGAATCCTAGCTATTGTTCAGTTCTTTTGCTGATATGGCACCAATTCCCCCACGAACCAGTACCGGTCCCCAGCCCAGTGGTTGGGGACCACTGTGCTAAGGAATAACGCACCCCTACGGAATTTTATCAAGTCAGAATGTGATTTAATCCCAATAAACGTTTGCATTTTATTTATTCATATGTCATTTGGCAAAACATGCAAACCAATCCTGATCCTCTGGTCTTTTTCAGCTCATTCTCACTCCAGGAAAGAACGCGAGCGACGGCCTCAAGTGGTTCGGCGATCCACGCCAGACTCTGGGGTCCTCGTTCGCCTCAAGGCTCAGATGGCAGAAGTCCGCAGTAAGATGTCTGCCAAGAACCAAGTGCTGGAAGCTAGAGCGCCTGCGGAGCCCAGGCCTGGCCCATCGGGGGCCTTCAGTGTGGAGGAGGCCACCTCTCATCACGCAGACTCAGAGTTTTCAGCCTGTCGCAAGACCGGCGACTTGGACCTCCTCTGCAGAGCAGCTGTGCGGTCCAGGCCCAGCCGTCCAGGTGAGGACCGCCGAAGTCTAAGCGGCTGGTGATCCGTCGCTGCACACGCTCTTTGCTTTTAAGTGTTTGACATATTTTGTGCAGTGTGATTTTATAGGCCATGCATTAACAGACGTGTATTGGTAGTTGGATGGTTCTTATTGAGGATGCTTGGCGTGTACGTGTACCCATGTGTATCTCTTCTGTCTGTGAACAGCCAGGAAATCTCAGTCTCCTGTCCTGGACAGTAGTGATTCAGCAGCTATGAAGAGGAGTCCAGAGGAGATGGAAAAGGAGCTGAGTGGAGCAGAGTTGGCCTCTGACCTCAGTCACCACCCAAAAGATCTTGGAGAAGGTCAGTAGTTAGAGTTAATTTATAGAGATTTTATAATAGAGTATGGAAGTGAAAAGTAGTTTCCTTCTTTCGAGAGGCTGTAGATGTTTTTTTTTATTAGGTGCATGGTCAAAATACTGTTGTATACAAGATGGATTTAAGATTTTATTGTGCGACTTTATTGTGAAAAGGCCTTTAATTTGTGCTCCTGCAGCCAGTTTTTAAGTTGTAAAAGTTATATTTTGCTCCTGGTACTGTTGGTGGTCTGTGGACTTTGTCTGACTTGGACAGAGTAATCCAATTACTTGGCATCTTAGCAGTGGTGACTGGTGCGGTTTCTACCGATGGACGTCTATGTTACTGTAGACTTCCCTCGTCACTAAACCAGTACAGCATCCCTGCATTTAAAATGCCATAATTTTTCCATCATCAACACAATTTTTTAAACCTTTTCTTCTCTGATCTCCAGGTTTGCTCAAATCCAATGCACAGAGTTCCCACTTGTCCCACAGCAGCTCTTCATCAGACCAGGCCTCCACCTCCAAGCAGCAGTACTCCCTGGAGCAGCAGCTGTTTATCGCCTCGGGGCCGAAGGACGGCAGCATCTTCTCCCTGAGAGCAACCAGCTATTTGACTGGTGGGAAAAACGGCAACAGCAGGACTTTGGGGTGAGTCTCAGCAGAAGCTGTAGTTTTGTGTTGACAGCATAAAGGTTTTGGAATTTATTTTTTTTTTAATGGAAAGTGCTATAAAGTCAGCTCATTGTCATCCTCCCCCTGTAGGACAACAATGTTGAACTGTGAGTCTGAAGGTTCAGCAAACTCCCATCAGTCTTTGCTGGAGTCTAATTCTACACAGTCGCACACGAATGAAGGTTGGTTCATTTCACCTGGATGGTTTATAGCAGGGGTCTCAAACTCGCGGCCCGTGGTCCATTTGCGGCCCATGGAACGATATTTTGCGGCCCCCGCCTTGACGTGAAAGTTGAGTTTATAATAATATTTTATAGATTTGTTCTACACATTTTATGTCAAATCCTATAGTTCCGAAAGTTTCTTTTGTATTCAACACTGAAACCTGACCCATCAGTGAAATGATAGTGTGGGTGGTGCTCCTCCACTTTTTTGAGTTTGAGACCCCTGGTTTACGGTGACTTACTTCTTTTTATTCCTTTTTTTTATTTTACATTTTGAAGATGACTGGAAGTTTTTAAAAGAAAAAATCTCTCTGACTGCAGATCAGCTCTCATCTGGTCATGTGGCAGCGACAAGCAGTGACAGTGACACCGAAGAGGAAGTTCTGCAGAGCAACAATTCCAGCTACGACAACCAGGCTCCTCCCTGCACGGGTAACGCATGAGATGAGACACACGTGCACATGGAGCTGATCTGGGATTGCGTTCAGTTTGGCAGATTAGTAATTAAAGCCACTTAAAATTGATTCTTAAAGATAGTTTTCAGTACGTATTTTTTCTTCCTCTGCAGGAGACCAACTTTCTGATGATGTGACGCTACCAACTGACAGGTGATTCTTCCAATCAGAGAAGACTACGATGGGACGTCTCAGGCCTCACTCACAAAGATCCGTTGCCGTCAGTTTTATGTGTAAAGTAGAAGCTGCTGCTGATGCATGAAGTCAGAATGATCTACAGCACCTGATGTTTTTGATGCACTACTTGACTTGAACCCCATAGACTAGAGAGGCTACACATGTGATTCACTGAATTTTTACAGACACTAAGTAACATAGTATCTTTAATATATTGGAAATGCAGTTAATAATTTTCTGCCTAAGGAAAAACCTCTACTGCAGCCACTTGTGCAAAGACTCTGTCGATGTGTGTTCTTGTTTTTTTTGTTTGTTTAATTTAATTTTTATGAATAACAAATAAAGAATGTGGAAGTATGTGTGTATGACTGAAGAATGTTATTATTACACAATCAATAAATTGCTATTTCCTGAACAGACAGTAAAATATAAAACACAGGGACAAAAAGTTGGCTATTTTGGATTATTAATTTAGTTTTCATTTTATCATTTACTTTCTTTTCTCTCAGCTCAGCTCAGTTTTGTTAGGAAAAGGAGATAAAAGTCTGTGTTTTCAGCAGGATTTACTACAGGTTTCAAAACCGAAGGTCTTCAGACGTGCCCATAGATGCCATCGATTTTTCAAGGTAAATATAAATAAATATAAAACACATTACTTGCAGATATATACATAACATATTATGAAACTTAACAATTTCATGCATTTATTTTGTACTTTTGCAATATTAATTATTTTTGGGGCTTTGGTTAATGTCTGTGTTGAAGGTCTTTTATCCACCAGATGGCAGCACAACGAGAATGAATCATGCGTAAATGAAAAATACAATTTTTAGACACTGACAAAATACATTTAGCAGATAAGGCAAAAAAAAAAAGTTTTTGTACGACAGCTGAACCATTATCAGATGAGAACAGGAAGATGAGTCCAACTATGCAAATCATCTTCTTTGTCCTTACCTTTCAGTGATCAGTGCGAAATGGACCAGCTGTCTCCATGTCTTCCTGTCCACGGCGTCAGGTAAAATTACTCCCACCATTGTCATATCCTTCTCTATGTCATGAATCATCTCTGGTGTTTAACACCTCCGTCTCTTAACATCCTGTGTCTAATTCTACTGTCTCTCAAAGACATGTCCAACCTATGTCAACAAAAGTCTGCATAATTTATCTCTAATGGTCTCAACTTTTGCTGTTTTTTTTTTAGTCTTTGTAAAAAGTAATCCTATCCCGTAATTTTTCATTTTTATTTTAACATTTTTTTCTTTTATTCCCATTTTTATTCCTTTTAGTTCAGTTTCTATGTATTTTCTAAACATTCTGGAGCTCTGACTCTTTGAGTCCATCTTCATCAGTCTTTTATCCTCACAGTGACATTAAATCATAATGTCATTATGTGGAAAGACTCACAGACGTCACTAATATTTCCCTGATTGTTCCCTTAGTCTCACAGCAGTTTTCCTTTCACCATGGATCACTTGTGTTTCCTATTTGTTGTCATATAATGAGGGTTAAAAAAAAAACCCACTCGTTCTTTCACATCAGGGTTTTCCTCAAAGCCCAAACCCCATTGGAAGAGAGACAGAGAGGAAACACAAAGGCCAGATTAGAAGTGGGGTGAAATGAGGAGTCTTTTTATAGACAGAATGTGGAGGATTGCTCACTTTTGAAAAGCTGTTTATGTAACGGCAGTTCAACAGAACTGTTCCTCACGACGGAACCACTCTCTGCTCTCATTCTGCTTTCTGGTCTTTCACTCTGGCCTCACACGAATGCCAATGTTTTTAGGTTCTGCCTGTGAGACTGTGAGACAAATCAGTACTGACCCCTGATGTGATTGTAATAACAATTTCCGATTTTTATTTATTTATTTTATTTTTAGTTCAACTGATTTTTGAGAATTTTATGTCCAACAGTTTGGACAGGTTTTCAGTTATTGTTATATTACCATGTTACTCCTAGAACATTGACATTATGAAACATCATGGCTGATTTATTTTGTAAAGCGACCTTTGGTTACTTGAAGCTCAATATAAAAATACATTACTAGCTATTAATAAAAAAAATACTGGGGTTCTGAACTACGAACTATCCGACCAACGACTTTTTTGACGTACAGGAAAATTGACTCATCAAGGACTCAAAGACGGAGATCCCTCAATATCAGAGGCTGTCGGCTGATCCTAGGTCTCACTATCTCACTCATTAGGTTTTCGTCCAAATAGTTGCTTTAGTGTTAGTTAGAGCAAGATGAGCGAGATGAAACGCCCTCTGTTGGTGGTGGTGTCTCCTAGAACGAACACTAGGTTTTAAAACTGCTCATAATGTTTTGATGTCTTAATGTTTTAATGTGTCATCACATTATAATGTGATGACATTATAATGACAAAATACCAGTATTGTGTATTTTAGACTGAATGAATGGAATGAGCGCTTTCAGCTGAGGAGACGTCTGAGTCTCCTCCTCTGAAAGCGCTCCATCTGCTCAGCACAGGTCCTGATAGAGTTGCAAGGCTTAGGAAAACATCAAATCTTTTCTCATGTTAAATAGATAATAATATTTTATATATATTCACTCGTTGTCAAACAGATTTCACTTGTCGGTCAAGGCTCCACTGTGTTGCTGTTGTGATAAAAAGAAGGGACAAAATGCAGGAGACAAAGACTTGGTCTAATCTTTATATACATGATAATTAGTCACCAGTTACAATACACGTTTAATATACTACAGGAACACAGATAATACAGGTACTCGTTGTGTTTTACTGTTTTTTTTTTTTTTCTTCCAAGTCTATTATCCTGCATGTCGAATAGGAGCCAACGTGGGGGTTTGTCTCCGAGTCTGAAGGATAAGAAGGCGAGACCTGCTCTCTGTAATCAATCACAGCCCTCACTAATAACAGCCTCCCCTCCACACTCAGCCCTGGCTGACATTTTGAACAGTGTGCAGACATCCACCTGCTCACAACGGCAGTCAATCTTCGCAAATGTACACACACGTCCAGACTCGGGGAAACAAGTGGAGTGTCCTGCTTCCTGAAATGTCCCGGAGAGACACTGGTTTTTCCATGGACCGAGTTTACGTCTCAGTGACGACACCGGACGTGTGAGCGTATGCAGGGAACTGTCGGTGGCAGCACTGCACTGTGACTCATAATCCCATTCCCTATAGTAGGAAAATGGATTAAATATTGACTGGAGGAAGAGTGTGACCTTTCAAATATGGCTTCATCCTTCAGCAGAAGACAAACCCTCAGAGAGCCTTTCAACGCAACGTCGTTATTGCTTACAGAGAAATAGAAAAAAAAAAAGCTGTGTTGTGTACGTAGACACACAGTGCAGTATTCACGGAGGGTCCTATACTTAAACAGATGACGGAATGGCAGAGTGGGAGTTCTGCTCCGGTTCTGTCGTCACAGGGAAGTAATCGTGAGACTGAGAGAAATCTTTACGTACAGGCAGCAGAGCGTGAGCAAGTGAGGCTTGTTCTCGGTGCAGGTAGATTTTCCACAAAGAGTAATGAACATTATTATCGTTATTATTGCTCATACAGTGATTTTTTTTTTTTTTGCCACTATTTTCTTTTAGATGATGAGTAACAGTGTAGGCTAATCCTAATTGAATGGCTTTAGATGAATGAGTTGCACAGATCCTCTCTCGCCG
Source organism: Paraplagusia blochii (assembly GCA_016785265.1). NCBI lineage: Eukaryota > Metazoa > Chordata > Actinopteri > Pleuronectiformes > Cynoglossidae > Paraplagusia > Paraplagusia blochii. Next base: position 144,662 of record JAFBJS010002447.1, read on the forward strand.
CCTCGAGCGCAGTAACGGTGCATTTATCAGTGCTGCATTTTCTCATCTCCCTAAAAACCCGCTGTGAAACCATCAGTGGTTTGATGAAATGAAACAAAATCAGCAGTGAATCACCAGAGATAGAAAAATAGGAGCTGTGAGGCACAGACGCTGCGGGCCTCAACCACCAGGAGCACAACATGGCACCATGTGTCAGCTCTCAGAGAGCACCCTGGGAGCACAGAGCTGCTGCCACTCAAACCCCCCTTTGGAAAACACTTTAATCCAAGAGAGCGACTCTGAGCCAACCTTGTTTTTTATGTTTCAACCCCCCAACCCCTCCCAAAAAAAAAACTCTTTTCTAACACATCAAGAAAAAAAAATAAAAGCTTCAGAGATGATTTGATTTTCTGTTTTTTTTACCCATTCCCTCAAGTTCAGACACTTTGGGAATATTGTAAAAAAAAAAAAAAAATACTACAAAGAACACTGCAAAGTACTATATTAGGCAACAGAATATAACAACTATATCAATCATCATATCTCAACATTACCCGGCTGTCATCAAAAACAAAGCAACTGATCTGAAACAGTGTATGTAGAAATCATACAATGGCTAATGATAATAATGTTATGTTAATGATGATATAAATGATTGGGAAGCTAGGCCTTTGTCATTGTGACGTTGTGATGGTGCCATGCTCAGTGGACCTCAGTGGTAACCTGGCAGTTGGTGGATTGAACCTGGAACCCTCTGGACCCCAGTCTGCTTCCTTAACCACTAACTCTGCCCCAGTTTTATACTGGTATACATTAGTACGGGGATTCTAAACCATTGGGCCCTGGCCCAAAGTTGGGCCGCAAGCGGCCCCTAGAGGGCCGTGAACATTTTTAACTGCGATTATTAAGGTCCCCAGGTCACTCGACGCTGAAAAAATTGGGCCTCGGTGCCAAAAAGGTTAAGAATCCCTGCATTAGTACACTTCCGAACAGTTTGAAGGGCCATGTTAAAATGCCAAACGGGCCATAGTTTGTATAATCATAGATTTCCCCAGGTCTGGTTGAGGGACTGGCCAAATATTTGAATCGATCATTGTTTTTCTAATATTATTTTTATGGGTAAAACATAAAACCAGGAACGGCTCAGAGTAAACACCGCGCCCACGCCCTGACTGCAGTCTGTTTGTCTGTCAACAGTTGGTCTGTTTCTCTTCCGTCAACACTAAACCTGCTCCACTCCTGTCTGGCCACGACAGGCAGCACTCAACGACCTCCAGAGAGTTTCCAGACAAATTCCCTGGAATTCCCTTCTGATCTTTGCTTTAAGAAGAGTCAATAATTGCACAGCAGGAGGAGGAGGTTGGTGGGAAGAAACTCATTTGATAAAATGTTTGTGTGAAAAAAAAAAAAAAACACTGATCGCAAACATAGTTCAGGTTGTTACTTGACAAATAGATCAATTGTTTGTTTTAGTTTCTAAAATTTTGATTCAGGAATATCTGAAAAGCTGCTCCAACACAAACAAACCGACAAATAAATACATTTATGACCATGTTTTTTCTTCTTTTTTGCTTCTGTGTGGAATCATCTGTTTCCCTAAATTCAAACATTTCACTCAAGGACCAACTGTTTTGACCATATGTCCAGTTTATGGTGTTTTTGCTTTAGCAACAATAAATCATGTCTGAATGGTTTTCTCGATTTCTCGCTTTCCAAACTCTGAAAAATTCCAACTCTGACATTTTAAGCAGCGATGTATTTTCAGGCAGTGAAAACTCTGCCTGTGGTCCAGACTTCGGGAATGACAACTTTGGGAATGTATTTTATTACACCTTAGATCCATGCCAGAGAAAAAAAAAAAAAACTAGCTTTCATGGCAGCAGCTCAGTTTCTAACTAACTTCCTCCTGTCTCTAATTAACACCTTATTCCTCTTCATCTGACACCTGCACAGTGTGTATTAAATAAATATTTCTGCTAAAATTAATAATTGGCAAGATGCTCCCGTAAGGCTGGAGAGTAAAGATACATCACTTCATCTAATGATTAACAAGCAAATATGTGATGTGTGGATTATTGGTATTAATTTAAAATGTTTACATCTCATTCCTCACTGTTGTCGACTGAGCCTAAAAGACTAAAAATGAAGGATGAGTCAATGCAGACTCCACTATTAATGATTGAAAGGATCAAAATGCATTGACAAAAGATTTCGTCCCTGTCCCCATCACTCTGGTCATTATTCTCACTTCATGTATTTAATTAAAAACTCTATCGTCCACATCCGTTATCTATTGATGATGTCTGAAAAACGATGGAGAGGAAAACCTGATAAGGTCCAACTCAAAGTAGAAATTGTACTTGCAAAACAGAATCAAATACTATCTTCAGTATTCATTTGCTAAAAGAAAAAAGTTGACAAATCCTCACTTGTTTTTTTTTTTTCCAGCAAATGTTGTTTTGATCAAAAAAGTAAATAAGTAAAGTAAAGTAAATAAGTAAAGTAAGTATGTGAGTGTGTGTTTAGAAGCATTTCTTCAAGTGCACCAACTTTTTGGGAAATATTTTGTTTAGAGTGTGTAGTATAGTATAGTATAGTACGTAAAGTATTTTTGTGTTTTTGCTTGCAGTGATGCAACCACAACACAACTGAGTAGCTTTAGTTTCTCAGAGAACATTCCTCATATAGTGACGACCCCCGTAGGACACTTATACCATGTCTCTGAGGATCTTCAGGGACACTGTGTACAGTCCACAGCATGGTTACATGAAACTCCAGGTTGGCTGGTGCTCTGACCACAGAAATGAGAAGCTGAAGGGTTCATCCGTCAAAGCTGCCTCAGCAGAACCAGAACCAGAACCAGCACTGGGACAAATGACCTGTGTTAATGTGAAACCTCCAGGCTGTTTGATCAGCCGGAGTCTGGGCCCAGAATGTGGAGGAACAAACGACCAGACCTGGTTATAATAACACTGAGGTCCATCACAGAGTGAGGAATGATTCTGTTGCGGGAGCAGAGAATGGGGAATATTTGATACGTTCAAATGAGCTTTCGTTCTGTGTATATATACATACATACATACATACATACATATATAAATATATATGTATGTATATATACATATATGTATATATGTATGTATGTATATACATATATGTATATATGTATGTATGTATATACATATATGTATATATGTATGTATATATATACATATATGTATATATGTATGTATATACATACATATATGTATATATGTATGTATGTACATACATATATGTATATATGTATGTATATATATACATATATACATATATGTATGTATATATATATATACACACATATGTATGTATATATATGTCTGCATGTGTATATGTAAGTACACACGTATGTATGTTTGTGTAATGAATTGACTTAGACCAAAAACTATATTTAATGACCAATTTATGCAGAAATCCAAGTTATGCCAAAGGATTAACATACTTTTTCTCACAACTGTATATGTATGTTTATATGTATACTGTATATTTACATATACTGTATATACAGCATATATACATATACACATGTATGTGTATATATATATATAGTTATATATATAAATATATGCATACAATATACAGTGTACATATATATGCATATATATGGAAAAGTCTAATTTGTTGGTTGCTGTTTTCATTAAACACAGATGTTCTGAACTTGGACGTAAATCAGGGTTTTGTCCACTGATCCAGTTAGTAATGTTGGAGATACTTGGTCTATGACGATGTTCTGTTCAGTGGAGATACAATGGGCTAAGACTATAGTGTTGTGTATTGCAAACAGTGACATTTAATAAGAATAAATAACAGTTAGCTTCTTAACTCTCTCTCGCTCTGTTTACTGGGAAAGGGCCCGTGATCTTTTTTTTATAATCTAAAGGCTAAAGTTCAATGACAACACGCTCAGCACCACGAGTGGCCACCGATGATGACAGGCTGATCGGGTGTGACCTGTAGTCCAGGGAATACAGACACAGATTATGGCTGATTTTGCCAAGTGCAACAGCCAAAGTCCTAAACTTTGTGTTTGAGATCTGTGTGAAATGCAACACTTTCAGCCGCGTGTGGAGGGGAGGGTGGGCTTCTCTCAGTTGAGAACTAGATCAAATCTGAGGGAGATGAAATTATGAAGATGTTCTGGGACTGTGGGAGCAGTGTTTAGTGGAATGGGATCTTCGCCGTGAAGAATCAGAGTAGTATTTAAAGAGCGAGGAAATCTGAACTTTGTCAAACTGCTGTTGTTTTACTGAATGCAGATGGAGAAAACGATAACGATAGTGAATTTAGTTTTTATTCCATTGACAGCCAAGTATCATTCAATAAATCATGAATTAATTGTGATTAATCAGATTGTTTTAAAGCAACTGCCTGAATGAAATTGCTACCTGTAATAATATAACCCATCCGTCCATCCAAATTCGTCCTCTTATCTGAGGCTACAGTCAGAGCGGGGACACCCAGACTTTCCTCTCCTTAGGCACTTGGCCCAGGGCATCTGGGAAGATCCCGAGGTGTTCCCAGGACAGCAGAGCAACACACTCGCTCCAACGTGTCCTGGGTCTTCCTCTGGTTCTCCTCCCAAGAGGTATAGGACCTGAGCACCTCCTAAAGGAGTCGTCTGGCATACAATGTAAATGCCCAGGCTACCTCAACTGGCTCTGCCACCGCCGCACAGAGAATGCTAACCTCGGTTGCCTGTGTCTGAGATTGCGTTCTTTCATGATCAATAGTACAACCACATCCCTGTGGACAGTGGCTTTTGTGATGGGGAGGTGGCAGCATCTAACTTCTGTCTCCACAAACACACAGAGCAGTTATCACTTTCGTCTCTGCTATGAACTTTATTTCTTTGTCAACAAAGAACTGGTGAGAAGACAACGGCACTGGCTGCGTGATGCTAAACGAATAATTTTTACGCCAAACCAATTGGGGACAAGAGACAAAATGATATGCGTCTCCTCTCTGTCGCTGTGAGTCTGAGTAAACGTGTCCACATTAATATCTGTGTGATGTTATATAGAAAATGAAGTGTTTGTTTATAACGTTTTTCCAGGTTCATGTCTTTTTTTTGACCTTCGTCGTTTCCACCTAAGTCTGTGTGTGAACGAATCGGAGGCAACAATGACGTGAATACAGTTTTGCACTTTACCTACAGCGTGAATGAGCAGACCCTCAGCTAAGTTGGTCGCCTCATATTTGGAAACATTTGTCTTCGGACAGAGAGAGCATCACTCCTCCGACACAGACTCAATAATCACACGTAACAACTGCAGGAGCCACAACTACTATCTAAGTGAGACATGTTATTAAAGGCCGAGGTGGATGGACGGGTGTGTAGATGGACGGCGGGACTAAGGAGCGGGGTTGAATAAATAAGGGGAGCGGGGTGTGATGGAGGTCACCTCTTCAGATGGTGGCATCATGGGGTAGTTGAGGCACTGCCACTCCAGGCCTATGGTCGGAGTGACGCTCCACGTCGGACCGCCGATGGCCCAACGGTAAGAGACCTAGCATTCCAGCGGATCTCCCTGGCCACCTTCTGGACCTTTGGCGACTACCGTGGCCAAACCTGCGGCTTGGCCTCACTGGCTGGCCCAACAACATGGCCGTTTGGGGCCAGAGTGGGTCCGTAAAGCTAGAGAAGCTAGGCTCCTGAAGAGGGATACAGGACCTGCGCCTCAGTGGGCGTGACTTCCGGTAGACACGGGAGGCTGTGAAAAGGTTGGAACTAAAGCTGGAGCCCGCGGTCAAGGAGATGCGACCCTCCAATGAGGGGCCCAGCAGGCTGAGGCTGGTTCTGTCCGTGAACGAGTCTGTCCGGTCTTCGTAGCCAAGGTCGGCCGGAGCTGAGCACTGCTGCAGAGGCCAACCGCCACGATTCTTCCCCCCAATGTCCGCAGTGCTGCCTCCGTCACCGCCATCTCTTTCAACCCTAACTGTTTCTTCCTCCTTCTCCTCCTCTTCTTCTTCTTCCTCCTCTACTTCAGCTACATCCTCTTCTTCCACTTCTTCTTCTACGTGACCTTCCTCCTCGTCCTCGGTGCTGGTAGGTGGGGGAGAGCGAGGGTCCCTCAAGAAGACCACTACCACAGTGATGTTATCACTGGAGCCAGCGTCACGAGCAGAGGCCACCAGCTTGTGGGCCACCATAGTAGTGTCTCCAGAGTTCTCCAGGAGATGGTCGCTGACCACCCGCACTGCCTCATCTGGACTCACTGTATCCCAGAACCCATCGCAGGCCAGAATCAGGTAGTCTTCAGAGCCGTCTAGTGGGACAACGGTGCGGTCGGCGTCACCACAGATGTACGGTTTGTGCTCAGAGTCTCCTGCGAACGTTAGCAACATGTTAGCCTGGTGTGATCTCTGACTGAACGCACGTAAACATTTTTGTCTATTTAAGTAAGGTTGTTTTACCTATTGCTCTGGATACAGACAAACTGCCGTTAACCCTCCATGTGCCAAACCAGATCACACAACCTCCAAGAGCTTCAATTCTCTGTTTTTCATCCTGTAGAAACACAAAGCGAGAGTAGGATTAGAGCAGATGGATGGCGCGTTCATGTAAACTGAGATAAAGAATGTGTTAAAATCATGCACAAGACCTATAGTATCTAAAGGAAAAACCTTCCCTTGGGCCAGAAAAGAAAAGTTTATGGACCACATCTGGTCCCCGGGCCTTAGTTTGCTCTTGCCTGGTATAACGGTAACTGCCACATGGTACATTGTTACTGTTGCTTGCGGAAAAAGCTGGTCTCTGTGGATTTCATGTAGCAAAACATCATAGTCCTCCTCCTAACGTGGTTGTCTCACCTCTCTGTCTGGCTTATGTGGCTTCATCAGTTCCACGGCCTGACCTCTCCTGACCAGGATGACCTGGGAGTCTCCCAGCCAGGCCACGTGCAACGTCTGGCCTCGCAGAAACGTCACTACGCCCGTTGTGCCACATCGCAGGTTCTGCAAAACAAAGTTTTCCAATTACTCAACTGTTGTCACACAATGTTGCTAATGAGTCACCGTTTCTCTCCTCTTCGAACAACTTGCCTCCTTAAATATATATGAATACAGTCGATCGCCTAGATACGAGCCTCCTCTCGTGAGTTTTCCGAGTTACAAGCAAGCAACTTTTTCAAGATTTTCCTTGTGGTACCAGGAATCCAATCCAATCATAAAGGAAAGCAGCGAAGCACATCAGCAGAAACACTATGCATATTTATTAAACTAAGAGTTCATCCTCCTGGAGGATTTTCTGAATTTTACCTCCATTTCACCTCCAAGTAGTAGAAAAGAAAGAAAAACCGAGGGTAATTTTTTTTTTTTTTCGAGTGATATTGGAATGTGTGGAATAAATTAAAGCTGCGATTTGGGAGATTCAGTTTGTGGCCAACTTGCTGTTCAATGTCAGCTGAAGGTTGGGCTGAGTGTCTAAGGACTGGCAGACTGGGGGTTGGGGGTGTGTTCCATATTTAAAACAGGAGGCTGGAGAGTGTGCTCTAATTATTGGGGTATCACTCAGCCTTCCATGGATGCAGGAGGAGTCTGAAGTAAACTGCATCGTGGCTACAAGTTCATCACAGATTATTAACGTGGCATCGTTTTTTATGTACATTGTCTCTCTCACAGGTGTGGCTACCTCTCTGGACGCTTTCTTGACGAAGCGCTCATCAGTCTGCTTGAAGGCTCTGCACAGGGCGTCGCCGACATCATGGCCGTAGGTTTCCTGATGAACCAGGTTAACGTGGAGGTGATTGGCAGCGTAGATGGCAGCGTCCACGCCGCCATGGCCGTCGAACACGGCGAAGAAAGCCTGTTCTTCCTGGTCCTGAGGCAGACAAGTTAGAGGTCAGTAAAAGGCCTGGCAAAACTATATACAACAACAACAACACACTTTCTGAGTGATGTCAGATGCGACCGGGAAAAAGCTTGTTGTTGCCGACATATTTGCGTTGTGTTACGTATGTTTTATGGCAGGTGTGGGCAAACTTTTGTCCACAATTGATCCTAAAATTGGCACAAAAAGATTGAGGTTTTGTTTCGATTAAGATACATGACGTAAAAGTCATGCATTAAGGCTAAAATAGTTTTTTTTTATCAATGCCAGAGAAGGAAAAAGGCCTTTCAGCAAAAATACAGAAGTCTTAGCCGACCGGATTACAGAGCTGAATGAGCCACATCCGGCCCCCGGGCCTTAGTTTGCCCATACCTGCTCTATGGATTACACTTGGGTTGAATCAAGACTTTGGAATCTACCTGAACATTGAAGAGAGTGTTAAAGTCAGGGATGATAACATGTTTGTCCTCCATCTTGCGCCTCATGTTCTTGATGGCATGTATGGAGGTTTCGTAGTAGGGCAGAGGACGACGACGGAAGGGAAGCTCCTTCATCCACAGGCAGCACATCTCAAAGAGTCTGTTGAAGACCAGCCGGGCCAGCTTCACCGACTCTATCTCTACACATACATGCACATCATTAGTGTCATCAGCATAAATGTAGGAATTCACAGTACTTGATTGATAGGTGGATATATTAAGACTACATTTGACCAATGTCAATACTGTGGCAGGTTGTTCATTAAAATACTGTAACCATATATCAGTGACAAGACGTTTCCCTCATCCTAAAGGACATGGACTGACAGCTCTGCTGGATCTGTTGGAAATACATTTATTTTGTCTCTGCATCTGGCATAAAGTAATACCCATAACACCTTGCAAAAATCCTGAGGAAAAACGACAACAAAACAGTAGGATGAGACTAGTTGTTACGCAACGAAATTTGTAAAAACATTTTTACCAGAAAGCACATCGTGGGAAAGCAAAGCGAGGAACAGATTGAGTCGTGTCTTCTCCAAGTGTGAGTAACCATGAAATTTATGACACACAAATAGATCCTGCAAAAGTCCTGATCTTTAAAATAAAATAGAAAAAAAAAACAATACGCCTACAGAGACAAACTCTTCGGCGCCACCCGACTTCACCTACGGTGATGTTTGACAGTGATGTGTGTCTCTTGTCCTCCAGACATGATGCTCTGGATTGTGTCCTAACTGAGTCTGAGTCTGGGAACAGATCCCTGTTCCTTCTCATGGTCACCTTGAAACTTTGATGTAATGAAACATTTTCACTTTGACCTCAAACCATTTAAAACTGTTCTTCAGCAGAACAGTCTTGTTAAGTAGTTTTTTTTTCTGAAGTTCTGTTTCTAGAGCAGTGATTCTCAACTGGTCTGGCTTCGGAATCTATCACGTCTTAATAACAACTGCCACCCAAGAAAAAAAATATTTTTATACTTTTTAACTTAAAAACACAACATTTTTTACTTCTCTATGCAAACGTGTAACATGTATTTTTATTATATCCATAACCTTAGATAGTGTTGCTGCCACCTAGTGACAGTGTGGTACCTCACTTCAAGCCCCACTATGTGCCACCCGCCTCCTTCTTTGGAGGGTAGTGATTTAACCCAAATACTTGTTTAATTTCAATCAATCAAAATGTATATGTCTGGTGCCTCTAGTGGTCAAATACCACTTACTGCAGCTGTGTTGAGAAGAAGTGGGACAAAGCCCTGGTGGATTGCTTATGGTGTGTGTGGGATGGTGTTAGAGAAAGAGAGGGCGAACGAATGAGGGAGACCTAATTTGCCTAAACCTCTGTGTGTGTGTGTGTGAGAGTGTGAGTGTGTGTGAGTGTGTGTGTCTCACGTGGTGGGTCAGCTCCATCGTCTGCGTTCCTGTTGAGGTGGTGGATGGAGAGGTCAGTCTGTAGGAGACTGTCTGCTGTGGCTCTGGCCAGGGCTGCAGCCAGGGAGCAGGGGCAGTTACTGCAGCAAAAGACAAAAAAAAAAAGAGATAAAAAAATATAAATAAAAAATATAAATAAAAAAAATATATAAAAATTATACTGTTCCTGTTTGTGGCATAACTTGCGCTTCTGTTTTCTCTTGACCAAAAATCGAATTCCTAGTTAATGAAACATTTTGAAGAAATCATACTCTATTATCAGATTATCTATGGGGGAGGTATTGGTATCAAGATGCAGAGGCTTGGTTGTGCCCGGCAAGTAATTCCATGAGAGTTAACCATCATTACTGAATAGAAAAAATAATAATGATATTAAGAATAGATGATATTTTTTTTACAAAATATTTTTACAAAAATACAAAAAGAAGTCAAGCAAATTCCTCCCTCCCTCTCATTCATTAAGATTTGTGAAAAAAAACAAACAAAAAAAAATATATATATATATATATATATATATAAGCTTAAATAAAGAGGAGGAGGAAGAGGAAGAGGCCAACATAGAGGAAGAAGTAGGTGGTGGTGGTGGAGGAGGAGGAGGGGTCATTTGAAGGACAGAAGGCCTGCTGTTCATGAGTCACTGAAAGATAACTGAGACCACCCCCAGATGCAGGTAACCATGGCAACCCAACTACTGGATACTACCACATATTAAAGGAAGACAAAAATAAAACCAAAATGAACCCATGTCAAACGGTTTCGAACTGCACGTTGTGTCTTTTACCAATTTAAAAGTCAAAGTCCGAGCCTACATCTGTTCTGGGTTGAAGATGAAAATTAAAAATATGGTGTAAAATAAATATAATCGTTAATGAGAAATAACATCTTCAACACCTTGTAGGAAAAGGAAGATAGAAACCCAACCAAATGTTTCCATCCTCTCCATGGCAACCACGCAACCTACAAATAACTCACTGACGAATATTACACAGAAATAGTTGAGGGAACGACTCATTACCAGCCGGACAAGAGACAGAAAAATATATTCAGACGATATGACACACTTTTCTCCGACTGTGACAAACACTTTTCAGAAAGAAGAAAAAGAGAGCTATTTTTCACCGCTCGGTTGGCTTCTCTTGATTGGACGAGTGGATGACCTGGTAATTAACCTGCTTGAAGAATCCTTTGTCTCATCTCAGCAACACACACACACACACACACACACACACACACACACACACACCGACTCCTTCCCTGTTGTTTGAGTTTCTTATTTCTGTCCTTCAGGTTCAGCCCATCCAGCTGTGAGGGGCAGGAGAAGATCCAGGTGCGACACCTCCAGACAGCGACTCCCTGACACTCAGGTACGGAACCATCAGCTGAAGTTTAGCTACAAAACACTGACTTTCTCCGAGACTTGAACCCTGGACACCTGCGGACAGGGTCTAAAACAGATTCTCAGTTTTTTTTCTCCGCGTTTACTCATCAAAAACTGTAGTATTCGACTGTTGAAAACTCTTTCTGAGCAGCGTACCATAATATAACGACAGTAGGTGAATTCTGAGTATAAGTTGCGACAGCCAAAAAGTTCAAATGAAGAATAAAAAAAACCGCGTTACTCTATTATAAGTCGCAGTGCCCTCTAGTGGCTGTCAGGGTAAAAATAACAAAAATGTACATTTTCATTTGTAGAAGTACACAGATGCCTAGAGTGGTGTCTAATGGCTATTATTGTTTAACAAAACAAACAAACAAACAAATGTATGAGCCACAAACCAGGCCTAGGTATAAAAATGTGTGACCCAGATATTTCAGAAAATCTGACAATACTATTCAGTTCTTGGACTTCACACATGTGGAACTGAAACTAGAAACACTCTTTTGTTGTCAATTTTATTTTTAGAACAAACCCCGCCTTAGGTAGTCCACGGGGGCTACCATGCAGGTGACCCCGGCTTTATATACAGGAATAGCAACTGTAATGTTCTGTTTGTTCATCTAACCTTAGACAAACGTGAAAAAAAAACGATAATTTATTACCTGAAAATGAAGCAACAGACCTTGATTTTGCGGTAAAACTGGGTCAAGGGCTACATAGAGCGGAGTAGTTAGAGGATGACCCCTCAAGGCGGTAACCATAGAAACCTCCAGTGTAAACCTCTCCTTGGAAATGAGGTAGCTGTGCCGCGGGAAGATCATGTTCTACTTCTTGGAGCGCTGAGCACAAATTATGTAACGGGTCTAATTGAGAAGTAATTGCTTGAATTTAATGAATCAAATTATTACATCACGGAGTGACTCTGTCTTTTCTCGTTGACTCTCTGCTCCTCGTGTCATTGGTAAGATCTTTGGTTGTTTCATTCATTCATGAATGACTGCCTGGGTTGACAGGAAGTGATCATCAGTTATTGTTAGTCACAAATATTGATCAAAATCATTTAAAAAACCTTGGAACTGTCTGCCCGTCCATCCATCCATCCGTCCATGCATCCGTCCATCCATCCATCTGTCAATCCGTCCATCCATCCGTCCATCCGTCCATCCATCCATCCATCCATCCATCCATCCATCCATCCATCCATCCATCCATCATCCATCCATCCATTTATCATCTATCTATCTATCTATCTATCTATTGACCTTGCTGATGAAAGTGTCTTGGATTCTGTTCTTTCCTGGATTGTGTTAATAAAGTACCATATTAAAATCTAAAATCAAAAAAAAAAAAAAAAAATATGGTACTTTATTAACACAATCCAGGAAAGAAAAAACATCCATCCATCCATCCATCCATCCATCCATCCATCATCCATCCATCCATTTATCATCTATCTATCTATCTATCTATCTATCTATCTATCTATCTATCTATCTATCTATCTATCTATCTATCTATCTATCTATCTATCTATCTATCCGTTCGTTCATCCATCCATCCATCCATGTTGCCCTGTGCTCAGTTCATCTGATGCCTGAGCAGCTCTAACCATAGACCTTAGCACTGCATGTGGAGCAGACTTAAAATAACCCCATGTGAGTTGTACTAAACCAGGACATTTCTTTGAGACTCGTTATTTCCACCTGGAGGTTGTAAAAATGCACAGACATCTTACTCGAAGTAAAAAAAAAAAAGAAAAAGAAATCCGGATGTGGGCAGCATCTTCACGTCAGCTAGTGTTAGTGTGCACCAAGAGAGTTGTTGCCTGCAAATTTCCATTCACAGAAACTAACTTGACCCCAAATCTTCTCCTCACTCATTCCACCACTGTCAGCCCACTGGGGGCGGATGCCGAGGCCAAGAGCTCTGATTGGTCGCAGGTAACGCAGGAGAACACCCGCTGAACCAATGGCGGCTTTGGGTTGCCTGCGCATCACAGTGAGGTCATGTGGAGCGGAGGAGGATTAAAGTAGAAGTTAATCTCTGTTTTCACATCACACTGCAGCAACATGACTGAGGCTGAACACATGAGCTGCACCAGCTTCACTCAGGCTGAACTCCAGTCTTGGATGTCAGTTTGAACAAAACATAAATAGCAGTTCAGAATTATAAATAAATTATAGTTTTATTTCAAAGTGGGATATATGATTTATGTTTGCCTGACTTTATTTTATGGTAGCACAACTTTTATGTGGACTTAATGATGCGTTTGCCTTCTGAGATGGACAGACAGATAGATAGATAGATAGATAGATAGATAGATAGATAGATAGATAGATAGATAGATAGATAGATAGATAGATAGGTGGGTAGGTAGGTAGGTAGGTAGATAGATAGATAGATAGATAGATAGGTAGGTAGGTGGATAGGTGGATGGATGGATGGATGGATGGATGGATGGATGGATGGATGGATAGATAGATAGATAGATAGATAGATAGATAGATAGATAGATAGATAGATAGATAGATAGATAGATAGATAGATAGATAGATAGATAGATAGATAGATAGATAGTACTTCAGTAATCCCTCTGGGGTTCCCTGTGGCTCAGGCATAAATATAATTTCAGGCGTGTATTTTATTTTACTGTATGTTTATAATTAAGGTTGTAATTAGTGGAGGTGTTGAACACTAGGTTGCTATGTTGTTAGCATTTTCTGACCCATTTGTGGGTGTTTACACGAGTGTGGAGTAAAAACACTCAGATTCTCAGTCCAGGATATTTTTTCCATTTTCTTCTTTGGTTATTTAGTCTGATATACATATATATATATAGTAAATAATGTTCTGCCTGAAAATGAATCAACCATTTTGGGACTGCTTTACACCAAGATCAGGCACCAGTTCATGAATTTAACCATAATCCTTCTGCACTGAACAGACCAAAAAAAACCTGGTCAGCTGTCAGCTTCACTTCATGTGCTCATCTTCTCTGGAGGTTTCCCTCTTTTCTGCTGCCTGTTTTAATCCGATGCACTCATTATCTCTCTTCAACACATGTCCAAATGATCTGGACCCAGCCCGCCTCGCTCCATCTCCAAACTGCTCAACCTCTGATCTGCTTATTTCTAATCCTGTCCATCCCGGTCACTACCAATTAATATCTCAGCATCTTTAACTTCCAGCCAGATTCAGCTCAGCCGTCGACCTTTTGGACAGAGCCGCTGTCTGTAGACCTACATCAGCACTGTCTAATCAACCTTCTCGTCTTATGTCACACATCAACACTGACTCCTCTATGGCTGGAACTCAGGGATTCACAGTTCACAGTGGGCCACAAATCAAAAACTCTTTGTTTGTTTTTCTTTCTCTCCAGATATTTAATGTAGATTTTTTTTGTCGTATGCAAACAAACTTCAGTTTTGTGTTAACATTGAGTCTAAACAAATTTTAATACTATAAACATATAAGAAATTTAAATCAATAGGATCTCTTGCTTATGATGTCTCTTTATCTGTCGCCTTACAAGTTCAGTTTTAATGTAGATTTTTTTTAAAAAAAACAACAACAAAAAAAAAAATCAAAAGTGTGTGCAATAATATTTTGTGGTGATTTCCAAACATATTTTCTGGAGTTCCTTCAAACAACAAAAAAAAAACAAGAGCAGTAGAAATGACTAAACTCATAGTAATGTTTGGAGATGACCCAAAAAAAATCTATTGCGATCCACCTGAGGGTCACGAGCCACACTTTGGGAAATAATTATATAGTGTAGGCATGGGCAAACTAAGGCTCAGGGGCCAGATGGGGCACGTTCAGCTTCGCAATATGGCCGTCAAACTTGTCCAAATGATATAACTGTTTTGTGTTGTGATTAAACGTCTGCCTTTCTCTTGTAATGCCCCCGTTTTCCCTGTAGATGGCATTCTGACGGATAAAAGCACTTTAGCATTCTAGTCTTTATGCAGTAAGCTGTTGTCCTCTCCTCATCTACAGCCATTGATGGATGAGATTTGACCTCAATTATTTTTATTTGCTTTCTTTTTCTCCCTTCACTCATATTTTCTGCTACTTCTAAATGGAATTCAAGGCTGTGACCGAGACTCTTTATTAGGTTATCGATGAAGAATCGCTGCAGCTCACGTCAGCAGAGATTATTGCCTTTTCCCGTGGTTCTGACCGTGGCTGGGTGTTGCTTTTGTTCCCTCGTGTGTCTTCGCTGCTGCTGTGTTTGGTTACAGTCACACAGAGAACTGTGATAGAAGCTCAGAGTGTTTGTGTCGGCCACCGACTCACACATGGTTCCGCGTTTGCTTGAATTTTTTCTTTTCCTACCTTTGCTTCTTTCAAGTAATTGTTGTTGTTTTATTCCGGATGAGAATCAGAGACAGACAACAAGGTTGTTTCCATAGCAACGCAGAAAAGAGTGACTGACAGTCAACAATGTCACTTGTCCTCCTGCCAAAGCTGCATGACGAGCTCCCACTTTATTACACTAAATATTGACTGTTTCCTGTGCTGGTCTGAAGTCAGGGTGTACGCTCACAGGAAGTCACATGTTCCTCCGTGGAGACCTGGTCCCTGGTACCAGATGGTCCCTGTGCCTTATACCAAATACAGAGACAGGAAATCCTGAGTGAAACCTGAGGATATTTCTAGTTTCACACCGGTTATATTATTTTATCACTCCTTTCACATTGTGGTGAGGAAGAAATTTTGAATCACAGTGTCTGCTACCACTGCGGTTACATAAACACAATGTTCTCAAGAGGGCATAGCAGGGTTACATAACACCAGAAGACGTCCGTGAGAGCCTGAGTGTAAATCTTTAAACATCAACGCTGCTCCTACATTGACGTGTCTTTCAGTTGACTTATGGTAAATCAATGAATCCGTCCTCAATATATCTACATTTGGTCTTGGAGTTTCAACAGTATATTGTAAAACTGTAATGCCTTAGACCAGGACCTAGGACCATCAGAATCCAAACTACCAACTTCAGGAACCCTTTGCACAATGCATAAAAGGGATTTGAATAAATCTACATGTGCAGCACGTCCATGAGTCTGTGTTTATACGAGCAGCTTAAAGATAAATGAACGCCCATCGTGCACGAACAACGGCGGCTGACAAATTTGACGTCTTTGAAAAGAGATTTAATCTTTATATTTACAGCCTGGTTGTAATGACTGCGATGTTTTATGGCTGTTCCAGTCATTAGAGGGTGCTGTAGTGAGGTTAGTAGATATTAGTCTGGGGGGGGAGATGTCCGTCTGTTATCTCAAATTGTCCTTCAAATTCCCTTCATGAGAGAAATTAAATGGTCGGTAAAAATGCATGAATATAACTGCAGCTCAGTGCGAGTGAAGGAATATTAGGTTCACCATAGGACACAATACTAAGTTAAAAAACACGTTATAATAATATAAATATATGACATGATGACCTTTTTTAAAAATATAAATATGCTACACTACATCAGAGTTTCCCGGCACCACACCGAACAAAAAACTCCAAAAAGTCTGAGTCTAATCTTCTGGTTTCAACGACATCATAATTGCTTCAACTCTTGTCCTCTTTAGTTGAAGACGACACTGATATAATGGCAGGAATTGATGAAAGAGTCTCAGTGGAAAACCTATTTAGCTTTAAGTTCCTTTAGTTTGTAGGTTCTAAATTTTTCTTTCATATCAATGCTGCATTTTTAACTGAACTGAATTGAGAATAAGGAGATATCCTAGCTCTCTGCTGCCCCCTAACAGAGGAGTGTTTAATTATTCTGCGTTCATAGTTGTACATAGACCAGGGGTGGGCAAACTTTTTGACCTGCGGGCCACAATTTCTTTTAAAATTGGACACGGGGCCGAGTCAAGAGCAGAGAGATGGAGCGTTCGTGTAAGCTAAGATAAATGGCAAGTAAAAGTCATGTATCAAACCCAAAATACTACATTTCTAATACCAGATGTGTATAAGAGACAGGAAAACAGCAGAGTGGACTAATGATTTTTTCCATGACTGTATCTACAACCAGCAAATATTAGCAAAAACGACTTACACAAAAACACAAAGTGACAAGTGTATTCACCGTGAATGACGGAACAATGCTTTCTGAATTATTTCATGGGAAATGGTGCAATAACCATGTTATAAACCAAGAACCTTTGTTTTCAAAGATGAGTAAATGTATGTACAACATTTCAGGGCAGCTCTGCATTGTGTCAAATAAATGAGACGTAAACAGAGGCAGGAAGTAGATGTGCAAGATGATAATCTGGAGCATGAACCCTGTTGTATGGAGTCTAGTAAAAACAAATGCGAAAGCAGAAGTGCTGGCTGTAAGAGGAAATCCTATCACCAACGGTTGGACAACTACAATGTGTGATGAGCCACCATCTGCCACTGGGAGAAAAATGGGATTCTGTTACATTAAAAAAAGGGTTAACCACTCACTAACCTAACTCACAGTTTAACTATTTATTTATTGACATTATGCTTTTACCATCTCTTAGATAGAGAAAGAGAGAAAAAGAAAAATCCACATCGCAACTAACAAAAGACCAATGTTTTTCATCAGCGTCATTCTTTGGTCAACACATAAAAAAGACACAAGACACAAAGTCACAAGTGAATCACAAGGCTGAAATATCCCAGAATCCTTTGCCTGGGGAACAGACTGAACGTCCAAAACTTACTTTATAAAAGTGGCATGCTGCTGCTGCTGCATGCATATGTTATGTGCTGTGTTCCACTTGAATAATGAAATGCACAACGTTGGCTGCAGAGAGGCGTGTTTAATCTGTCATTAGAAAAAAAAAAAATACCCACCATACTCCTGCAGTATGGCTGCTGTGTAGGCTACTGTTTCAGCAGGACACGTCAGTAACTGGAGACTTTAAAGGTGACACAGTACAGGGACGGTGAGCCATAAAGCTCTGTACATGTCATGTATTCCAAATGCTTGTGTAGCCACCGAAGTGAAGTCTGTTTCCTGATTAGCCTCCAGCTTCTGTTCAGCCTCTTCGGATACGCTGGGGAACTTGCATTTAATTCCCACTGAGGTTTTTCCAACAGACCCAGCGTTGCTCCGCACAAAGCTGTGAGGCGCTATTATGTAATCAACCAGCTGGATCATTGGTGCGTCGGTAAGAGCCTATGGGAGAACCCCACCGTGTCCTGACCTCAACTCTCTGTGGAATCGCCTTCAGATGAACCAGTTTGCTATAAACCTTCAAGAGCCACAGTTTGTGCTGCAACACGTTAAACGAGGTGTCACAGCTGGTTCTCAAACTACAGCGCCTCCTTATTCTCACCCTGGAATAACATGAAGTTAATGTGAAGTTAATGGGTTTGAAGTTGTAGTTCAGGAGGAATTTGACAACTGCTTACTTTCAGAACGTTGCGCATCTTTATTCCATACCTACAAGAATAATTGAGTCCCGGTGGCCTAGTGGTTAAGTTAGTGGACTTGGGTCAGGTTCAGGTTCAGGTTCAAAACCACCAGGTTTTGCCCAGTTGCTACTGAGGTGATCTCAGTACCCACATAACTTCCACCCACCGATGGGCTCACAGTGTAGTGCGGTGTGATTTGGATGGCAGTCATGGAGACTAACGAGTCTGGAGATATAAGTCTGTAGTTGCATCTTAGAGGATGCCATGTGGTACCATTGTGGGATATGTAGTTCTGCTGGGACTACAAATCCTGGACACTCTGCTCTCAGGTTGGCTCCAGCACATCACTAAACAAAATTCTCACAAAAAATATTTTCAATAAAATATAATAATCTTCTAGAATCAATGACCTGACAATTGACTAAAATCTTGACTTGAATAGTCACAATATAGTGGCAGGAATTGAATAAAGACACACACAAAATAATCCCAGTTCCCATTAGATTTGTAGGTATATATATATATATATATATATATATATATATATATATATATATATATATATATATACAG
>JAFBJS010002451.1:0-56775 GCA_016785265.1 Paraplagusia blochii
ACAAGTATGAATACCAAAAAAATTTTAATTTTTAAACTTTTAACCACCAAAATGTACATAATTAAGTATTTGAAGACAAATGAGAGCCTTTTTAGTCATTTTTGAAAAACTTTTTTTTTAAAGATTTCTTCTGGGACTTATAAGGGCATTGTTGTACTGTGATCACAAATATACTTCCCTAAGAAATAAATTTTTTTAATCTTTTAAACACCAAAATGTACATAACTAAGTATTTAAAGAAAAATAAGTGCATTTTACTCATTTTCAAGAACCTTTTTTTAAGATTTCTTCTGGGACTTATGAGGACAATGTTGTACTGGGATCACAATTTTACTTCCTAAAAAATATTTTTTTGTTTAACTTTTAAACACCAAAATGTACAAAACTAAGTATTTGAAGATAAATAAGAGCATTTTTAGTCATTTTTGAAAAACTTTTATTTTTGAAGATTTCTTCTGGGACTTAAGAGGACAGTGTTGTACTGTGATCATAACTTTACTTCCCAAAGAAATGCATTTTTTTAATTTTTTAACCACCAAAATGTATATAACTAAGTATTTGAAGACAGATGAGTGCATTTTTAACCATTTTGTAAAACCTTTATTTTTGAAGATTTCTTACGAGACTTATGAGGACAGTGTTGTACTGTAATCACAAGTTTGAATACCTAAAAGTTTTGAATTCTTAGATTGTAACAACTAAAATGCACATAACTAAGTATTTGAAGACAAATAAGAGCATTTTAGCCTTTTTTGAAAAAACTTTCATTTTTGAAGATTTCTTCTGTTACTTATGAGGACAGTGTTGTACTGTGACCACAAGTTTGCCAACCAAAAGAATTTAAAATTTTAAACTTTTAACCACCAAAATGTACATAACTAAGTCTTTGAAAACAAATGAAAGAATTTTTAACCACTTATGAAAAACTTTCATTTTTGAAGATTTCTTCTTGATCTTATGAGGACAGTATTTTCCTGTGATTACTAGATTAAATAACATAAAATTATGAATTTTCCAGAATTTAACCACCAGAATTTACGTAACTTAGCATTTATTGTCAATTTTAATTAAATTTTGAGACAAATTAGTGCATTTTAGCAATTTTTAAAAAACATTTTTTTGAAAATTTCTTCTGGGTCTTTTGATAAAAGTATTTTCCTGTCATCACTAGATTACATACCCAAAACACCAAAATGTTCACTGTGTTCACCAGATATCATGAATATTACAGGTTGAAAATGTCCTTAACCTTCAGTGTTGCATCATTACATTATTGTCCTCCATCAGTTAATTTAATTTTTTTTCAGTTGTTTGGAAGGTGAAATTTTAGACTACCTCATACATAACTTTTTTTGACGTGACTCAGCTGTGGCTACGGTTGCCTGTGTTCAGACCTACACTCCACTGCATTACATTTGCAACTCCAGGAAGAGGTCGAACCTGAGGTGTTGGTTTCTTCAAATGTCTGTTTCACTTCTGATAGTTCTTCTAATTCAACTTAATGTCCTCAATTCACTGTGTTTTTTTTTTACAAACACATGAGAACATTTCAGGTAAACACCCACTCAGAGGCCCCGCCCACTCTCTTCCCTTCAGCTGTGCTGATTACACAGACTTGGTAAACATTAATCTTCAGTCACAACAGTCGGTGTTTCCTTCTTCCTATAAAACAATCCTGTGTGTCCAGGAATTATACTCTCTGTCTCTTTACCTGAATTCATGCATGGATGTGTATGGAAAGTTGTGGATTTCATTTAATCCAAATATATTTTATATAATATTTATGAGATTTGTTGACTTGCTGTGGCAACCTAATAATATAGTAGTGTCCACTACTATATTATCAGGTATTTGTTGTTAACATGATTAACAGAATCGTCTGGTTTGGTTTTGTGAGACTGAACATCAAATGCAATGTGGCCCAGGAAGGAAATGATGGCAACCAATCAGAAATCAGCACCAAGCAGTGAGAAGGTCATGGCTTTCAGATTCTTGCAGTGTCACCAACACAGTTCCACCTCTGTGAAGATTCTCACCCATCCAGGAGTTTGGTTGTCAAACTGATGAAGTTCCTCGGTTGGAGAAGGAAACGTCTCTCAAGCTCCAAGAAGAAGAAGTTCAGTTGCTGACAACTAAACTGTATGGAGACAGAGACGGTTCCCTGTGGAGCTGAGAGTAGATGAAGTCTGTGCCGGTGTTTTTTCTCCATTACTTGTTCATAAACCTTGGAACTAGTTCCAATTACAAAACAACAAAACATACAAATACATCAAATCCATCCATTTCTGCAGCAGCAGCGGATCTTAAAACTAGAAAACAATGGGAGAGACGCCCATTTCTCTGGTGATAAGAGAACGTTGAACCCATTTATTCAAATACATGATCATATATTCAAAGACATTATTTGTGTTTTTAAATATTTCCCAACTAATTGTGTTGTTGCAAAACATTTCGAACAAACAAAATACATAGAACAAAACACCTGCAACTCTGAACATCCAATCAGACGTCAAAGATACTTTCATGTATCAACACAGTTACAGCAGTGAGATGGTGTTGGATTTTTCTCATCTTATTTTAGGAATTCTTCCCACCATTTGCCTGCTGTGTTTATGTACGTCTGGGGTTTGAATCCCCCCTTTCTGCCACACAACACAGGCGCAGTCATGAGAGAACAATAATTATTTCATACACACTCACAGCAGGAGAAATGTCAGATTAATCATTTCCTTAGAGAGCAGATAAAACAGTGTGCTGACAGCTAGCACACCCACACACACCTCACCATTTTCACACACATATAAATATATATTTATATACACGCACTCTCTCTACCCTTTGATTGAATTCTCTTGTTTCTGCCGAACGAGGCTGCTGTGAAACATTAAAGGACGAACCATCGATGACACAGAAACATCTAGTATCATCACACAAATGAAGACGACGCCTAAAAAACCACAGTTTCCACTGTGACCATAAATAACACTTATATTAAAGAAAGTGTCACTAAGCGGATTTTAAAGTGGAGTCACCAGGGGGAGCTAGAGGGTCCACAGAAAAATTTGAGTAAAGGAAGAAAAAAATATATTTTTTTGTTCAACAACGAATAACACATTATCTGCTAGTGCTGTCTGTCCATTTGACTGTCTGTCTGTTGGTCAGTCTGACTGACTGTCCGTCCATCTGGTCTTACGTCTCCTCTAGGACTTGAAACCTTTAATCTCAACTCATTCTAAAGTTTTAAACAACTTTCTGTCTCTGTGTCTCGGTGACTGTGTTTTGTTGTGTCCTAGTAAATGAGTTTTCAATTACCCTCCCAGAGACGCGGGGACCTTGGGGGGTCTGATGTTGTACCTGTCCATCTTGTGCAGTGGCTTCATTAAGTCCCGGTTTTTCTGAGCTTTGTCTCATTTTCTTGTCCGTGTCCCTTTAAATGAGCTGTCAGGCTGAAGGACGCCCCCACAAGGCAACACTGCGACACTGTACATGATGAGGAATTAAAACAACTTCACCGACTCCTCAGGGTGACTGACAGGGGGCGTAAACCAGCGCAATGATCAAGATGCTAATTTAAAATGCTTGCTGGTCAACGTTCAGGATCAGAGTTTGTCCGTGTTTTAGTACACGTAACAAAAGTGTCCCAGTGTCCTCAAACGCCTCGGACCATCTGTTGGATTCCTTCTGCTGTTTTGAACTCAACAATCCTTCATCTTCATGCTGTTCTTAGTAAACTGGTAAACTGGACCTCTACAGGTTCTACTGCCTCCAAAGTCACCTGAACTATTATTGTTGTTGTTGTTGTTGTTGTTGTTGTTGTTCTATCCCCGAATTAGTGTGAACAAAATTCACAGACTTCAGAGGAATTAGAACCATTCCAAAGAAAGAGCTTCAAGCTCAGGGACTTCCCAGAGAACCTCAGTAACATTTCTGAATCATTTACATCAATGTCCTAGAGAACTTCTGTATGGTTCTGTAGATTGTGTGGAGGAACAGTAGGTGGAGCTCAACTGCAAGTCCAGAGTTTTTAATACACACACACACACACACACATATACACTGTTGTGCCATCAACATCTACTATTTATTTATAATTACCTTTTGTGCTTATTTTCTTAAGTTCGTACCAACCAGTCGACGTCACAAACATCATCACTGACCTCTTCTCTTCAGGCAGATGTTGATTGTTTCCAAGCCTTGGAGCCGAAGCCTCAGCAAAAGTAAAAAAATAATCATTTATTTCAAGATATTTCAGACTCTACTTAAAGAATTCTGAAGAGCAATAAGTAAATACTTTGGGAGTAATTGTGTGGAGGAACAGTAGGGGGAGCTCAACTGCATCACTGCACTGGGTTTTATCCAAGTCCAGACAACGACTTGAAGCTGATGGCCTGTGATGTAGTTCATACTATTAAAACAGCAGATGGCGCCACAGATCCGTCAAATGAGTCTAGTCATGGACAGAGACAAAGGTTCTTTTCATTGTTTCTATTCAGTCGTTATGGGGTATAAAAAACTTACAGTTTCAATGTGATATAATTAAAATATCATTATATTATATAGATGCTAAATAGATATATATGATATAGTATATTATTCGTTAAGACACTTTTTTAAATTTTTTTTTTTTTAATTCAACCATTTGGTGGCATCAAAAACAAACTTCTTTCTTAATGATTGATTTAAAGGAGCCATAAAAGGACAAGTGTTTTCTACTCATTACAGGTCGGTTACAGAAAAATCCTAATGTTTACGTTCTTTTCAGTTTTCCTAAAATAACTGGGTGTCTGAATTCTTCTCCAAGGACCTGGGACATCCTTTGATTCCCAAGTGTCCACAACATCCTGTAGCACAATGATATCCTTTCCCTGTTAGAACCACTCCCACAAACTCCAGAAGAACCTTCCAGCAGATGAACATCCCACACCCAAGGTCCCAGTCAGGTCTCCTCCCTGTTGGAGCCACATCCGCAACAAAACTTTAACCAGGCTCCAGAGAATTGGTCTATTATTGTACATCACCAAGGCTGGATCAAGAGGAAAGGCTAAAGGAGCTGCAGTCCCAGGCCTGGCCACCAGGGAGATGTCAAGTGACTAATAATAGAGGAAGTAGTCCATTTACACTAACTTAACTCTTCTTCAAACGCCCATAATATCTTCCTACCCTCCTTTCTGAAGGTGTTGTCTAGATGTCATGGTGGTTTGACATCTATAAAAATACGCCACCACCTTTAAAACTGGGGGTAGTACAATATTATGGGTGGGAAAAAAATTCAGATACATTTGTCCCCCACGGTAGGAAAATATTCAAACAACAGCATCAACAACTTATGTTGTTGCACCGTCAACATAAAGATGAATAGAATTTTTGGTTTCTAAAGGTGTGACTATAGGTGTCGCTGCAACATCACGACTGTGGACGTCTGTACTGTGTGGTTTATCACAACAACAACAACAACAACAACAATATTCATTATTATTGTTAGTATAACTAACGACAGTCGTAGCAATGGTAGCCGTAACAGTAGCATTTTGCAGATATTTCCATCTAAGGTGATTAAAAGAGGTGCAAGTGATCTGCTGCCTCCTGTGGCCAGTGTGTGTCACAACGTGAATTTGACCAATGGAACATTGATTAAAAATGTATGTGTTGATTGACCTGAGATGTTGTTGGAGAACATGGTTGTCAGCAGTAGTTCTGGACTAGGACGGATTTATTGTCATTGTACAGAAACATCACTGTGGGTCTGGCAACCGAATGCCGTTGCTTGGCAACCACAGTATACATAGTATAAACTACACAGCTTGCAAAGGTGTCGAGGTGTCAATCAAGTCAGATGTGAATCGATCCTTGAAGAACCAGAATTCACTGATGAAACAGGTGTGAACGTGAACGAGTTCAACATCGATCTGTTCAAACTGAACGAGTCACACACACACACACACACACACACACACACACACACACACACACACACACACACACACACACACACACACACACACACACACACACACACACACACATACACACACACACACACACACACACACACACACGGAACCACACCACAACCGTGGAGCTCCGCCCCCGCGGCACTCCAGGTTGTAGAATAGAAACTCACTCATTCGGTGAACTTCTCCTCAGAGTCACCGACAGCAGCTCGGACCGTCTGTCCCTCTACCTCTGTCTCCCTCTGTCTCTCTGCCTCCCTCTGTCTCTCTCTCTGTCTCTCTGTCTCTCTGTCTCTCTCTCTGTCTCTCTCTCTGTGTCTCTATCTTGTTGCTGGACTTCGGGTTCTTCGGCGTTGATCGGATCCGTGAGGACGGAGCAGCAGTGGACACAGAGCAGGTACGAAGACAGACGGTGTCAATCATTGATGAGGTGGAACTGACACCTTCATCATCATCATCATCCTCAGTTGTGTGACCGCAGATGTCATTAATTAATGAGACAAGAAAGGAATAATGAATAAAACCACGTCCTAAACTAATGGACAAATTTGTTTAAGTGAAGAATGAACCTCGTCATTTACACATAAGGACACAACTTTACTGACAAATGAAATGAAACGACCTGATCCTTTATTATTAGGAGGATTTCTGAACTTTTCTTAAGGTTTAGTTCAGTTTTCGATTAAATAAAAATGTTCTCGTCATTAATTTATCGCTGCACCTTCTACATGTAAATATAATAAAGTTTTGTTCCTTAATTCCCACCAGGACTAAGAAAGTACTGTATGATGACGTTTGGCCTGTAGGCTGCGCTGTCGTGATGCCCTCACTCGTCTTCCTCCTCCTCCTCCTCCTCATCATCATCATCACCTCCACCTTAACGCTGGAGTTTCGATACCACAGCAACCAAGAGATGGAGCAGTTCTTCAGCCAGACCAGTGCGTCCAACCCTGACATCACACACCTGTACAGCATCGGCCAATCAGTCAGAGGTATCTGGACGTGTTGCTTTACCATGGATTTGAACCTTTGTCCAAAGATTCCAGACAAAACATCTTTAGATGAAGATGACAGGTGTCTTTTTATCCTCAGACTAGTTATGGTTATGTCATGGTTAAGGTTGTTTCAT
The DNA here is from genome assembly GCA_016785265.1 of Paraplagusia blochii. Classification (NCBI taxonomy): domain Eukaryota; kingdom Metazoa; phylum Chordata; class Actinopteri; order Pleuronectiformes; family Cynoglossidae; genus Paraplagusia; species Paraplagusia blochii. The sequence goes on from JAFBJS010002451.1 coordinate 7,081, forward strand.
CCTCCAATAATGAAAAAACAGACAATGAACAAATCTAGATTTGGCCTAAAGACGCTGAATGACATCACTGTCATCGTTTGTTAGAAGAGATGAGATGACAAGTCCATTCAACGTAATAAAGAATGACCAGCGATGACCAGCACGCCACTGCCTTTTATCAGCAGGTGGCGCTAACCTCCATTAACCAGCAGGCTACACTACATCGATATTAGACTGGATTGGATTAGATTGGATTAGATTCCTACTAAAGATCATCATCAGCTCAAGTCTGTGTCAGTGACGTTCTTCAAACACCTGAGTCTATGGAATAAACAGCTGACAAGAGCTGCTGGTCCACTACTGCCCCCGCTGGCTACTTTGAGACGTTAAACAGCAAAGTCACAGAGTAACTCGTCGAAGGAACTAAGTGAAAGAACAACCAGTGTGGTCCTGGTCCAGGGACAGACACTGGTTTCACCTTCAGATATCGGTTCAAAGACGATGAAGTAGAAGCAGCCGTTAACGAAAAAACCTGAGACGTGACCTTCAAAATATCTGGAGGCAAAGTTACGTCACGCGTCAACTTCACGCCCGACCTGATTGTACGGGCGGGGGGTTTGATGACAGAGACGACGTCAGAGACAGAAGTCAGTGAATGAATGAGAGAGGAGCAGGTCTGAGCTCGTCTGTGACACACACACACACACACACACACACACACACACACACACACACACACACTCAAAGACTCATGCAGGTGACGGATGGCGTCCTGGATTAGCTCAGATTAGTGTGTGTGATTAGCCAGATTGTATTATTGTGGATGAGGTCACAGATGTCGTCTGATCTGAGCCACAGACTGATCCAGGGTCAGTGCTGCCGCTGCTGCGACGACAGACACTTGACACTAGTTTTAAAGCTTCATCTTCTTTGCAAAACCTGTGGTTTCCCAGGATTGGACCAGATGTTAGTGTCTCAGGACAAAGTCCAGACACAGACTGGACCTCCACTGTGACCAGCACACATTTCTAGGTGAACTTTAACTGTTGGTTCCATTCCAGTGAATCCAGGCTCCACCCCTGGTTTTCCACTAACTCAGCTCCAGTTATTACGATAAACCGATGCATTTCCTTCTATTAAAGAATATAAAGAAGTGTGAGTCACATGGGGTCTGGTAATTGATTTAAAGACAAAAAAAGTGATAAAATATTGATTCATTTAACAATAATCCTTGAAAAATTACAATTGAAAACAAAAAATAAATCTTTCATGAATATAAATAGAGGTTGAAACCAAAGATGAACCGTATTTTCAAGTTAAATTCTTCAGTTTTTATTTGGCTTTTTGGGGACGACAGGACACTGTGTCACACACACTCACAGTGACTCAGTGAGGACACTGTTAATACCGAACAAATGGACAAAAGTCTGCTCCTCCAGTGTGACGTCAACCAGCTTTTACAAAGATAATAATTACTTCCTCAGAGGTAATTGATTGTTGTCTGTTTGTGTGTGTGTGTGTGTGTGTGTGTGTCAGGTCAGCAGCTGTGGGTTCTAGTCCTGGGTCTGAGGCCTCAACAACACACACTTGGAATCCCTGAGTTTAAGTACGTGGGCAACATGCACGGAAATGAGGTGAGAAACACTTCACTCTAAGACACTGGAAAGTTTCACTGCAGCAGGTTGACAAAAACACACAAGGGACGAGGACGAGGAGGACAGAGGAGTGACCAGGAGGACAGACAGACAGACAGACAGACAGATGGACAATAATTGGATATAAAAACTCACACGTGTTGATCCAGAAACCATCGACCAAAATCACCAGTGGGCGTGTCTTCATCTGCTTCTCATCGTCCTGATTGGTCCAAGAACAAGAGGCAGAGAGAGAACAGGAGAACATGCTAGTTAGCTCAGTTAGACCATGGTTCAACCAGTCCGTTAGTCCAGGTAAACAAAGCTACCAGGGATCGGTGGTCCATTATCATCTGCCTACCTACTACCAGGTCACGGGGACACGCGTTTCCTTCCTTTGTAACTTCAAACGTTTCAGTAAAGTTTTAGTTTCTTTGTTTTTCAAGATTTTCTGGCAGCAGAGAATTCCCACCTGTTTATCATGTTTGTCTTCCACTGGGACACTACCATACTACCATACTACCATACTACCATACTACCATACTAGGATACCTGTCTCTTATACACATCTAGATGTGTATAAGAGACAGCCTTTAATGAACAGTCTACACACACAGAGGTTTTCATAAAGTGAGCATCTACGAGGAGCAGAAAGTGCTTTAGATGATTGTGTCATAAATGTGTGATGGAGAAATGGATTTTTGTGGAGGTGGAGCATGATCAGGGAAAGTAAAAGGTGGAGGAGATCTATTCCTTCCTTAGCAAAATACAAGTCAAACACCTGTGATGTAAATTAGGTTTAAATGTATATTTCACCAAATAAATATATTGAATTTTGGCCAGAAATTGATTGGTCTAGAGCAGGGGTCTGAACTCGTGGCCCATGGGCCATTTGCAGTCCGTGGAACGATATTTTGCACCGTGTTACTCCTAATATTAAAAAAAAGCACTTTGTTGCGCTTTGTGAACCAGTGTTGTCTGAATATATGTGACTGTTTGAACACCTGTCTCTTATACACATCTATGTGTATAAGAGACAGGACCTGTGTGAAGCTCCCACTCCAGGCTGTGGTTGATGGATCCACACCTTCTACTGAAGGGTGATGTCAGAGCACAGGAATGTGTGGTGGACTCTGACTGTAGATGAGACCTCCACTCTGCACGGCTTCATTTCCTGCTGGGTTTGAGCTTCAGTGTCTCCTCAGTGTGAAGTCTGTGAGCACAGACACCATGTGACCAGTCCCAGAGTCCAACCAGACCTAAAGCCCTGTAGATACACTGTACTGGATACAGGGGACAAGGGAGGAGAAACCAGTTTGTAGGAGGTCAAGACCCTGGTGTGGGGGGTCTTTAGGTCTGCTTTTATTCTTCAATTCACATTGAAAGAGAAGATCATTCCTACTGTACCCCTACTGTGAGCAACATTATCACAGATGTTGATGTAGTTGGAGTTAAAATGTAATTAGATCAAAATTATTCTGTTTATCACATACAGTATTGTTAAGTATATATGCAGAGGCATGTAAACATATAGTAATATATATACATATTATTATATAGTTATATATTAACAGGCAAAAATGTATACAGTATGCTGTATAACACAATGTATAGACTTATAGTAAACCAATAGGCAGGCATTGTAGTACAAACAAATTTATATATATATACTGTATATATATATATATGTATATATATATATAGTGCCTGCTCCATTTCCCCCACACTTCTTGTGTGTGTGTGTGTGTGTGTGTGTGTGTGTGTGTGTGTGTGTGTTCAAGCGTGGTCTGACTCTTTAGGTCCATTCAGCCCGACTTTCACACCGACTGGTTGAGGTGAAACCAACCACCGTGACCGTGTTTCGCTGACACTCTTTTTCCCCACATTTAAAGTGACCTTGGCAGGTTTGAGGTTTGACAGCTTCAGTTGGTCACGTACTATAATATATAGTTTTTACAAGACAGACTGTCCAGCTGTATCCATGGTAACAGCCTCTCTGTCAGGTCATGACTTTAATAACTTGACGACCTCACGGCCGTCAAGTCCCAGGATCGTTTTCTGAACATCCCAGTTATGGAACTTGATTTCAGCTAAAAGTCAAAACCCTGCGTGAGTCCATGAGGAAATGTGGGAGAGTCGGAGTTTCCTGAAGTTTTTTCTCCTCCACTTCCTCCACCCCTCTGTTCACAGCTAATGCAGAGCAACATAAACAACAAGCAAACTGACGACACTGACATCAACCCACATCTGTCTCTGTCTCTCTCTGTCTCTGTCTCTGTCCCTGTGCTAGGTTTTTGGAAAACAAGAGGAATCCTCTTATTTCCATTGACATAGTTGCAGATACAAAGTCAAAATGACTTTGTTTTTACTTGGAAATAATGAGCCTGGAACTGAGGTGAAGTTCTGCTGTGGACTGACCCCGAGGGTCAGGGTTCCTACCCTCCAGTGTCCCTCACCTGCACTAACACCACGGTCCTTCATCAATCTAAGACATGAAAAGAGAGATGAAGAGTCTGACCTGACTGGGGGGTCGAACCTTTTCCCAAAAAAACAAGACAAATAAATGGAAACACAATCACCATTGAGGCGGGAAATCAGAGAGATGTTTTGAACACAGTGAAGCACAGACTGACACTGAGTTACGTCTTTTCTCTGTATCATTGTTGTTGGTTTACTTTAAACTCACACTGATCTTCACTGATAAGACGTATCCATGTCAGAACAGTGTGTGTGTGTGTGTGTGTGTGTGTGTGTGTGTGTGAGAGAGAGACAAGAACTGACAGACAGTTGGGTGTGTGTGTCTGTGTGTGAGTGTGTGTCATGACAAAAAAGGCAAAACAGACAAAAATACAGCCCTAGGAGAAGCATGTCATGACGTGTGTGTGTGTGTGTGTGTGTGTGTGTGTTCACAGAAGTACGTATGTCGTCCCAACAACACACCCATTTACATTTCCCACCCTTCTCTCTTTCTGACTCCTGAGACCGTTCTCCTCCACCTCCATTCAACCTCCCACTCATTCATTCATTTACTCATTCATTCAGGTTGTCGTTGTCTCTCTCTGTCTCTCTCTCTGTCTCTCTCTCTGTCTCTCTCTCTCTGTCTCTCATCCTGTTGAAGCACAGACAGTCAGGGCAGAGGTAACAGCACAGACAGTAACAGTAACAGTAACAGTCTGTGCTGTTACCTGGGGCTGAAACCCTTGAAATAATTCACTTTGACATTTTTACTACACACTTGAAGTGGACGGGACCAGGACTGAGGAGCAGAACACACACGGACGATGACGTCACCGTGCTGCAGCTGTCACTCAGGGTGTGTTCAGGTGCCCTCAGAAACTGGAAAATCCATCAACTGCTTTTTTATTAGCTTCCCTCTTAGCAATTTCAGAACAACTCTCTACTGGATCATGATGTCGTTAATCTGAGAGCAGAGGCGAGTGACGTAGGTGAACATATACTGTACACAGATTAAATATACACGGGTTTATATTTTCTACACATATAAAAGCATATTAAGAGGTAAAGACTTGTTCATGTGTGTGAACAGAACGTCATGTCTGTGTCAGAAATATTTGATGCAACAAAATCCCCCAGAGAGACAGAGGAGAAGTTTGGTCTATGGACACCTTCACCTTCAAAGTCTCCTGGTAAAGACTGGGTTGGAGCTGAACTGTGGGTTGTGTTTTTTTTTTTTGTTGTCCACAGGTTCTGGGCCGTGAACTCCTGCTGCATCTCATCGATGACCTGGTGCGAGGTTTTCGCTCCGGAGAATCCTGGTCTGTGCAGCTGCTGAACAGCACACGCATCCACGTTCTGCCAACCATGAATCCTGACGGGTTTGATGAGGCTGGGACTCACTGTCAGTACAGCCAGGGCAGGTACACACACACACACACACACACACACACACACACTTGAAGTGCAGACTAAACAGTGTCACGCTGTAACACCCAAAACATGAGATAAGAAGAAGAAAAAACGACTCCTGACTCGACTTGTTTGGCCGGAACAAAAACATTAAAATGACACTAATTAAACATCAACTGATGTGAGACACAACGAGGACATTCAATCACACAGGGACAGATTCCTCTAATTAGTCTAATTAGTAGAGACAAAATGTTGACTTCCTGCTCACTGTGAGTTCTAATCAGTTCTAATCAGTTCTAATCTAACGGTCGTCTCCTTCTCCTCAGGTTCAACTCTCATGGCGTGGACCTGAACAGGAACTTTCCTGATGTCTTCACTGGGTCCACGGGTCAACAGCAGCCGACGGAGGAGGAGGAGCGGGAGGCTGAGGTGGAGGGAGATTTAACAAAAACTCATCCAGCCCTGATGGAGCAGTGAAATGAACCGATTTATGTATTTGATTCAAGGTCCGGGCCGTGATTGGCTGGTTGCGCACAGAAACCTTTGTTCTCTCTGCGAACCTTCATGGAGGAGCTCTGGTTGCCAGTTACCCATATGACAACAGCAACGGAGGTAAAGTCTTAGCCAAGATGCTCCTATTGTTACTTAAAAAAATCGTTAATGATGAAATGAAATGATTTATTCGACCGTTCCAAGATCACAGAGGCCATATTTACACAATCCTCGAGCTGTTTGGTGGATTTCGGATTATCTTCTGGTGTTATTATCTGGGCAGGCTTGACACAGTGCCACATAGAGGTCTGACATATGTACTGCACATATTCAGAGGAATAGCGGTCACATCGTAGCCGTGTGAACCTTGCCGGAGGAATGTGTTACTTTAGCTAAGTAACAGCAAAGATGCTGGCTCACTACTGCCTCCAGTGGTTGTTTTGACCTAAATCTGAACAAAGAATCTCAAACAGTGTGTAGTGGTTCTTTGTATCGACGTAAAATTGAAACAATTGTCCAATGTCCAGGGAAAATGGAGTTTTCTTTGGACAAACAAAGATCTGGTCCTGAGTCCAGGTGTCTACAAGCCCATTCATATATTATACTTCCATGCCCTTCAAAATAAGAGCCTAGTCATATATAAGCTCAGAAAATATTTGAAAATTCATCTTGTCATGACAGTCAAGTTCTGTTAATGTTTGGACAAAATTCACTAAAATGTGCGTTAATATATTTAGGTGAGAAATGTCTGTTGTTGTGGTTTTGGTTGACACACAACTAGACACTGGGTTTACTGTAAGTCATGGTTGTGTTGTGTTGGTTGTGTTGCACTGCATTGTGACAGAGAGTCGACCCACGGAGTCTGAGTGAAGAGGAAGTGAGTTTAAAGAAGAGAAATAAATCACAGCCTGTTGTTTATGTTGCTGTGCATTAGCAGAGGAGGAAGTGGAGGAGAAAACAACAACAGATGAAGAGGAAACCATGACTCACCAACGTTTCCTTTCAGTCTCTCTGAGATGATTCCTGGCAGAAGAAGTCGACTTCACTCTGAGCTCACGTCCATTTCCTTCAAGCCAATTTCTTTTGTCTCCAGGCCGTCACGGCTCCAGTACGGCGCCCGACGATGACGTCTTTGTTCACCTGGCAAACGTCTACTCCCAAAACCATGGCTCCATGCACCGCGGAGACGTCTGCGACGACGGGCTGTTTTTTCCAGGCGGAATCACCAATGGTTTCCAGTGGTATCCTCTTTCAGGTCATTGTTGCATTTGGTCAAATATTCACAGGTGTTTTCTCCACCTCTTTGGACATCAACTGGTGGCTCCAGGTCCAGTCTGGTCCAAAACTGTAGGGATCAAAAACAATGAAAACAACAGAGACTTCAGTGACCATCAGTAATCACAAACACCTATGACTCACAACACAAAGAACTGATATATGTGCTCATATATATTACAATATATATTTTTTAAATTGGAAACGATTCCATTTTTCTGCTATTTCTGCTGCAGTTATTAAGTAAATTCTGTTTAAAAAAATAAAATTAAGTAAATTCATTTATAAAAAGGAACAATCAACACATTGTCAGAAGTAAATGCGTAAATTCACAAAATACCGTCATAAATGATAAAAGTGATAAATGTGAGAATCAAGGGTTGATTCTTAAGGATAACTTTGTAAAAATGAAGTATTAAAGTCCTAGAATTTCCAGATCAAACCAGATTCAGTTAAGATTTTAAAAATTCTTTATATTGGAGACGTGATATTAATAAACTCTTTGTGTGTCCAGGTGGAATGCAGGACTACAACTATGTCTGGGCTCAGTGTTTGGAAATCACTCTGGAAATTTCCTGTTGCAAGTTTCCTCCTGAGTCTCAGCTTCCTGCCATGTGGACAGAGAACAGGAAGTCACTGCTGGCCTTCATCCAGCAGGTGCATCTGGGTCAGTACATGATCTTCTTCATGGACCTCCACGTGAGGGTTGGACCCGTGGTGTCATCAACATCACGGTCTGTCTGTGTCCTAGGTGTCAAAGGGCAGGTGTTCAATTCCTCTGGACTTCCAGTGCAGGACGCAGTGGTGGAGGTTCAGGGTCGACCCAACCTGTGTCCTTTCAGAACCAACCATCGTGGTGAATATTATCGACTGCTGCTTCCTGGAAACTACAGTTTTACAGTAAGGAAACACTTCAACTGTGTCACGCTGACCCCTAGTGGTAGAATTCCATCACACACTTGTTTTTTGATTGACAGGTAAGGTATCCAGGTCACCAAGTTCTGACCGAGACACTGGAAGTACCCTACGGACCCGATCACTACTCCGCCATGAAACACGACTTTCATTTACGACGGGCCGTAGAAAACGCCACGCCAGCTGCTACCTCCAAAGTCAGGCCCACGCCGACCTGTAACTACACACTCAGTGTGGACTCAAGTGGAAGTCCTGCGGCGCAGACATGGACACGACTCAGTATGATGCTTGCAGTAGTAGCAATGGTGGAGTCCATGATCTGCTGAGGACGCCTGATGTTCAGAAGACATGATGCCTGATGGTCGTCCAGTCAGACCAGTCCTAAAGGTTCTGAAGACCGAAGGTTCTGAAGACACATTGATGTCTGTAACCTCGTGGCAGGTTAGAGCTGAAGAATGATTGGTTATAAAGGCTGATCTACAGATCTGTCAGAAGAGCGCCCCCTGGTCCCAAACACCCTGGGAACCTTTGTGTCTGACTTTGTTGACAATAGGAAAAATGATCAGAAACAGAAGGATTAGAAAATTCTCAGAAAATACTTTTTTGTGCCAAAAGTCTAGAATATTCTTCTGTAGCAGCAGCAGCAGCAGCAACGTTTGGAGACATTGTTTCTGTCTCCTGTCGTGGTGTCGTCAGTGGAGCCTGTGTGAAAACTGTGTTTCACTCGTCTATATTTAGAGCCAACAGCGTCAACTGATCCTGATCCTGATCCTGATCCTGGTTAAATTATCACCAACACTAACGTTCCTGGAGTAGAATCCAGGAAACAAGGTTTTCCACAATGAAATAACCATCGTATCTGTTCATCTTTGAGATGCAAGGGTTTGGTTTCACCTGTGTTTTCTAAAACGTCCTTGAAGACGAGAAAGAGTTTTGTTTCCTTCTGTTTCCTGAGGCAGGTGACACTTTCTCTACAGACAAAAGAACACACATTATGTACATTATTAATAAAAAGAATTATATTATATTTTATCAGAAGTTACCAAAAAACTACCTGAACCTAAAGTGAAGTTACATATAAACATCTGTGGTTTTGTTGAACATCTGCAGCTTTGGACTCTTTTTCAATTTAAACAGGATGTTATTTCATCAAAGGGAAAATGTGACATGATATGGAATCTAATTATATGTAGACAGACGGACGGACGGATGGACGGACGGACGGACAGACAGACAGTTGGTTAAAGTTATTTACTCTGTGTTTGGGTGGATTTACTGTTCACAAACAGAAAAAACTACATTTAATATTAACATGTGTTTATTTATGACATTTAGTATTTTTTCTCATTCATGTTTTTCCATATTGACTCACTTCAGTAGAAATGACTCATGTCGTTAACTTTAACAATTCAAGAAAGAAAATAATGATGATTCATGAGAAGTGACGTCAGGACGCGGTTCCTTCGTTATTATTGTTTCATTTATGTCCTTTTATTTCACACAGTCGTCAAGGCGAGTTCTGCTGAGCTGAACTTCAGAACTGAGCGTGAAACGCCACCTAGTGGCGGAAGTTGGATTTTTAGAATATACGATTTCATGATGATGAAATGAATGTTTGTTGTTTTAATGACGAGTCTCTTTCTGCCAAATATCAGATTATTTGATCATTTTCTGCTCCTTTGACATTGAGGTTTAAGTCAGAGAGTTGGTCTACGGTTGATCCACTGTTGATCTACTGTCAGTCTACAGTTAGTCTAGGGTTTGAGACAAGGCTCAACAACTAGTTTTGCCGACTTTACATGAAACCTTGTATTTGATCTTTATGACTTTGGTCACATTGTTCACCTTCTTTCTATCTGAAGGAAAATTAATAATAATAACAATAATAATAACAATAATAACAAAGAGAAAAAATTAATGTTTGTGTTGTTTTTTTTTTCCTTATAATGAAATAGTTCTTTAAATCTCAACATGGGATGATGAAGACAGTTAGTAACATAATACAAAAGACACCAACTGACCAGGGAGGAACCAACATCTACCTGAATGAGAGCAAGACGGTCACATGGAAGGAGGAGGAGGAGCAGATGGAAGAAGGAGATGAAGGAGGAGGAGGTGGCGCTTGTTTCTCTCTTGCTCCTCTTCCTCTTTTCCCTGTTTCAACTCTCCAGACTCACAGTGGAAGCTGAGAAGAAATGAAAAGATAGTTTTAGTTTTTTATTATTACTTTTATTTTCTTTCTCCAAACTCATTTCTTCTTTATTTTCCTGTTTCCAGAAATCATGGGTTGTGCAAATTCATCATCTGCAGCAACGAGGACAAAATCCAACAAGATCAGCAGCAGCAGCAGCAGCAAAGGTAAGAAGACGGTTCTTCATCATCACAGAAAATAAGAAAGTGTCAAATCACTGAAATGATCCTTTATTATTATTATTATTATTATTATTATTAACATTTTAAATTCTGTAGAGTTGATGGGTTGGAGTTTGGTCTCTGACTGATTCTGTTCATCACTGAATTCACTAATACAGGGATGTTTGATGTGTTTGACTTCAGGTCAGGCTGATTCATCCAGCAGACTGTGAGTGTGTCACACACCGACACACACACACACACACACAGGGTTGAGGGATGAAACATTTCTCTGTGCCCTGACTTTTCTCTGATGTTCCAGATCAAATGAGGGGCCTGAAGACGACAGACACAGGTGAGAAGGTTCACTCACTTCACTCCCAGAGACAAACCTGAGACACTGATGGATTCACGTTCCTTCTGTCTCCCTCAGGAACTACGGGGGTGTCTACGTTGGTCTGCCCACGGACCTGGACCTGGTCCCTAAAGTCAAGATTGGATCCCTCAGAGGTAACCTTCTCCTGCTCCAGTCCTGCTGGGAACTGAGTGTCAACTTGACGCAGCTTCTCATCTACTGATTGATCAGATGAATTAGGACATGATTATGAACTTCAGGTGATTAACTAACTCCAGGCCTGGGCAGGTGAAGGGTTGGATCATCATCATCATCATCACTTGTTCCTCCAACAGTGAAAATCCGATTTACTTGAGTGTTTTGTCCACACTCCACCTTCTGCTGCTGAAATGAACCTTCTTCCCTGTGTTTCCTCCAGAGACAGACAGAGACACGTCCGCCCTCATGAAGCCACTGTGGGGGAGCGCAGCCAAGTTTTAATGATGAGCCAGGTGTGTGTGTGTGTGTGTGTGTGTGTGTGTTCATTAATGAACCTGTGATGTCAGCAGTAAATTTGCATGTTTCAGCTTTATTTATCCACTCCCACGATCTCGTGCCAATGTCCACAGGGGACAGAAGTCGTTTTAGCTCACAGGGACACAGGAGCTGTCGTTCTGATGCTGCCCCCGGTGGTCAGTTTTCCTCAGCAGTACACCTGAACAGAAGATTTTAAACAGTGAAATCAAAATATAATAATTGATGTTGGTTTCCCACCTGGTGCAAAGGTTTAATGAATCTCTATAGCGACCCCTTGTGTCCTAAAGGGTGACATGCGTTTGTTGTTGTTCCATAGACACAGCGGGAGGCCAGGCTTGGATCCCTGCAGAAGTCCACCACATGCTGAGACACGTGGCGTCTTTGTAGATCACCCACTGTGTAGAGTCCAACCTGTCTGTCAAGGACGCCCAGGCTCCGGTCTTCTCTGGGTTTACGGCAGCAGGACAGATCAGGACTCAAACACACGCCGCTGGTTCACTGCGTCAACGCTCCTGACACCTGAGAGCTGCAGCCTGAAAAGATGAAGCCATGAAGAACAGAGTTGAGGTTCAGTGAACTGTCTCTTTTTGGCCAAACTGGTTCCAGGACCTCAGGACCTTCTCCACTGATGACAGTGAGACATCCCTGTTTCCTCAACCTGAGAATCACAGTCTGTGGGGACAACACGTCAGGACAATTCAGTGTAAGTGTAAAAATAAAATAAAAGCAATTCTGTAACATCAGAAAAGTCAAGGATGTTGAAAACTGTCTCTTCACCAACACATTGGAGCCAAACTCTCCAAGCAGCAAGTTCTCACCAACCTGGACTTTATTAAGAAAAAACATACAGAAGACGGAGGAACTATGTCTGGTTCAGATGTTGTTGTGCATTTATGCAAATAAAAATTCATTCAAAAACATGTATTTGTATCACATTAAGAAGTTAGCTTAATTCTGGACAAAATAATTTAATTTTAAAAATCCATTATTTATATCATTATGTCAGGAACAGACGATGGAATGTCTGTCAAATAGATAACGGATAAAAAAGTAACAGCTTTTAAAGTGACTACGATAAACAAGACAAGGTAACAAAGGCAAACAGAAAACAGTGGTGTGATGTGGTTCAACCTCAAAAACACTGAGGTGGAAACTTCCAGATCTTCTCGTTATAACACAGTAACATCTGACTGGACAAAAAAAAATCTCTTAAACCAGTGATTTTCAACATGGGTGTTTGGGAAACTGAAATGGCTTAAAAAGGTGATTCATTGTCTGTCGTGTGGAAACTGCAAAGTAGAAATATATTAGCAATTACATGATGTGTGTGAATATAAATATAAAGATGAGCCGTTGAGGAGGGATTGTAGGGTGAAACACATGAGTTTCACATGGGTTAGAAAATGTCTGTCAACAATACAAATATTTTTTCTTACTGTTTTTTTAGAACAGAAAATTCTAATTTTATCAATGAAATTATTAAAAATATTGTTAGAAAGCAAAATATATTTATATACTGCAACCCTGTGTGATAGAGCAGAAAATCTACAATTGAAAAACATATTAAATATTAAAAATGTGACGTGCACTGAGGGAGAGAAAACTGCAAAACATTACAATAACAATACACACACTTAAAAAACTTCATTTGGTCAAATTCATGAATAGAAATTAAATCAATAAAATGATGCGACAGGTGCTAAATTGTCTCTATGGGGGGCGGTGTGTAGACGGGGGGTCAGAAACCCACAAAAGACCTGACCGTCCACCAGGAGGACTTGGAGCCTGTTAAATGTAGGAAATGTCAAACTCTTTTTTTCCCGACGACCACTTCCTCTCCTGCTGCCAACTTCCTGTACAGCTGCAGCAGCTCCTCGGGTCTCGGCACCTTTGATTCTGGTGTGCAGGGAATGTCAAAGTCGGAGGATTCCTGAGAAGAAGGCAGCAGGTCTGGTTCTTTCTGACCGTTGTGGAGTTGGAGGTGGTTCTCGTCCTCCTCCTGTCCTGGCTGCAGGACGACGTGTCCTGGTAGAGACGACTCCTGGTTCTGAGAGGAGTGGTTTGATAAGGACGCTGACAGAGTCAGGCTCAAGTTCTCCACACTTTCTTCCTCCATATCTGGAAACAGGTCGGGCGTCTGTGAGCCACTCATCCTGCAGGGGGAGCTGTGTGAGGTGATAGAGCAGCAGGACAGTGACTGGCTGTTCTGGCTGTCACTCAAAGTTCCCGGGTTAAAAAAATCTTCCCATCTTGGTGGATGGTTTTCTTTCCTCTCCTCCTCCACCTCCACCTTCTCCACCTTCTCCACCTCCTCCTCTTGTCGTCTCTGTCCTTCTTTAATCGTCTCGTTTTTCTCCTTGTTTTCTTCATGCTTTGGTTTCTTCTCCTCCTGTTCCTCCTCCTCCTCTTCTTCTTCATCATTGGACTCAGTGCAGTCAATGAAGTTGGAAACAGCAGACACCCAGTCATTATTAGAATCACCATTCATAGAAAGAGAAGTATCCTTCATCCCAAAAGATGGCGCTGTTTTCTCACTTATGTGGATTTTTCCTGAAATTCAGGTGAACACAGAACAAGTGTCATGAGTTACAGAGACAACGTCGTCTTTTTCCATTATTCCTACATATGGAGTTTAAAAAGAAATCATGGAAACCAGTTGTCAATCATAGTGTCGTCACATGACCTCATGGACAGATTTGTTTAAATCCACTGGTTGTAAACAGTACATTGGATTTTGACACATTTGTTTTCATTGTGTTGTTTTTGGCGACTTGTTGTCCTTCATTGTGGCTCCAGGATTTCAACAGGTTGAATTTTCACGCCATCGTTTGTGATAATCAGTGGTCGTAAAGACAAAAGGTCATGTGTCCTGGACACAGGTCACAGGTCACAGCAGACCATCAACCAACATCACACTCTGGGAACAGAATTCCAATGTTCCAATTCAACTCCTGGGAAAAGAGAGAGTGTTTACCATTGTCTACTTCCTGTTTGAGTCCTGGCTTCTTTCTGATTGGTTGCAGCTGGAGATCATCAAACAGCTCATCTTCACTGCCTGGATCTGAAGCAGCAAAGACCAAGGACACAGAGTTGACCACAATGTTTTAAAGGACTCGTTCGACTACAGTACGAGTCTCTCTCACCGTGACTCACTGACTCCGTCCTGCTGCGTTTCAAAACTCCCAGAGGTTTGTAGACAAAAGCTGAAGGATCCGTTTGTTTTCTGCTCATCAACTGCAACCTGGACGGAAGGTGAAGATGACGTTCAGTGGTTTGTTCAGAATTCTAGATGAGCAGAAAATCAGTTGCACACTTTAGGTTCTCAGCCCAAAGGTTGGAAACGCTGCTCTACTCCCACAGCTCAGAGAAGAAGAGGCTCAGTCAACTGTAACATCTACAGTATAGTCATGGTGGAGCGAAAAACAAGGCTTGCAGCCACTAGATGGCAGCAACACTCTCTATTAATCCTTGCTGCTTGATGATCAGGGGTTTGATGAGGGAATGCTGACGTCAGCAACTCAACTACCTGCACCAGTGGATGGTTGAAGAAATATTAACCTGTGCTCATTTCGGGTTGTAAAAAAAACTCTGACCGCTAGGGGGAGCATGTGAAAACACACCAACATCGAACAGAGAATCGAAGTCAAACTCACATCTTTGTGACCTGGGTCAGAGTCTGACCAACAGGAACGACACTGGGATAAATGTTCACAGGACGAAGATACAGGAGGAAATCTTTCAGCTGAAAAGACAAAAAAAATGTTATTTTCTGTTTCTTCTCTGTGTGTAAATATTTTTATAGGAATTGATGAGAAGAAGAGAGACATTAGAGCCGACCTCTGAGTAGGAGGAGTGAAAACTGAAACAGGCCCGGAAGGAACTGACCCCAGTTCTGGTGAAGAAGAAGAAGAAGAAGAGTTGATAAAAAATACAGCAAAACAACAGAAACACAAACCTTCACTGAAGTCGTTTGAAGCTTTTTCTTACTTGATGATGACCTTGGTTTTCTTACTTCTCTCTCCAAACCACATGGTCGATGGTTTGATGGTGATGATGTTCAGAGGGGAACCATCGTCTGCACAAGAGCCACAAGGCAAACGGTTGCCCTGGAGAAACTCTTCAGCCTGAACACACACACACACACCATCACTATAGTTTGTACAACTTGTGTCTTTGTTGACGTCACATGAACACACCCAGTCTGTACCTTTGGGTGTCGACAGGCGTGAATCTGCGTCCTGCGGTCCGTGGTCACAAAGCTGAGGATCTCAGGCATCTTCTTGAACATGGACAGATTGTTGACATGAATCTGTCCAAAAGCAAAGAAACAAAACATCTGTCAATACGACATCACTACACAAAGCAAATGTTATGTGATACCAGAGGCACAAAAATACATTTTCAAACAATTTCATTGTAAATGGTGAAACTGGAACAAGAGCCCGATAGTTGTGACCTCAACAGAAGAAATTAAATTAAAATAACATCAACTACTGTCAGATATATTTACATGAAACTTAAATGTCAACTTTTTACTTTTATTAAACAAAAGATTGACTGAAACATCAGCTCCACAGAAGAACAGGTGGTGGGAGGAGGGGCTGAACACAGATGTAGATCATGGACGAAGACGTCACCTGTGTGTGAAACTGTTCTCCCAGTTTGGTGAACAGATATTCATATCCATAGGCAGCTTTGCAGTTTAACCAAACCACGTGACGTGAACTCTGACTGATCCAGTTTCCCACCAGCTCTGAGATACCGTTCAGACACACTTCCTACACACACCACCAGAACGAGAAGGAAACAAAATATAAATTAAACCATATTTTACATTGTATATAACTGACTTAAGTATAACTGTCCGGGTCTGTGCTGAACGAGTTTTTTCTTAGATTTCATTTTTGTGTCAATTGCTAAAAGTCTAAAATTTTAAAATACAGATTCTCATTTTTTTTGCACGAGTGAAAAAAACAACTCTACAAAATCCATGTTGTTAAATAATGAAGAGATAAAAATCAGGACAAGAGGAAAATCACTCACACGAGTTGGGATTTGAAAATATCGAGGGTCGTAGAAAGTGGAGTCCAGATAAATGCTCTGAATGTCTTTGACTCTGGGTTGAGCAGGGAATAAGGAGAGTGAATTGTCTAAAAACATCACAGAAAAGTTATTGGAATTGGGGACGGACGTCCTCATCTACCTGCTGCCAGAGTGAAGATGCTCCATCCGAGCCACGTCTCCAACAGAGAACCTGAAGTCTCCAGTGTAGAGAACGTTCCCCTGAGAACCTTCAAACAGGAACCTGCACAGGTTCACACATCACTT
Source organism: Paraplagusia blochii (assembly GCA_016785265.1). Lineage (NCBI taxonomy): Eukaryota > Metazoa > Chordata > Actinopteri > Pleuronectiformes > Cynoglossidae > Paraplagusia > Paraplagusia blochii. Next base: position 23,797 of record JAFBJS010002451.1, read on the forward strand.
TTTTACACATTTAAAGAACTTCTGTGTCTACAGTAATGTTTCAATCCTTTAACCACTGTTTTTATTGTAGTTTATTTTAATAAAATGTTTTTACCGACTCTGCTTCAACTCACATCACAGATCCTGGACAATGACCTGCAGGAAGTAACGTCACAACCACATCTTCTTTCTGTCACACAGAAAAAAAAACATACAGTCAACAACAGTCAAGAGACGGGGACAAAAAGGTGGAAAAAGGACGAGGGTTTTTCACCTCTCCTGTTGCTTCATCCACTAATGAGATCTGAGTTGGACTTTCCAGCTCCAGGGCAACCTGGATGAATGAGTAGAATTACAATAGTTGCTCACAGACACCAGTGGATTTTTTTTACTTTTCATTTTGGAGAAAAGAGAAACAGAAACAAACAACTCACTATTAATTCTTCCCAAAACTGGTATTTATGGTTACTCAGCAGAAGTTCCTTGGTGACGAACGAACAGTAAAGTCTGACTGTGCGACTGTTAAGACAAGAAGTTGAATTTATAATAACGTCAGGAGAAAAAGGAGAAGAAGAGAACGTTGCACAAAGTAGGTTGTGAAAGAAGGAGAAGAAACTTCATCAAATCGGGAAAAATTGAACTCAATTCTCAACCAATCTTTTCAGGTGTTTCCACAATGAATCACCACCACCTCCATGTCCTCCCTCACTGCATCCATCAATCTCCTCCTTGTCTCCTACCTCGTAGCTCCATCTCTAGGATCATTCTTCTACCAACGTGTCCCCACTGAACATGTCCAATCCATCTCAATCTGTCTTCTCTAGCTTCTTTGTCTCCAAACCTTCCTGTCTGTGTTGTCCCTTTAATCACCTCATAACTGATCCTGTCCATCCTTGTCTCTCAGTATTGAGGAATGGGTTTTGTTTTTACCTGAACTGCAGCTTCCTCTTCAGCAGCGGCCCCTTCAGTCCTTTCATATGATCTGAAGGTATCGGTTTAAACGTTCATTAGTATCGTTTTGAGTAGACTCAGTAGCTAACGAAGCTAAACGCTCGGACTCACCTTTGTGACAGTGAGAGAGGAAATATGCCCGGGCATGTAGATTCTCCCTGTCGAAACAATCCAGAGAAATGCTCGGATATTCCTTCATTCGACCTGCGAACGAACTCATGTTCGCAAATGCTTCACCTTTCGACTGACGTTAGGTGCCTTACGTTATAAAATACTTATTGTTTGGACACAAAAACATCACCGTTTTAGCCTTTTCGTCATTATGTGGCTGTGGTTGGTGCCGCCCACTGAATTGAGTTTCTTCTTCTGCTCTTCTCTCGGGTACAACATCCTCTTCCGGTAATAATGGTGCCTTCAAAGGCTTAGAGAATGTAGAACACATATTTTCATGTATTCCTACTACTGATTAGAATTGACAATTATTGAGAATTGAATCCTATTTCCCATAGGACTTTAGATTAACGAAAAATATAACTAAAAGTTAAAAGTTGGTTTTAGATTTCGTGTCCCAAATTGGATTCCAAAGACACAGAAGGCACTAAATTGATAAATACCCTGACGTACGTAAATGTAGCATAGGAAAGTTGCCAGATTCGTTGGGTAGGCGAGCAAAAAAAACGAAGAAGAAAGAAAGAATAACAAGAACAAATAATAATTAAAAAAAATTAATAACTAAAACAACACGAATTTAATTAATTCATTTGACTGGTAATTACATCTTTACTTAATTTTGATTATGTATTCTTAGTTGGATGTCAATGACAAACACATCTAAACAAAATGAAAATACCATTTTGTTTCCACAAAATAATTGTTAAAAATGAATAAATGAATTCATTAAATTAATTTGTTTCCAGTATTGATTGACAACGTTTACCAGGAATGAAAGACATTTTCGCCACCTGCTGGATTGTGAAAGTGAACCGGATGAAAGTAAACCGTTAAATGTTGCCAGGCAACCAGACAAGCTTAAAACAACAGCAGCTGCAGCGAGGAAACAAAACCGCAAAATAAAAGACCCAGTAAGTTCTTTTCTCTTTTTACAAATTTGGACTAAGAAGAAAACTCAATCATGTCCTCTTCATTATTGCGTTAACAAACATTATAATGGTCAGTTATTTCACAGATTTTTTATTGTTGATGTGTTTGACACTGAAATGTCTCCCCAACATATAAACAATACGTAATTTAACTAAACGCATCCAATTACCCAAACATTAAACCTTACTCCTATGACCAAATAAAAACTCCCTACTCTACTATTTTAAGAATAATTATTATTATATGTTATTATTATTAAAAGTTTTATATAAAACCGAATGTAGAAATATGAAACACAATCAATTTCATGCATTTAGCCTTGAAAAAAAAAAACTAATAAAGGTCAGTTTCCTCCTTGTTTTTATCATTTAGATAAAGTTGTCGACATGCAGACATTTTTTCAGAAAAGGGCAATGTACTTACCAGCTCTGACCTCTGGCTAGTGCTAAAGTGTGCATGTACTGGTATATAAGTGTTTAAGTCCAATCAAAGTCTTTTCCTTGTGAAATAAGAAGAAAGTCAGTGATAAAGAAATCGATTCCCTGCACAGTGCGTCAGTGTGCACATGTTGTTATAGCATGTAGCGTTAGTACAATGACAGGGAAAGGTAGAGAGCTAGCTGACATGATGGAGAGAAGAAGAGTGGGTGTGTGGTGTGTGCAGGAGACCAGGTGGAAGGGCAGCAGGGCCAGAAATATTGGAGGAGGCTTTAAGCTATTTTACGTATTAGCTGGTTAGAGAAGTGGAGTTGGGCTGATCATCAGTGAGGACTATGATAGGAATGTAGTGGAGGTGAAACCAGTGTCAGACAGGTTGATGTGTAGTGTGTCAAACAGCATAGGATGGTAGTGTGTAGTTTAACAATTGAGGTTGGAGACAGAGAAAAACATCAAGTGGTGGATGTTAAGGAAAGAGGAATGTTGTAATGGATAGAACAAGGGGAGATGGAGAAGGATGATTCACTGTGGAAACACCTGGAAAAATGAGAAGAAGGAGATAAATATAAAGAAGCAAATGTTTTTGTTTAACAAAATTATTTTATGAATAAATATAAAGCTAAAGTACAACCTTGTCTTTATTCAGTTATTGGCAGCTTCACATCAAAGGATTTTTTTTGTAAAATGTTAAAGAATGTTAAATAATACACTGTAACTTTGCTGTCTTTACATTCTATTTCTATATCTGACTCTGGTCTCATCAGACATCGCACACAATGTCCTGCGCTGCCCAGAACAATTCCAGGCCAAAATCCATGAGCAGAGCCAAGCGATGGAATACTGAAGTGGAAAACCTGTTCAGATTCCAACAGGCAGGATACAGGGATGAGATGGAATACATACAAGTCAAACATGGAGCTTTGGTGAAAAATCCCACAATCTTGACTTAGTTAGGAATCACTTTAACATCTCTGTATGGTATGCATTTTTTAATTTGTATTTCAGGTGGACAAGTGGCCAGAGACTGGTTTTGTGAAGAAGCTGCAGCTCCGTGACAACACGTTTTATTACTACAACAGGAACAGAGAATGTCAGGACGAGGACCTTAATAAAGTCAAGGTTTACACATACTAGCTGTTCTTTGTTTTCATTTATGTCACTCAAAGGCCCAGTGATCACCTGCTCAGGTAGACTTCTGAATGGTATCGGTCAGGTGTAGCTCATGGAATGGTCACATGGTATGTGTCAACAACGGTCACCATCATGTTACTGTTGGAAAAAAAATGTATGTAAGCAAAATAAGATTAAAAATGAAAACATTAGACGACATCTGTGTACAGTGATGCTTCTGTCCAAACACAACCCGATAAATCACAGCGTATGATCTTTGAGAATTTCCCTCCACAAGAAACATCCAAACGTCAAATCAGCAGCTTTATATCTCTTTCACAAAATGTAATGCTTTCAGTTATTTCTGTGTCATTATTCTCCTCGTCCACATGACAATGTCTTGTCAATGTGTCTTTGTCTAGATCAGACGCCTGTCAGGTTTTTCTGACGCAAATCACGTTAACATATCACGCTTTTGGAATCGCACCCTTACGCTGATTAACCCCTTAAATGACATGGGCTGCTGACTCAGTTACGGTGGTTTGGTGACTGTGTCACACAGAGGTCCACTGTTGAACGTTGACATTCTTTAAGTGCTTTTGTCATGAGTGTGAGCGCTGCTGAAGAGTAGGTTAAAATTAGATTTTACTTCTTAACAGTTTATGTTTTAAATCACCCCAGGTATCAAATATAAATGTAAGTAAGTGGATCAGACTAGTTTTACTGAATAAATAAATAACCCAAGTACAGAAATCCAGTGGTGTAAAAGTGTTACACCACTGGTTAGCATTTGGATGATAAAATAAATAGTTGACCAACATCGGCCAATTTGGTCAACATTTATATATATCTATATATTATTTTATTTTGACAGCGCCCATAATGACCTACAGATCCATCTGAGGCCTACGGCTGGACCTTGGGTCCTAGATGTCCTGCTGTACATTAAGAATTCCAGAGGAATTCTTAATGTATAGAGTCCTCTATTGCTGCCCTCCCTACTACTCCTTATTTCTTATTCTAAGTATTAACTATTGGAGTAGACTTAACACCTCTGGGTGGGGAGTTAAGGACTCACGTCCCTGGAATCTCATTACCTTCATATCTTGGTCCAACTCCCCTAGGAACCTATTGTCTGTGATCTTGACCCAGGACTTTGACTTATGGGACATATGAACTTGAATAGACTCTGAATGACTTCATAGCGCCCTTTTTAACTTGTAGTTTTTTTTCTACTTGCTACTGTTTTGTTTGCCTGTCCGTCCGTCCTGGATGAGGATCCCCTCACTGTCCATCACCCTGCGGTTTCTTCCTCTTTTCGCTTTCTGGGTTTTTTTGGGAGTCGTTCCTCAGGCAGAGTGAGGGTCCATAAAGTCAGGGAGGATTTCTTCCTGTGAGTGTCAGTGCAAAGGATTTGGCACTATAAACAAACAAACAATATATATATATATATATATATATATATATATATATATATATGATGTATGGATGAGAGACACTAGGAATAGGTAGAAGACAAGAGGCAGAGCTGCAGGTGGAGGAGTTAAAGATGCTCAGATGTCTCTTAAGGAGAGACAAGGATGGACAGGATCAGGAACGAGGTGATCAAGGGGACAACACAGACAGGAAGGTTTGGAGAAAAAGAAGCTAGAGAAGACAGATGGAGATGGTTTGGACATCTCCAGAGGAGGGACAGTGGTTATATTGGTAGAAGAATGGTAGATATGGAGCTACCATATCTAGCATCTCACCACCCACAGGAAGGCTCACACAATGGTGCAATGTGATTTGGGTGGTGCCAGCTGCCCCTGCAACCCCGCAACAGACAAGCAGGAGAAGATGAATGAACATATATGCAATTCCAATTACAAATATTAATATTCATAAATTATATGTATATATAATTATAAATGCAATGTAAAGTATACAACATATAGCTTATTATGTATACATGAAAAGAACATATAAACAAATATTTAATTTGTGTGTGTATATATATATATATATATATATTAATGACGGGACAGTGTAGCCCGGCTTAGCATCAGTTAGCATCATCATCGTCGTCGGTTAGGGTTAGCTCCAGGCTACCTGGCCCATGGAGAGAGAGAGAGAGACCGTCTGTCTTTACAGCTAATCACTGATAGCCTGGAAGTGAAGCTCCCGAAGTTCCGTTTATCTCGGACGCAGCGGTTCTGTTTGCCATTCTTTCCAGTTCCCACCAGGGTCTCTATTAGAACCGGGTTCAGGGGGTTGAAGTGGTGTGTGTGAAGCCCGGGGATCAGGTCAGAAACTCGGGTTCGTTTGTGTCTTAACTCCAGCTCAGCGCCATTAGCCTGTAGTTGTTCTACAGTTATGACATCATTTACGCCTTATACCACAGCTTTAATTATATCTGGATGATATCGGTTCGACATTTTGGGTTTTGAGGAACTAGACATGAATGTGACTCCGAGCTGATGAGTTTTACTGGCGACGAGTTGTTTCGGTGAAAGTTAAGGTGTTTTTCTCCGCTAACATCTGCTAGAACACCATATGTGTGTGTACAGTATCTGAACTCTCTAGGTAATATCACATTTTTGTTATCACCATGATTGAGCGTCATGTCTTATAAAAGACAAATTCGCTGCTTCTTTACTTTGATTAAACCCCATTGATATTTAAAAGATTGTTTAAAGTGAGATTGTTGTGGTTTCCTCTGGTCTCTGATGAGTCAATAACAATCACTATAACCAAAGGTTGGTTAATCTCAGGTGTTGGAGCCACATTACAATTCACTTCGTTTGGAAACAATATTCCGAACATGACATTTTTAGAATAATCTGTGTAGCTCTTATTGTTAAGAGGCCTTAAGAATCACAAGGCACTGGAGGAATGTAGCTTTAGGAAAGGTTTATGTAAGTTCATAATGAGGCTTTTGTTTTTTGCTTCTTCTCTCCTCCCTAAATGTGTGTGTGTGTGTTTTTTTTCTGCTGAGAAAGCTCAGCCGACTCTTTATTTCCTCTGCTGCTGCATTTCTCACAGGAAGCGAGTAGCAACGCTGAGTGAAGAGAAAGGTCTGCGTGAAGACACGGCTGCTGTTTTTGAGGTAATTCTGCTTCTTCTACGTTTTACTTATTTAAGGAAAACATCGGCAGAATCTCCTGCCAGAGTAAATATTCTAAGAAGGTGTGAATAATTAGAAAAGGTGTAGTAACACATTGTGAAACAGCTGCTCAATGTCATCAGCCAAAAACAGGATCTGAGGAACTTTCTGAGTCTTAACTTTTCTTCACTGTTTCTTGTTTGGAGGGAAGAAAAAGCTTAAACTATTTCAAATCAGACTTTGACATTCTGGGATAAAAAAAAAATAACCAGAATAATATTCATTAAAAACTGTGGTAATGCGTATTGGGACGGCCTTACTATCCACGTTGTTTTACTTTTTCTGTATTTTTCTTTTTAAATTTACACCTATTTTATTGATGTTAACATTACAGGCATCAAGGAAATGGGTAAATTGGGGTTAGAAACATCTGTGCCTTCACTGACAAATTATTTATTTAAAAATTTTCAAACTTAACCTCAGACTCTCACTGGAGAATTTTCTATCAGTGCAGTGGCACTGATTACGTCTTCTTCTAGACGAAGAAAGAAGTGACTTTGCTTTGCTTTTTTGCACCTGAAAAAAGAGGAAGTAAAGCAACTGAAGAAAACAGAAATAAATTCACTCTTGCTTTACATCAGATTTAGTTCTGCTTGAGAGCAAATAGCTGCATAATCATAGCATTGAGTTCAACCATATGTATGAATGAAAAACCCCAGTGTTTGACTGCTGTAGCTGCTAGATCTTCAGGTTTCAATAATAACCATATTATTGATTTTTTTTTTTTTCATTCCAGACAAGGTCATTAGTGCTTCTGTGCAGCAGCACAGCACTCACCCTCCATCATGTCTCCATCGCTCTTTGGACACTGACGTCTCTGCAGGGTTTGATCAGAGGGACCAGTAACATCAGCAGCAGTTAGAGGGAGAAGGCCAGCTATCATGCAGCCCTGGCCCTGTGTGTCCAGGAGGTAGCGCTGCTGAGGAGCCATCATTCAGAGGAGAGCACGAGTCTCCCGCTGGAGCCGTGATGGACGACTTTAGCAACAGGACGTACGGCACAAGCGGCATGGACAACAGACCGCTGTTTGGAGAGACCACTGCCCGGGTAGGAGGGGTGTTGGAGTTAGCTGCTGTTTATGAAAGGGATTTATTGTATCATGTCATCAGGTGGGGATGACTTCAATCTATGCTGGAAGGGGTTCACAAAATATTTCCTAAAGTATTCCTTCATACATTCGTCTTCATCCTTATGCCGTTGCTTTATTTGTTGTCGGGTCGCAGAGGCAACAATCTCTGCAGACGGATCACCAGACTGTGAGCCTTCCTGCGAGTGGGCGTAGTTCTGCTCAGAGCAACTCACCTGGCAGCTGGGGCATTTGAACTTGACGCCACCCAGACCCAAGTCCACTTCCTTTACCACTAAGCCACTACTGCAAGAAATATTTCATACATGTTCAATACTTTATCTCTGGTCCTGATATCAATCTGTTCATCCAGCTGTTTTCACAACCTGGTCTCCTGTGGTGGAGTTCCTCTTACACATACTGCACCTACTTCACCAACTTTTATTTTGATACTCCACTAAAGACATTCGTCAAGTTAGCCTTGTCTCTTCCAGCATTTCTGACAAAACGTTGCATTATTCTAATTTTCTGAGAAAGAAAAACAAATTATTCCTATTAATATTGCATAATGATAGTCAACATCTTGAGTTTGAACATAGTCGACCTTTAGGCTGTGACATCACTGCAGCAACAATCTGTGTTCTTTTAAATATGTCATTTGTTCTAACTCTATTACTCATTTCTTCAAACCTGTGTTCCAGGATCGAATCGTCAACCTGGCAGTAGGGGGAGTCACTTCTCTGGTTGTTCTCGTAAGTTACCTTTTTCGTAAAGAAATGTCTAACTCTACAAGGTGACAGTGGTCACAACATTGACTGTTTTCAGTTGTTTAACACTGTAAAAGCAAAGTTCACACAAAATGGACAACTGTGTCTGATGAGAGTCCACACCATGAATGGGTCGAGGACTGTCACCACAACAACTGTGAAACTCTAAACTACACCAGTGCCCTGGCCTGTATTTCAGACCTGGGCCTCAGTCTCGTCTGCCTCAATAAATCCATGTTATAATAATATCTGTGTCTACAGAGACCTACAGTATTGTGCAGAAATGTAGAGTGGGTCATTATACAAAGCACAGTTCAGCCTCGACAGTACCATAGATGTAGGTCAATACTTTGATCATTTATAAAGACATTTTATTCACCAAATCTTCTTTCCTAAAAGAGAGTTCACACCGAATTCAGTCGACCTGAGTTGACAAAGAGAGATTTTAGAAAATGACAAATACAGTTTACAGTTGGATTCTTTGTCCAATCAGTAAATCACCTAAATCTCTACCTTCACTATAGACCGACTTCAATTTTGACTGATGTTAACCTTCAGCGCTTTGGATTTCATTCGACACTGCCCCCTGGTGTTGTAAATCTAAAAAGCTGCACAGGGAGGATGCAAATGTCTGAAGATAAGGGGGGAAAAAAAGGAAAGTTTGCACCAGTTCATAGTGACATTGTGATCCAAACCATTGCACACAACAAAGTGTCACCTCTGCATTGAACTCATCAAGTTAAGTGAACAGTGGGCATCTCTAACCGCCCAAGAGGCTTGAGACCCTCAGGACTTAAGTCCAGTTCCTTAACCACAAACTCACTGCTGTCCCAATCAGCCAACAACAGAGAGAAGAAGAACATGTCTGATGAATTGTTAGTCATTTTTTCAGTTACTTTTGGGTTCCCAGGATAATGCAAACCAGTGCTTCTCAACTGGTCCCACATTTTACTGTGGTCATTAAGTTGCTACCCACTCTCATGGAATTCAAGCTAAGCAAAAGAAAAAAACTTTGAAAAATCACTTACATTACCGTACTCATTTTATTCAGCCTTTCAAAATAAGAGATTTTCTAAAATAAAACACATGCTAAACAGCTGATTCATATTATTTTGATTTTTTTAACCAGCTGTTCGTGACCCACCAGTTGAGAACCACCGATGTAAACAATATCAACTTTTTTCCTCTGTTTGTCCACCAGGTGACAGTAATCTGCTCATTTGTGTTTCCGACGCTGCCCCCACGGCCACTCAACGTCTTCTTTGCTGTTTGTATCCTGTTAATCTGTGGATCAACGTCAGTGTTGGTAAAAGTCACACTCTGCTAATCCTTGGGATTAATTCACCAACGCATTTATTCCAAAAAAAATTCCACATCACTAAATGTTCAACTAAGATTTTGGTTCCTCCTACAGATATTCTGGTACCGACAAGGTGACCTGGAGCCTAAATTCCGAAACCTGATCTACTACATGCTGTTGTCCATTGTCCTGCTCTGTCTCTGTGCCAACCTTTACTTTCATGACGTCAGGTAAAACAATGGACACGAAAGGCAAAAAGGGATGGAATGACGGACAGTGGAATAAACATGTGACCAAACAGGAACCTTGAGCCAGACTCAAACTCAGTGGGCCGTCCCTCTCTCGGCCAATGAAGAAGCAGTAACAGTAATGTCACACACAGTGTGACATTGTGATAAGGCAGATGTCAAAAAGCTGACATTGACTCAACGTTGACTCCAAACTCCACCAGGTGAGGCCTCTGTGTAGGTCAACAAAGAGCTGCGTGACCCACGGCACATGTTCTACATTGGAAAAATCCCACAGCTCAGCATCACACCAGGATGTGACAGAATTGTGATCAAATGTAATGATCTTCTGGTTTCAGTTAACTCACAATTTACTTGGTTGGTATAGAATCTCAGGCACATTCAGCTGCACACAACCCTCACTGTATATGAAACAAAGGTCTTTTACTCATCTGAGTTTCATTCTAGTTTTCATAGCAATATGCTGCCACCTAGTGGAATGATATTTAATTGTTCTGCCTTTACTGTTCTTGTTGAATATACAGTATACATATATATGTATATATATACTGTATGTATATGACAGGCAGCAGCTAGAGGTGTCTTTTGAAGTCATTTAAAATGTTAAGAGTAATTTATGGCCACCAGGGATGGGGAAAAAAGATGTGCTTCCACACACATTCCATTCCTAGATGTGTAACTGTTATTAACAAAAACATTTTAGAAAGGTTGACTCTTAGGAATTTGTTGTCTTACTTTTAGGAATTTGGCACGGAAACTGTGGATATATCCACAAAGAAAAATATGATTCCAGGAAATAATCCAAACACAGTTGTCAACACTGCCACAGCAAGGAGCTGAAAATAAAAGTAACTGAACTGATGATGATGCTGATGGTTTGTGTAAAACTACAAACATTGTATTTATTTATTTTGCTACTTTAATCAGTGCAAATGTGAAAGAGGACAAACATTATTTTTTCTCTATTTTCAGCAACAAAATTTTTCACCTATTAATTTGTTTTAATGCCAAATCACTGACACATGTTGCACTAATTGTGAACAATAATACATACACACACACACACACACACGCTCAGGTCAGGTGATGCACTAATAAGTTTTCACTGTTTCATCTCACATTAAGCCAAAGCTGCTCACGTTGTCACATCTTTTTCTTTGCACTGTTGGTTTGGCCTCACACTTCTCCGAGCTTTAATCATGAAACCCATTTTACTGGTGAACATCGCAACTCTATTGCTAAGTGACCTGGTTCCGTCACTAACTTATTGAAAGACCAGTTGTGGTTCAGTGTATATCATCATAAGATGACAGAAAGACGCTGTTTCAAACCATTTCCTGCTGCCAGTGTTCACTTTGATGTCAATGTAGTTTTAAGAACTGGTTAAATGTTCAGTCAAACAACCTGTCAACAAAGTCAAGTGTCATTGAACAGAATGTGAGTGTGTATTTAAGAGGCAAGTGTGTTACAAGGAAAATGAATCTGTTGCTGAATGGTCTGGATCTGTCATGTTTTTGTTCACATCTCACATCTAACCTCATGATGACTCCACGATTGTCAAAGCCACAACTCTTTATCGCTTTCTAAAATTAGATATTTTATAAAATCAATAAATCTATATTCCAAACCTATTTTGTTGTGGTTATAAATCTTACAATGTTTTTGTGTTTTCTCTACACAAATGTTGTGTCCAGATATCAATATTATAGAAACATCTTTTTTTGACATTTTGAAGTAATGTCAAGTAATGTCCAGCATGTCAACGATCTGCAGCTCTACCACTGCCTCCAACGGTCAGTTTTTGTCACCGAGGTCATTTGAACAAAGAATTCCACACAGTCATGTAACAAAAGATGGTACTGTTTTCATGCAGATGATCAACACGTCCTCCACCCTTTCCTTCAAAATTATGATTTTTCAATCATTTCATCTATAATGGCTTTAACCCCTGCAAACCTGAACACAGTGTTCTTGTCTTTCAGATGCCTCTTATTTTCCTAGAACTACTGAGACCAATCTCATCACTTACTTTAAATCAAAGACCACATGTACTGTACATAAATGCCAGTATTGAACGATCCTCACTGTACTGTATAAAAAAAAAGCAGTTTTCTTACCTGTTAGAGTGGAGTCTGTCGTGTGTCAGATTCTTCTTGATGTTATCGATCCACTGCGCCACCTTTAAAAGACTCTAAACCTGAAACGCTGGACTTTCTGTGATGATCCTCTTTCCTAGCTTTAAAATTCTCCCTAAAAATATTTCCGACACATGGAAGAGAAAGCACAGGTCTGAGTAGGTGTTTGTTTGGACAATGGTTCTGCTGCCCAATGTCATTTATTAGTTCATGATATAGTTTTCTATGAAATATTCAATCTTTAAAAAAAGAGCATAAAAAGGTTCCTTCAGTGAGTGTCTTTGGCATCATGAAACATGTACAGGGCTGAGTTCCTGTCTCATCCTGGAGGTTCACAGTTCAACGTCACGTCAGGTCTTCCAACATGAATCATGAGTTACTGCAGTCTAGCACTGACAAGATTCAGTCTTCTGTCTGACAGACAACAGTGCAGTATGTGCAGCTTTTCTTCAGTGGTCATGGTGAGTCTTAATCAGAGATTTCCTGATTTTCCAAGATTGGATCTGAAAACAGAAAAAGAACAGGACTGTGTTTTTGACCATGCATTGGTATCTGTCACTGTAAGGCAGGAGAGTCTCCATCCATCAACCCCCTCCTACTATGTATCTATGCTGAGATAAAAACTCAAGAGTTAATGGTTAAAGTGTCAAATCAATAATTCATCTCGTTTACAAATGTGTCCTAAACAGACTCAGGTCAGCAGGTCAACCTTGAGATTGTGCATGTGTGTAAAGGTGTTACCTGTTAGTGTGCTGCTGATGTTTGGAGGAGACACAATCAGGACGGTGGTGCCTGATGCAATCCCAGAATGCACCACTGATTCTTCTACAGAAGTTGAGCTCATCTCCTGGAATCCATTAAGACAAGAGTCATGGTTTACATTGTACCACACTTGAGTGAATGACTGATGAGGGGCTTCTTTACTGGAAACTTTCCCTGAAATCTAGATTGATCTTCTGTCTTTCTATGTTTCTTTACTCATTTCTACTCTCTATCTTCCACAAGGCTGGAGGCAGGAGCTGGAGAATAGTTGCAGATTGTTTCTTTTTGGTTTCTGAGGTTGGTTTCACCCCAATAGCCCTCTGATTCCACGCCTCATCCCTTCACCCTCTCAGCACTGAGCTCTACCAAGGTACCTTCTCACTGAATGTGTCCGTCATCTGTTCCTGATGTTCCTGTCCTCCACCAATGTTCTCTGAATTTCCCAGGAGACCTGCAGCGTCCAGTTGGTTTTCATCCCCCTGACCCCGCCCCTCAGTCTCAACTACCAGTTGTGATTGGCTGAGAGGGTCAGTGGCTGTAGAGTCAGAGCTGACGGTCTGGATGATGACGCCGTCGCTGGAGCAGAGGCCGTCGGCCTGAGGAGAGAACAGAACAGAACAGAAAGAGACTGAAGCACAAAAAGTCGGTTTGTGTCAAACTGCTACACGTTTGTTCAGTGACTCAGCTCTGACCGACAGACTGTGGAGAATGATGTGTTCTTGAGGCGAGGGGGCGCCACCTGTGGTCAGGGTCATCGTACCAGCACTGGTTAAACTGAGCGGAAGACTCTGATTGGACATTGTCTGGAGGTAGAAGGTGCCTGGTGTGCCAGTTGGCTGAAGGTGAAAGGACTGACAGGAAAAAGAGAAGGTTCTATGAGAAGATACAGAATAATCTGGGCGTGTGGCTAAATGAGTGAGACAGACAGACAGAGAGAGAGAGAGAGACACCTACTGGCAGAATCTCAAATGTTTGTAAAGCTCCGGTGTTCAGAGTTATAGTCTCACTGTCATTGGCTGCAGCTGCCGAAGAGTCTGAGGCTGCGGGTTACACCAAAGCACGTCAAACACACAAAAAAGCCCCACAAACATTAATATATAAATATATGTGTGTGTGTGTGTGTGTGTCCCCATCAGAGTTCCTTTATCAACACAAACTAACACTAACACACACACACGGCACAGACTCTGACCTAGGTGTGTGATCTGCAGAGGGATCTGGACTGGAATCTGCAGCGCTGCCACTGAACTGGAGGAGGAGCTACTGCTACCACCTTCTTCTAGTCTTGTGAGGCGGATTTGAAGCGAGGAGTTGGAAGAAGTAGAGGAGGTGGCAGGATTTCCTGTTACAGACCCGGATTGATTGGAGGCTTCCATCGCCTCCTGGAGGCCCTTGAGGAGAACTGAGGGACAGAGGTTCACAGTTAAAGATCTTTGATTTTTGTTGAATGTAGAAGAGAGAGTGTAGATACCATTGAAGGGAATGTCCTTGTGATTGGAGACGTTCCTCTTGATGCTCCACCACTTTGATCGCAGCCACTGCGGAGAGCGAACACTGCTCCACCCTCCTGCTAGATCCTCCCACCGGATGTCGTTCTCATCCTCTACCTCGAACTTGGAGATTCTGAAATGACCTCAACTGACTTCACTGGCTCCAAACACACGCACCACAAACAACATGAACAGGACGTTACCTCTGTATCAGGTTGAGATCGTCCTCCTTCGTCCACTCGGTTCCTCCGCTCTGTTTCCAGTTCAGATAGTTCAGCCACTTGGATCGACACTGTTTCTCAGAACGAGTGCGGACGCGGTCGGCGACCAAGGCCCAGGAGACGCCGCCGGTGACGGCCGAGCCTGGGGTCACACCTGCCATCTCATACACGACCTCAGTGAGGCGTCGCTCCTCCTCCTCACTCCATTTACCTGGTTTTAAAATATCATAGATTTTCTGAAATCATCTTATAATTTTTTTTATTCTCATAAAAAAGTGTCTTTTAACAAGATGGTGCTTGACCATTAAACTATACATTTATACACGTGTGTAAATATATGTTTGTGTGTGTGTGTATTTTTATATATATAAAGATATATATGAATTAGTGAACTGTACACGACAGACAATCTGAACCTGTGTTGCAGGTCTCCTTCATGAGTCGACATCGATCTTTCACAGAAGACGCGCTGCGACCTAGTGCTGCTCCAATTGTCGCCCAGTCATTTCCATGTTTCTGTCGCAAACTGATAAAAAACATTACATAAAAGCCAACGTCACTTACATCTAACTATTGTTTACATTTTATTTTCATTGGAGTAACTTTACTCACGACTTCAGCTTTTCTATCTCCTCAAACGTGTACCTTTGTTGAACAAAGAGAGAGAACTTCGTCTTGATGCTTTTCTTTTGTTTTGTGTTGGTTATTTTCTCTTCTTGCAGACTTACTTGCCAATGTGGTTTCGGTTGTCGTACATTCTCAGGACCCGTCTGTAGACAGCGAACAGCGGTCGGTTCAAACCCTGGGCCACTGAACGGTAAAAATCTTTTCTTTCCTCTTTGGACATTTCAAAAATGATCTCAGCAGGATCATCAATGCTTCGCTCCTAAAAAACAAACACATAAACAAACAAAGAAAGAGACAAATAAACTCAAGTCAAACCAAGATCAACTGAAATGCCACAAAGTGTTGGAGATGTCTACATACCCTTAAATATCGATCAATGTTGCTCATCAGGATTTCGATCTCCTCCTTGGACCACATGCCTTGTTTCCACTTATGACCTGAAACAAAACATTTGTTAAACACCCTTATTTGAATAAACGGGTTTAAGAAAAAAAAAGTTAATAAAATAATAACATATAGTTATTAATAATATAAAGTCTCCAATTTCCATTTATATAATTTCAGCCAATCCAGTCTGTCTTATAGGGTTATATTAACTCTGGAATGCTCTCCCCGCAGACATCCGTAACACTGAGTCACTATCGCTCTTCAAATCCAGACTCAAAACCATCTGTTTCACCTCGCTTTCCCTCAGTTATTTCACTTCTGATCCTTCTCTTCCTTTTATTATTTAATTGTGCTTTGGTATGTTTTTTTTTATGTATAACCTTTGTCCTTGTGTGTCTGACAGACACTTACAAATAAAATGTATTGTTATTATTATTATTATTATCATTATTATTGTTATTATATTTAATTAAATCCCAAGAAGCCAAAAGTATCAACTCTGGTCAGTTATGGACCATTTTAAAGTCATGTCAACCAACTGATGTTCCAACATCAGGTTGAGGTTGAGAACTGCTGCTGGGACAGTGGTTGGATCTCTGATGCAGGGTTTTGTGTCTAATGCACAGTAGTGAGAATTTCTACTATTCATGTGTATGTGTGTGTGTCCTTGAAAATAAGCAAAAGCTTAAAAAGAGTGACCCCTGGTGGTTCCAATGGGGCTCGAACCCAGGACCATTTCTCTGTAAGGCAGGTGTGAAAAATAAACACACTATGGAACCATCAAAAAAGTGAAAAATGGAATGGACAAAAGAGAAGAGAAAATCTGTGGACTCTACCTTTATTGACCAGAGTGTCTTTGTCTTCTTTAGTTGTGAACCAGGCCTGACTCACTGGAGACACGTCTGTCTTCTGATTGGACAAGAGGCTTTCTTCTTCATCCTCCTGAAGAATCTGTGCAAAACAAAACAGATAAGAAATTAAAAAATAATTTGGAAAGTCCAGAAAGGTTTTTGAAAGAATTGTAAGAATATAAAAAACTTGACCTGTATGTGAGCCACACTGTCATCAGACAAACCACCGTCTGCTGTAGTCATCGTCACCTCGAAGCCTTCATCACTATCTGGCACTGGGAAAAAAAAGGGAAATGGATGAAGAATTGAAGAATAGTTCAATAATGATCTTAGGTCATGATGAATTAAGAGCCTTTTTTTCTTGATGAAAAAATTAATGAGTTCAAACCATTTGAAACTGATACCAAAGGCAATAGAATCTCAAAGTGAAGGTTTTATTTGGATGAAAAGAGAAAAGAAGTGTCTCTGAAGGTCCTCACTGGGTAAAGTAACAACGGAGAATTGATGTGAGTCTGCGTCGTCCTGTTCATCTGAAGGGAGATGCAGCTTCTTCTTAAGGGGTTCAGAGTCTTCATCTACACGCACGCACGCACGCACGCACACACACACACACACATACACACACACACACACACACACACAAACATTTGGGATCCTTAATATCAGTGAAACGGAAACAGTTAAAGACGGCGTTGACAAGAAGGCGCAGGTGTATGTGCAAATGTATTTTACTTATGCATTTGTGTCTGTGTGTAATTGTGTGTATTTCAGGATCTATGTATGTCTGCATGTTAAATCATAACCATGAAATGTGTTGATATGTGTGCAGTGGAGGGGCTGTGGTGGAAGAGACTGAGGAGAAGAATAGAGTAGAGTCAGGATGGAACAAGAGTCAGGAGTAAGGGGTTCAGAGTCTTCATCTACACGCACGCACGCACGCACACGCACACACACACACACACACACACACACACACACACACACACACACACACACACACACAAACGTTTGGGATCCTTAATATCAGTGAAATGGAAACAGTTAAAGATGGCATTGACAAGAATGCGCAGGTGTATGTGCAAATGAATTTTACTTATGCATTTGTGTCTGTGTGTAATTGTGTGTATTTCAGGATCTATGTATGTCTGCATGTTAAATCATAACCATGAAATGTGTTGATATGTGTGCAGTGGAGGGGCTGTGGTGGAAGAGACTGAGGAGAAGAATAGAGTAGAGTCAGGATGGAACAAGAGTCAGGAGTGATCTGTGATAGAAGAGAGTCAGCTAAGGTGGAGGAATGGTGGAGAGACCAGCCATGATGGATGGATTAAAGACAGAAGACAGGGGACACAGCTGGAGGTGGCGAGGAGTTAAAGATGCTGCTGAGATTGTCTTTGGGAGAGACAAGGATGGACAGGATCAGGAATGAGGTGATTAGAGGGACAACACAGACAGGAAGGTTTGGAGACAAAGAAGCTAGAGAAGACAGATTGAGATGGTTTGGACATAAGAGGAGGGACAGTGGATACACAATGGTAGAAGAATTATCCTAGAGATGGAGCTACCAGGTAGGAGACAAAGAGGAGATTGATGGAGGACATGGAGGTAGTTGGACTCAGAGTAGAGGATGGAGAGACCATCACATTGTATTATTTAATGAAAGAAGGTCAAAGACAAATGTTTTATTTTCCATAAGTCTCCTAAACACATTAAGTCTGTCCAGTGTAAGATTTGACCAATTTCATGGAATTCTCTCTGATCTATATTCCATTTATTCCACCCTGTTCTATAATCCTTCCCAAACCTGGAATTGACCCCATGTATAGAAATGTATATGTTTGTTTTGTATCACTGTCTGCTTGTGACACGTACCATTTGAGGGACATTGCAGGATGATGCTTCCATCACGGTCATGACTCAGAGTCACCGTCTTCACCGTCTCTAAGGCTGCAGCAGCTCCAGTCTCTTCCTCATCTGCAGCTGAACTCATCCTTATCAATGTACAGTTATGATCACTTTAGATAATTGATAACCACTACGTTCAAACCAAACAATTTTGTTTTATCACAAACATAGACCTTGAGACAGTGAAGCAGTTTTTTTTAACCAGAATTCCTATATATTTATTTTTTCTTCGCATGTAGTAAAACTGTCGCTTTGAAAAATACATTTTTGTTGACTAAGACTAATTACAAAGTACTGCATCTACAACATAGTTAAATAGTTTATTATGCAACAGATATCCATTTTCGTAATTCCTGTTTTGTGACAGTATTTGTAAAAAAAAAACTAAAATAAATGTACATCCAACATATATGTATCATCAACGGAATGTTTATTACATGTATTTGTTCACATTTCTATCGCAGGGTAGACTTTGAACGGTCTTTTCCACTCTATGATTGTGGCAGTATGATGGGGATTCACTCCAAGTAAAACTAAATAAATTTATAGTTGTTTCACTAACAACAACGTGAACATAATCATCTCATCAAAAGCATTTAGAGCCGAATCGCTATGACACCAAAAACAACAGTGAATAGTCGTGAAACCTCTTCGTTTATAATCATTATCGCGTCCAAAAAAAGACTAAAGGAAGCTGAAAAACTTTATTTTTATTTATACTTTTTAATTCATTGAACCAGTCGAGCAGTTAACCTTGCTAACAGTTAGCCTTGGATTCCCCACTGTCTCTGCTCTTTAAATGCAAGACAGTGAAAAGTCTCTGTGGCCGCCATGTTCGTTGAAGAGCTGAGGCGGCCTTTCCGTCACTTTTGTGTCGCTTTTGCCTCCTTTTTTGCGGAACAACCTTCCAAATTAGAGCAGTATTCACCCCGAGCACCGAACAGAAAGCATTTTTTTACTTTTGTTTCTCGTACTTACTTCCTGTTTTTAGTCCGGGGACTTGTGAGTTACCAGGATGAAGGTAAATGCCAGGATGAGGCTCGGCGTCCATCCCAGGGCCTGGTGTAGGGATGCCAGATCGATCACATTTTCACGGAATTATAGTCCTAACACCACCACCACCACCACTACTACTGCTGCTTCTGCAACAACGACTACTAGTACTACTACCAACGTTAGTATTAGCAGTAGTATTACTACTAGTAGTTCTGTAGCTACAACCAGTACATTACTTCTTCTGTTGATATTTTTAGATGCACAGCAACGGCCAAGAGAAAAGAAGTGACGAAAGTAATCTACTGTGTTTGAGGTTTCTTATTCTGCCATATTCTGGTAGGCATAATTTAGACAAAAACTGCTGTGTCTGGACATTTAATAAAACCAACATTTTATACCCCAAATATACTTATGTTCCAATTTCCTTTTAAGAAATGTTAAAATCTGGCAACTACTGTGTCAGTCCTCTTTAAATCTGCACAACAACCAACAACATTCTATCTTTATTCTTAGTTTATGTAAATTGCGATAAAACACATTTAGGTGCAACGTTTTTTTCCCAACTCTAGCTTATGGGATTGAACCTGGTGGAGAACTCACGTTTCTGTGGCTTTTGTGAATAAAACATAGTTCCTTCTCTATTTTCCATCCGGACGATTATCGGTGACGTACGAAACGTTTTGAGCTCAAGCTGCGAAATCCAAAATCCACATTGTGACGGTTTTGTGATAGGAAAACATTTAACGATGAGTGAACAACCACTAAGAGTGTAAGTCAGAATTTTTACAGTCGTTGTAATTTTTTTTGCTTTAAAAGAATCATTTTCTAGCATTGATTTGACGTTACGACGTACGATAAAAAGCATTGACATCAGGTGATAATAAAGTTTTCGAACACATGGTTTTCTTTATTGTTTATCTTTATTGTATTTAGTATGCAGAGGATAAGGTATTCTTATAGTCAGTAGTGTATGAGAACAATAGTGTCTTGAACAGGACTAAACAGGTATCAGTTGTAACAATTATAGCAGAATTTGATATTTACATAATATCTAAATTGTACATAATTATCACTGTATATTTATAACTTGTTGCTGAACATAAATCTTTAAATTAATGTATGGTATTCAAATTGTATATATTAGGAAAAATGTAAATCTCTTCAAGTAGCTCTTCAAATTGTTTTCTTTTCCTAAGTGACTGTAAATTGCTGTGTATACGTGGTTAACTTGATGAAGACATAGATCATCTCTGTGGACAGGTTGGCCTGTGGAGACGTGGAAGGGAAAATCAACGCTCTTTACAGTCGAGTGCAGGCCATTCAAAAGAAGACAGGACAGTTTGATGTGAGTCTTTGTCTCTATTCTAAATGTCAGCTTTAGTCGTGTGTGCAGCAGTGAAGTCCTTCAATGAAATGTTCCTCACATGCATTTGGTTCTTTTCACAGCTGCTGTTGTGCGTTGGGGAGTTTTTTGGAACGACGGCAGAGGCCGAGGCCGAGTGGCAGCAGTACAAGAGTGGAGCTAAGAGAGGTGTGAATGACCTTTGAGGTGGCAAGAAATAATAGTTGAACTTGAGAGAGAATAATAATAATTATAATATAAGGACAAAGTGACAAACAGATGATGAAACTGAAGCTCTCTAATACGTTCCAGTCTTCATTGCCTGGAATGAAGACTGCCTGGGGAAATAATGTGCCACTAATTTGGCTACTGTGTTTGCAACGAAGTCTAACTGTTGGGACACTGCTATGGTCAGAGCAGGTAGCCTGGCGTGACTGAGAAGCTACACTCTTCCAGAAGAATAAAACTGCTGCCAGAGTGATGTCACAAGCCTGTTTGCATCTCATAAAGAAAATCCTAGATATTGGTCTTCAAATTAAGTTTATTATTAAATTAGTTTCTTTGGGTGAAATGCCCTTAATGCCCATTCTACCTTTAACTTATTTAGACTTCGAAACAATTTGTGTTTATTTAATTTAAATGTAAAAAAGTTGTCATAATTGTTTTTTCTCTTTTTTTAGTTCCCATTCACACCTGTATCCTCGGAGCAGCAAGTCAGGAAACGACAAAGAACTTTCCAAGCGCTGATGGCTGCGAGCTTGTTGAGAATCTTACATATTTGGGTATGAAACACCACAAACGAAAAGTTTTTTGATAAAGGGTTAGACAACTGAAGACGCAGACAAAGTAGAGGGACAGACAAAGAAGTGCCTGTGGATAATGAGGAATAAAAATGACAAAAACATGAATGAAAATCTTCAGTGAGTAGCAACAGACTCTATGAATTAAATCATACTGTGCCATACAGCTACTGTACATGGATTTATATATATATTTATTTACACAAAGTATATGATAAGTATGTTATATGAGTGAACGTGCTGGAACACTTCAGTCAGGACATGGCTTTGTTTTGCTCCTAGGCCGTAAAGGTGTCTTCACGGGTGCATCTGGGCTCCAGATCGCCTACGTCAGCGGTCGTGAGGCACTTCAGGAACCAGCACAGTCTCACTGTTTCACGGCCAAAGATCTGTGTGCTCTCGTGGAGCCCCTCACCAACAACTCCAAGTTCAAGGGCGTCGATATCCTGCTGACATCACAGTGGCCTCGAGGGGTGTGGCACTACGCCAACAGCCCAGTTAGTCCTGATCGTTTCAGTATTTAATCTAGGTGGGCGGGGCTTCACGGGCTGATGAACAAGTGAGTCATTTTAAAATCCGATTGATTTTGATTTTACAGGAAGTAAACACAAAAAGTTGTGGCAGCAGCTCCATTGCCAACCTAGCAGATAAGTTAAAGCCGCGATACCACTTTGCTGCACTAGAGGGTGTTCATTACGAAAGACTGCCGTACAGGTGAGCTCTAACGCTATCACTTCCAGATGTTGGTGTGATCTCCTTGATCATCCAGATGTTTCCTGTGTTTTGTCCATTTTCGTCATCAGGAATCACAGCGTCCTTCAGGAGAAAGCTCAGCACGTCAGTCGATTCATTGCCCTGGCAACGGTCAACAATCCCACCAAAAAAAAGGTGTTTAGGATTTGTCAGCTTTTTGTTTATAGATTTACACATTTGTTTTGCTGATGATTAATTTGGAGATGGTGTGTCTGGAACAGTATTTGTACGCCTTCAACATAATCCCAATGAAGACCATGGAGTCTACAGAGCTGGTGAAGCAGCCGCAGGACGTGACAGAAAGTCCCTACAGACGCTCTGACAAAGACAAGACAGAGGCACCAATGGGCAGCAGTGAGGAAGTGGTACGGAATCTTTCGGAATGTTACACCATGTCTCAGTTTTATTGAGGTCCTCATCCACAGAAGTGTGTCCTTTGTCTGCCTGTGTGGAGGCAACCTAACCTCTGAAATGACCACGTTGTGTCCAGGAACCACCCAACCAGTTCTTTTTTGACCTGGGCACAAAACAAGGGGGCGCCGGTCCTGGTCGTGGTAGGAAACGACACCAGGACGGAGACGGACCGGGACGAGATCGACGGCAGCAGCACAAACAGCCACGTCACCACCGTGAGTCAGTCTCAAAGCTCTAGTTTGAAAAGCCAAGAGTTATTGGAAAGTCAGCTTAAATCACTACTAACATAATAATAACTATTGGTAAACATTTTTAGCTCTTTTTTTGTCTTGGATCAAGACAATTTCAGAGTCCAGTCCCTGACTGGATTGGACAGTTCAGTGGTTCGGATTCAGCCCACGGGCCTTTGACTGATGATTCTATTCTATACTGATCAAAAGCTCAAAAGAAAAAAAAAATGTTTTAAAAAATATTTATGTCGCAACTTAACGTTATTTTTGTAATGGCTAATAATCTTCTTGTTATTTAACTGGGAACAGCTCAGCCAACTGGACCTTGTTGGTTCTGTTTGGCCAGTCCTCAGGTGGAGAAACATCTGGTCATCAGCATTGGAGAACATGTGAGTAATGAGCTACTTTGGGTGGGATGATGGGAATTGTAGTATCTGAACCTTCAGGTGTTTTCACTCTTTAAACATGTGACATCCACCTCCTTTAGTGCTATGTCGCCCTGGCCAAAGGTAGCCTGACGCCTCGCCATGTTCTGATCCTGCCCATCGGTCACTATCAGTCTGTGGTGGATCTGAGCAGCGAGGTGGTGGAGGAGATGGAGAAGTACAAGGCCGCTCTGAGGAGCTTCTACCAGAGCAAAGGAGAGCGATGTGTTTTATTTGAGAGGAACTACAGGAGCCAACACCTGCAGCTACAGGTCCACAGTCTCACACACACTACTGTCCACCAAGCTGTGAAAGGGTGAAAAAGTAGGGATGAGATAGAATATCAGCCGACTGATGGTATTGACAAACTACTGCCCCCTACAGGCAGATGATAATGGTTTCACCTGTCACCTTAGCCAGTAGACAACACTTAACTTCCTTAACCACCACTGTATCACTATCAGTGGTGTCCATCTAGAAATCTGTCTCTGCTTCTCCAATACTGGGTGAGCTGACCCCAAATCTCACTGTCCTGGAACAGCTGATGTGAGCCTTCCTGAAGGTTGTGGGTCCACTGGGTGGAGCCCTCCAACCTACCTGGGAGTTACAGTTGACATTGGAATCATAAATTAAGTGTGTGGACAATATGGTTGTATAACACTGGACTGTATCACGGTGCAGGTTGTGCCAGTGCCTCTGGACCGCTGCTCCACAGACGACATCAAGGAGGCGTTCATGGTCCAAGCTGAGGAGCAGCAGATGGAGCTGATGGAGATCCCTGAACACACGGACCTTAAACAGGCACATATACAAAACCCATGTTGATAGAACACACAGTTGCATCATGGTGCTTCATGGAAGTCTCTGTGGGTTTTTTCCAGATTGCTCCTCCAGGGACTCCGTACTTCTATGTAGAGCTGGACACAGGAGACAAGCTCTTCTATCGCATCAGGAAGCATTTTCCTCTGCAGTTTGGAAGGTAAACAACAGCACAGTGCATCACTCATGAGGTTGGTCATGCTGACCATGAGGCTAACACCATGACCATGTGACACCACAGGGAGGTTCTGGCCAGTGAAGCAGTTCTGAACATCCCCACCAAAGCAGATTGGAAGGAATGTAAACAGAGCCGAGAGGAAGAGGAGCAGAGCTGCAAACAGCTGAGAGACGCCTTCCAGCCGTACGACTTTGCCTGGGAAGACTGAGCCACAACACTGGATTTAAAAAAAAAAAAAAAAAAAAAAACTTTCTGGACTCAAACCTCTAAGTTAAACATTTTTATAAAAAGTTTCTTCAGCCCTAATTGGAGGGTGAACAATTTTAACTACATTTTTGAAAAAGAAATCAATAAACAAGGTTTTTTATTTTTTTAAGCAGGTCGACAGAACTATTGCATCAATTGTCAATTTTTTTTAATTCCAGTAAATGTTTGTATTTTGTAACAGCAACAATAAAATCTTACTTGGAGTCACTGGAGTCCCTCAGTCCCTCTCACCTCATTAACAACACAAATTAAAGCATCAAAGATGACAATTATTGTATGACTGAAATAAGGAACCTTTACTCAGACTCCGTTGAACATGTTAGAAATTTATTTGGCATTTTCACAGAAATATCTAAACAGCACATTAATATTTGCATAAAACTCTTGCTTTTAATAAAATTAAACAAACTCAAAGACATCAATAAGACTAAAATTATGTTAGCTCCAAAAGAAAAAGCCCGTTTTGGTTAGAGCTGGACGAAGGTTGTCAACCTGTGAACTGAGTTAACTTTGGTACAAACGTTAAATTGTTCAAAGAAAAAAAAACAAAAGCGAAATGTAACAATCCACACTCTCACAGAAGAAAGTGTTCATTCCGTGCGGATACAAAAAAACGGATTAAACCAAACTAGATCAGTGTGAAGGATGTAAATGTCTGGTTGTGGTCTCACATAAAGTCCCTGGACCGTTTGATGGCACAGCACAGCATCATGCTGAAGATCATCCCAAAGATCTGCAGATAGAGTCACATGTTCTCAGGGTTTTCACAAGTCTTGGTAACATTTGGTTTAAACAAACACTCACCTAGTCAATAACCAAGGTCAACTAACTATACTCACCATCACGATTCCAATTCCGATGCCGACTCCACCAACAATGTGCAGCCTATTGTTGAACACTTCGTCAATGGCTGTTGGACAGCTCTGATGGACCAGAGGAGAACAGTCTTGAAGTCACGGTGCACAGCAGGGGACCCACGCTGGCGTTACGTCCATTAAACTTACCGTGGTGATGAGCGCAGCGTCAGGGCAGGTGTCTTTGGCTGCGTCAATCACAGTTCCCGTGGGGCCGCAGCAGTTCAGCTGAAAACAGGAAACAACCAATCATGACCTTGAACTGACCAGTTCCCAGCCAGGAGTGAAGGATGAAGGATGTATGAGGTTCACATTCTCACTCCAAAGTGAATGAGGCGAAGAGACTCCTTCAGAGCTTCCTGTTTGGTCTGTCTGTAGTTGGAGTAGGTCTGTTTGTAGAACTCAGTCACATCTTCTACCACCTGGAATCACAAGGTGAACATTATTCCCATAGTCACTAACCCTGGTACAGCTGTAAAGTCCTTGGTCAGTTATAGGCCTAAGAATTGTTATTGACAAACAAAGTGATTGTTTTAAAGACAAGATTATTGACAAGGACACAGTCCTTCATTACAGTGGACATCAGTGGGTGGTTCATGAAGACAGAATATCCAAACAATGGTTGCAAATGGGTGGAGTGCAGACAAAGTGAACTTTGACCTCAGACCCTGAGGTGGGATTGATCCAACTGTTAGTTCTAGCAAAAGTATGATGTGATCAATAGTCATTAGTTGGTTTAACTA
This sequence comes from Paraplagusia blochii, assembly GCA_016785265.1. NCBI lineage: Eukaryota > Metazoa > Chordata > Actinopteri > Pleuronectiformes > Cynoglossidae > Paraplagusia > Paraplagusia blochii. The sequence continues at coordinate 50,100 of JAFBJS010002451.1, forward strand.
ATGACTTAATCCATGATTACTCATCAGCCACTGTTGTAAGACATGTGACTCCCAGTCTCTCGATTAAACCTATTAAAAACAAAAAGACAAACAGAATATTTCTGACAGTGTGAGATTGTGTGAGATTGTACCCTGTCTTTGTTGGACAGACCCCAGGTCCCAGCAGCCACCTCCACAGCAAAGATGAGGAGCAGGAAGATGAAGAACTGAGTGTGAAGAAACAAAGTTTCTTAGATTGAATACTTTTTACCCCCCTCTCCTCCACCTGCTGCGATCAGGATGTACACACCTACAAACAAGGGGTCAGGTGACAGATGATGATGACGATGATCTACTGCCTTAAATCATTCTATTCTTATTCATCTACAGTCTGGTGCAACCAATAGCATTGAATATTAAATTATTTTTTGGACAATTCTATTTATCCAAAGGCAAAACAATGGTTTCACATTTGTCCTTTTCATTAGGACGACTCAAAGCTAAATTGGAGTGTGTGGGAGAAGAAGAATGAGCAAAGGCCTGATGTCACGAGTGCTTTAACCACACACTCCTCCAGAGCTGCTGTCATAGATGTTTGTCATTTCACAGACAGGGGGACAGAGGGGACAAAGACACTGCTGTCCAACACTGAAGAAAGACAGCAGTGTGTGTGTGTGTGTGTGTGTGAGAATGTAGCTGGTCCTGCAGCCTCAGCTGACCTTCTTTGAGCCCCCGAATATTGTAGCTTTACGTCCCATCCACTAGGAGGACCACAAACCACCACATCAATAATGAAAGCTACTTTTAAGGCCACAAATCTCTGACTTCATAGATGATTGATGAAAACAGCAGACCATTAACCTCATTTCCTGTCCGCTGGAGTAACAATGGAGAAACACAAAGTCTGAGACAAGTGGTGATGGAGCAATAAGACGGGCTCCGTTAATGTTCATTTGGCTTTTTACAAACGCTGATGTGGAGAGGTGTGTCTATGGTCATGGATTTCTATGTGGGATCAGAGACACAGACTGGCCTAAAGCTCCATCATATCCAATGTGGCCTTTTATGGAACTCTTTAAAAAAAAAAAAAAAAAAAGGGTGGGGAAAAGTGCAGGAGGTGCTCTCCAAAGAGCAGTGGAGGAAGCTCCTGTTCTGGGAAAAGATGGTAGGTTACACCATTACACCAGCATAGAGCCAAGAACCATGAGAAGAGCCTGAATTGTCCTACACATGGTGTTGGTCTGCAGACAAGTGGAGTGGACGTTGGGCAACATAAGCCTTCTTCTGGTGTGGTTAGTAATATTGAATATGATGTGTAGCTCAGTGAACAGAGGTGGAACATGTGCCTCTGTAGAAGGATTGATGACCACATGTACCATCACAACACGGATCGTCTGAAATGGACGAGATGGTGTTTATAAAATATTCCCATGAGTCTCAGTTGGGCCAAGTCTGCACCAGTGAATGATGGTTGAAGAAGTCAAAGCTCTAACTACCTGGAGGGAATGGAATTCAAGTCCGTTTGGAATATGTGAAGTGATTACAAATCTAACTAGTATTCCTATATTTTCTTAAACTGAGACAACCTTGTGAAATTAGTGAGTTGGGACGTATTGAAGTCCAACAAGTCCAGTTGGAAAATGTTCAATCATGTCCTTCTCAGAATCCCTGAGCAGCAAACGTCGTTTAGTGTGGCCACATTTTTGAAGAAATCTTACCAGTAAAGAAGACGGTGGGTGAGTCTTCTCCTTCAAACAGTCCTGCTGTCCGAGTGTCAAACCGCAGCCAAAGTCCCACGGCCAGGACTCCAGTACCTGCCAGCTGAAGAAAGCACAAAGTCTTCTAAGTTCTAGCAGAGATCCTTTCTTCAAGATGGTTCAACGTGATCACAAACATCAGAATCTCACCCTAGTGGTAGATTGGTAAGTTAACACTTTGTTTATGGAACATATTCTCTGTGTAAAGGTAACCCAACTGAACCCAAACAGCAACTGTCACCAGGACTTCATTTGATGCAGACATTTAGCTAAATGTCCGTAGTTGTGGCTACTTTTGTTACCAAAATATTTAAGGATAACAGATGTCCAGGTTTTTTTCCTGTGTTCTGTTAATCCAGATAAAAATGTAAAAAATTGTTCATTTTCTTTGGGTTGCGGCAGCAAAACAACACATTCACTGGTCGACTGAGCTCAACCTCAGACACCATCAGCTGCACCAAGAACAAGAAAAATCAATCATTTTCTAAGAGATGGTATGAAGAAGACAGTGTTGTCGTCACTTGTTTTCAGGTCAGAGCTCATAGTAATAGTTGGCAGAGGCTAAAAAAAGGTGTTTGTGTTTGTGTTGTTACTAAAGCCACCGACCAAAGGCTGTCATTAAACCAAAGTCAAGCTGTAAACAGGTAAAGTGGTGATAACACAGGACACAAAGAACTAACTGACTCTTCAGGTTTGAGTGAGTGATTGGTTCCAATGTGACTGCACATCAGTTGTTGAATCATTAAGATTATTTCATTTTAAATATACATTTGTTGGTGTTGTCACTACTTTAAAAATCAGATCATCTTAAATTGTGTGTGTGAAGCAATTTTTTAACATGTATTTTTTCACTGTGCCTCATCACAGGTTTGGACCCAGGATCTCAACAGACCAGAATACAACAGTTAAAAACATCCATTGTGAATAAGTTTGGACAATTGTGCAATAAACATTTCATTCATTGACATTAACAGTGGTCAATGTTTTCCATCCTTAGGAGGAGATTATCCATGTCTAGTTGATCCACCAACACCTCAGTTGACAAAAACTGAAATAGTTGCAGGAAATAAATGAATAATCTAAAGCCAAACAACTAAAATTCTCAAAAGATACTTTTGTTGGGACCAAACATTCACAGATTAGTCAGTGAACAGTTTAAGTGTCACTTAAGGACTTGATCTCAGTTGTTCTGTTTTGGTTAAAAAAAAAAAAAACAGACAAAAACATCCAGTAGGAAAACGTAGAGAACATGTGTTTCATAACAGCCTCCAATTAGTGGCACCAATTGAAATGGCTGCAGGTGATTTTAATTTCCATTTATTTTTTTTATATTACATTAATTGAATGACATTTTACTGTTTTCACTATATTTATTTAATTTCCTCCCCACTTTTCTCTAGCACACAGCTATGAAGCCAAACACACTACTTTAAAAGCAGTTTTTAAAACCTGCTCTACTGCTCACGCTCTCACACTCGTGCATGTGTGAGTCAATGACGCGGCTACGTAGTACGTACCCAGAAGAGAAAGTTGAAGAAAAACACCAGGTATTTGACGCACTGCAGTCCACCCTTCATGTCTACCAGCTGTCGCCCGTGTTCAGTAGAAGAAAAGACCAAATACTCACTTCAACTGCCAACTAGACTAAACCAGACCATGGATTTGTCTTCTGGTCAATGAGTGAGCCACACCCAGGTGCTTCACCTGGGAACGAGTGTGTGTTTGTGTGAGTGAGTGAGTGAGTGTGTGTGAGGAGCACAGAGGAGCAGAGAGGAGGGCTGAAGGGGGAGGAGAGTAGGGAGGCTTTTCACCGCTTCTCTTTCATGTGTTTCCAATGGACCTAAAGCTAAAGCTGTAGGTGTTGATTTTCACCTGGAGATGAGGAACAGGTGAAATTGATTACCAGAACAAACACATCCAACAAACAGTTTTGTAACCAGGAACAAAAGTACAACTTGTAGATTGTTCCCTATTTCAACCATTTTGATACAGAAAGAATGAGGCGACATGTTGTTTCCTTGACACGTTGAAATGTTGACGCTACCTGAGATTGACAGACAGGTCGAATGAAATGTATGTGAAACTTATTCACTGATACAGTTTCTCTGATGCTTTGGTGCAGAAAATGGTATTTTCAACAGTTTTTGTCAAACTACAACAGGCTTTTGTTTCATTTCCATTGGAAACTGACTTTATATATTTATAATATCAATAACCCATCAATCCATGATTTATCTACTGCTTATTCTTGATCCCTACATGCATTTGCTTGTGACTTTACTTTGACACCTTGACTCTTAGAAACAGAGGGGAAACACCTGGAGTCCTGTGCAGTCTGACAGCCACCCCCATCCCCAGTGGCCACAAGCTATAAATACCAGAAAAAATACATTGAACAAACTGTTGAACAAATGTTGTCATGATCTTTTGTTTCAATGCATTCAAGTATTTGAGTGAAGTATACAATTAAGCAAAAAAAATAATTACTTTTCTTTAAGCTGTTGATTTTACGCAGAACTTTGTCCGGGACGGAATAAGACTTTCGTTGGCGAGTGGTGACACGCTCAGCATGTGATCGTACCAGACCAACACAGCAGTGATTGTTGACAACAGTCCATCAACAACATTTTTTTTCACTGTCCTCCACTGCGGCCTGGTACCAGATGACCTATGGACTGGCCCAGGTCCCCAGACCAGGGGTTGGTGATCTGTTTAAAATCTTTGTTTTTCTTCACAGCTTTTCTGTTTTCTTTCCATTAAGTGGTTTTGAAACATGATTATATAACAAGATAATATATCCAGGGTTTGACAAATAAACATCTGAGTTTGTTTGAGGGAAGGACCAACAAGTCTGTGATTCTGTGTGTGTGTGTGTGTTGTTGTTGGTGAAATGCTTATCATTGCACAGCTTAGATTTCTTGTTGTGGTCATCGAGTGTGTTCCACTGTGGCCTGTTCTAATTTCCTGAATAAAGTCATTGTCAGTTTTACTCCGTCTCTCTGGTCGGTCTGCTCCGTCTTTATCTGTCTGAAAATCAAAATCAACTCGAACACTTATCCAAACGGCCTAATTGTTCATCTGGATCCAACAAAATGATCTCATCAACAAACATTGTGCAACAATAGAACCAGGTCTAAACAAGGGTTCAGTGTCTCCACCTGTTGGGAGTTGTAAGTTATTTGAAATTAGATTTTTTTTTCATTCCCCGATTATCATTGTTATTTTATATGAAACTTTAAAATCTGATAAAAAGTTAAACTATGCTAAAGATTTGCTTGACATTGTGCTAAACTGACATGACTTTAAGGTCAGTCCAACTTCAGATTTTTGAATAACCACAACTGCAATTTCCTTTTTTGTTTTCTTCATTAAACTGAGCTTTAATCTTGACTTACTTTGATCTATTGTCTTCGTACATTAACAATAATGTATTAATGTAACGATTATACTTTTATTACCAATGTTTAATTTATCTTTTCTGTAAAGTTCATGTATGTCGTCAGAGAGTCGTATTAATATTAGGGTGGATGTAGTTGTTGTTGTGGTCAAATTGAACCCATCACATTGAAATAAAATGTATTATTATTATTATTATTATCATAACCAAATCGGTAGAAGCGTCAACCATTAAAATTGGCGCCGAAACATCACTCATGGTTTGCCACCACAGTGTTAGACTCACCCAGAAGACGAAGTTGAAGATAAAGAGCGCGTATTTAACGCACATCTCCCAGCTGCTCAGCGCCGCCATGTTTCCTCCCAGTAACGAATTATCTCAGTGGAAAATTGTCTCTTGATTTTTCAACTCTTCACTCCTGACTCGTCGCGGAGCCGTTGGTGAATCTTGTGCCTTCGGCTCCTCGGGTGTTCTCGACTTTGTTCGGTCAGTTCCGTCATCTAAGGAGCTCAACACGCCCACGCCCAATGTTGATTCTGTTTCTTGTGAAGGGATTGAAAAGCTCTTTGGAATGAATTAAAACTATGTTTAAAATCATGAATAAATCAAATGTCAATTATTTTTCAAACAATGAAACCTATATTTAATTTGTTTGTTTGAATTCACCATTGTAAATTTATAACAATATTATACCACAATCATACATTTATTTTTAAAGACCAAGGTAACCGCACTGTTTACTGTTGTGACACATCAGAGACGTGACTAACCACGTGGACTCAGTGGGATAGAAATAAATAAGAATTTCTTATAAAATCACAAAACAACAAAATCTAGAGAAATCAACTTTAAAGCAAACAACACGTTTTTTGTTACAAATAAATGTGATTTTCTGAAGGTTGGAACCAAGAATCCTTTGGGGAAACCAAGTGTTTGTGTCTCTGATGAGAAACATTCTGTTCCGTTCTTGTCTTTCTTTCCTTTTTTCAAACAAACAAAGACCATAGTGTGAGCAAATCAGCCCATCACTGCTGCAGCTGCTAAACACACACACACACACACACACACACACACACACACACACACACACACACACACACACACACACACACACACACACACACACACACACACACACACACACAAACATCTTCAATCAATCCTTTCGGTTTGCCACAGCGAGTCAACATTTTCCACCTCACCCTGTTCTCTCCATCTTCTACTCTGACTCCAACTTCCTCCATGTCCTCCCTCACTGCATCCGTCAATCTCTTTGATAGCTGTGATAGCTCCATCTCTAGGATCATTCTTCTACCAATGTATCCACTGTCCCTCCTCTGAACATGTCCAAACCATCTCAATTTTCCTTCCTGTCTGTGTTGTCCCTCTAATCACCTCATTCCTGATCCTGTCCATCCTTGTCTCTCCTAATGACAATCTCAGCAGCATCTTTAACTCCTCCACCTCCAGCTCTGTCTTCTGTCTCTAATCCATCCATCATGGCTGGTCTCTCCACCGTCCCTCCACCTTAGCTGACTCTCTT
>JAFBJS010002451.1:56788-112456 GCA_016785265.1 Paraplagusia blochii
CACTCCTGACTCTTTTCTCCAGTTGTTCCATCCTGACTCCACTCTATATCTTCTCTATTCACTCTATTTCTTCCTCAGTCTCCACTGCTCTGAACTGTTGGTCCTCAGTATCTAAACTCCTGCTCCTTCTCCTCCTCTGCTCCTTGTACCTCCCCATTCCACTGTTCTCCCTTTCATTCCTACCATTGACCTCCATTCCTCTTCTCTCACACACTCTAAGTATAACAAGGGCAAATCAATAAAAACATAAATAATAAATTATCCCAATTCTGCTCTATGATTTGACTACAAGAAAAACAAGCCCACTTGTTGCCCACAGAAAAAAAAGAAAAAAATTTGTAATTGCCCCTCAGAGATGAGTAAAGTTTTTTGAATCTTGAATTGAAACAGATAAACAGATTGGACACAAACAACCACATGACCTAGTAAAATAAACTATGAAGGTGTATAAATTCACAAAAACATTTGGAGAATAAAATCATTAAGATTATTCTCACAGACAAATTAAACTAGTTTGAGGAAGTGAAAATCATTAAACCTGGTTGGAAACTAGTCCAGGAAGAAAAACCAGTGAACAAGTCATTTTAGCTGCAGTGGCCCTGGGATGTTTGTAGTAAATCTGACTTGTATTAAGTCAGTCTGCAGCTGGAGTGCTGGTGTCTGTGCTCTGTTCATGTAACTGTTAAAGATGAAAGAACAAGTTTGCAGTGAGACTGTGAATAGAGGCTGAGTGTGTTTCTCTGAAACAACAGCACAGCTTTCATCCCGTCCACAAAGCTGTCCTTCAGACAGTTGGACTATTGCACGACCGAGGAGGAAGAAGAAGTCACGTGTTTACCTAAGTACGGAAGACAAAATTGTGGATCTATAAATGTTTTAATGATACGCCTACTGTATGCAGCGAGCTAAGAAGGAATACGCTCAGAAACAAAAACACGTACTTTACTGGCCTCTAGTGTTGATATTGGATACAACAACGCAGATATGCAACAAATGCATAGGCAATTTATACACATTATATAATAATAATAATAATAATACACAACATTACTACTACTAACAGCAACAACGACGAGAAAATAATATATTCTTCTTCTCCTTTGCTGTGGTCTTCTTCTTCAGGTGTTTCCACAGTGAATCATCCTTTTCCACCTCCTCCTGATCTCTCCATCTTCTAGTCTAACTCCAAATACTGTACCTCCATGCCCTCCCTCACTGCATCTATCATCTTCTCTTTGTCTCCATCTCTAGGATCATTCTTCTACCTTGGTGTATCTGCTGTCCCTCCTCTGAACATGTCCATATCCATATCTCAATCTGGCTTCTCTGGCTCTTTCTCCAAACCTTCTCCTCTCTTCAGGGAGGCCTAGTGAAGAGAACAAACTTACATTGTTCCTAAAGGGGACGTTTGTTGTTCAGATGAAACTACTGGAAAGTATTTTCATCTAAACAGTTTCAATTCATTAACTTCTAGTTGGAATTTAGTTGGTTCTCTGTCTTCTGGCCAATCAGAAGGCACCTGTAATACCAGTGCTAAAGAGTGACCAATCAGAGAGCAGCAGCTGGAGGCGCGCCACCCGTTTGATGGATCGAATTATCGAGGCTCACAGTTTGACCACAGCAGTTTTCAACCGCAGGTCAGAGTAACAACATGGCGGCCGCACCTTCCTTGTATTCCCGCCGAAACGTTAAAGTGGAGTTCTTCCTGAAGCGCTGTACTGAGCGGCGCGTGCACAATAGGATCCGCGCTCATGAGTTGTGCGTTGTCATCTCAGAGAACGTGAACAAGGCCTACATGCACGCGGTGTTGTGCGACGAACTTGTGCTCGTCACAGAATATGCACCGCGCACGATCACGGCCGCCGTCTTTTTTCGGCGCGTGCACGACATCCAACTGGTGAGTCATACTATATGGATTGGGTATTTGATTGACCGCCTGATAATAAATAAAAAGAATTGACAAAACCTCTGGACATTGAAGAGCTTTGTTTTTTTTGTGTTTGTTTTTTCTTTTTCTTTCTTTTCTTTAATATATTTGTCACATTTACTTAGTTATGAAAAATACGAGGCAGATTTATTATCCACAACCTACTAATACCTGCTAATCCCAGCCGCCACACCCTGGACGGCGCTAATTTATAAATTAAACTCCGCTGTTGTCTGGATTTAGGTGTCTTAAATTATGCCTGTCTAAATGGATGAAAAAAAAATATTTGTACGACTTTTACTTTTTTTCGCTTTCAGACACAAACACTGTGCAAAACATTGATGAAGGTAGATTCAGCTTTTTACTGAATTATTAAAATGCTACATAACGTTCACAGAGAGAGAGATACGGTAGATGTTTGGCCTGTAACTCCCGCTGTAGCGTCTTATGTCAAATCTCAGACAAGAGGTTATAAATATGTGTCATAAAACAGTATATTTCTCTCTATGTCTCGTAGGTCAACGACTTCCCAGATTTCCTCAGCAGAAGTGATCGGAAATGTTGCCAACACATCCGAATCACTTATGTCACTGACAAAGCTACGGTAAAGGGGAATGAGTGGCTGAGGAACAGAGTGAGGAGGTTTCAACATGCGGCTGTGGCCTCTGATTCAGACCCTCCAAAAAAGGGGGCTTTTGAAGGTATTGCCTCTATATTGTCATATTTATGTAATATCTAATAATAATGTTCCTATTTTGGATTGACATTAACATTGAAATCAGATCTACAGATCTTTTTTGTCGTTTTTTTTTAATTATTTCTGTCAAATCCTTATTTGTAATTGACTCTGTAAGGCTGTGTGTTTCCTTCACAGGATATTCTGTGGGAGGGAGGTGAGCAGCAGACACTTAACCACAGACACAAGTATTTGGTTTGTCAGCTGGTATCAGGTGTGACTAAAGAAACAGGCCAAAACACAGGTGCAGGGTTTTTTATCAAAAGCAAAGTAGACTAGATTTGACTTAAGAACCTAGCAAACATACTCACATGGTGCACCTGTAGACCAAGCTTCAAATATGTGTCATCCTTTCCTCGGAAACATTTTATCATATTATTGTTATGGTGTTTTTCATCAGATGGCACACATTAAAGCCACTGGATGTAGTGTAGAAAGGATTGTGCTGATTTAAATTAATCAATAGTATCTTATTATATTTTGTGACTTATTGATGTTGAATAAGTGAAAAATATATTTAGGAGAAGAGAGAAGGACACTTTTTTTGTTGGAAATGCAATCCCTACTTTGAGTTCGTGTCAACTAAAGATATTATTGAGGTTTCAATTCTAGCCAAGGTTCTTTACAAAACGTAATAAAAAAATCTAAAGTTAATCATCTAAATGATATTTGTTGTTGCAGCACAGTCACCTCTCAACTTAGAGGTACGTCCAGGTTTGATGTTCATAAAATGTGTTAGAAATAATTTTATATTTACATTCATAAATAATGGTGATTGTAATTTTTGTCAATATCGTGTTAAATATGTCTGGTCAAATTAGACCTTTAAAAAAGTAAAGAAAATACCTTAATGTAAGTAAAAGTAAGGTGTTCTGTTAAGAGATCATGCTCTAATTCATCTTAACATTACTTTTAAAATCAAGTAAACAACACAGTAACTCAAGTAATCAATAGATTAACTCGTTAAACTTTAGTATTAATTAGTAATCAGATTATTGGATGAAGCCAAACTATGGAAACACCAGTTGTGCCTAGAGTCAAAGAAACAGGCTGTTTAGAAACACCAAAATTATTGTTTTTCTTGCAGGTTAAAAAGTGATGTTAAATTTTGATGAAGTTACATGTTTCCTGTGGCTTCTCAAATGAACTTCTTACCTGTAGAATCACTGGGAGATGCAGTGTGTCGGATAACTCATGATTTATTCACTTAAGAGAGAGAAGAGTTTCACCGTAGTTAACCTGCTCTGCAGCAAAAGTGATTGAAGTTCTTCCTTCACGAAGAGCCCAACTTAGTTCTTCTTCCTGGTCAGGAGTTTGATATAAAGCAGGCTATTTTAGCACACACACAGAAAAACTAATTATGTCATCAATTTGTTTCAAGGGGGGTGATACCATGGTACAGTACATTTTTTGTATGTTTTAAATAATCCCTATAAATAAAATAAGGAAACCTCTAAATCCTCTAAACTCACCACTGTTCTACACCCCCAGGCCTCCAGCCTCACTACTGACACCTAGAGACCAACAATCTAAGAAGTTAAAGAGCGCCCAGGTACAGACGATGTTGAAATTTGTCATATCTTTGACCGGCACAGTTGTGGCACAGATGTCATCCTGATTATCCATGCTGTGTTTAGAAAAAAAATACAAAATCATGTTTCAGACCTAAACCACAGGGAGGCAGCTTCCATTAGAGTTAAAACTGATGTCTGTCCAACACTGAGATAGAAGTGTGTAGAGAAAACTTTTGCAATACTGGAGCTACTGTTGAAATTCCATTCCTTTATTTTGATGTAACTTGATTCCATCAAAGTACCAACGTTGCACACATGCACCAATGTATGGGTAACATCATAATTTGGGAAAATAATATGTAAGAAGAATCTGATATATGTCTGTGAGCCATAGTGAAGGGGAAAACAAGATAGAGCAAATGTAGCACATCCCACTAGATGGCGTACATTTGTAAACACAGCCATTATCTCCATGAAGACTCACATGTTGACTCACCCGGGACAGTCACTACTGTAGGTGAATTGTCATAATTGTTTTAGCAATGAGCGCTCGGATTATGCAGCAAAATGTTCTTAATACATTTTATTGGAGGTTGACACTGTAGCCATGAAACCATAGAGGACGGCGTACAGCGAGGACGTCCCCAGAGATAACGGAGACACTCGGCCTTGTTTTCATTTAGTGAGTAGATGAATGTTACTGTTCTGTCTCAGCTCCCACACAGGAATGGTTCATTTCACACACATCTCCTGCATAGAGAAGATAGAGATGATAGCAGCAGCAGCAGCAGAGAGGAGCGTGAGGTGGAGCTGCATCTTTACATCATGTCACAGACGTCCAGATTTTATCTGCAGCTGCGGAGCTCGTGGAGCAGATTCATTATCGTAAATGCACCCAGCTTTGTAGTATGTAGGCAGTTAATGAACTTAGTGAGTGTGCAGTGGAGGGTTTTCATTGGTGGACTGTTTCCCATCTCGTATGCATGTCCAGAGATCCACCCTGCTGCTGGACCCCAAGTACAGGAGAAAGTGTCGCATTTACGCCGACGCCTCTCTGAAGAAAGGACGTCTTGTCCTCAGGTAGGACAACAAATGCTTATAACTGATTTAAAGAAACTCTAAACAACAACAGTGGGTGAGGATGGTGCCATGCTCAGTGCACCTCAGTGGTGTGATGTAGTGTTTAATCAATACCATTTGGTTGATATTAAAGGACATCCCTAATGCTGTGTCTTGTCCTGATTAAATAAATAAAATATAAACATAAATGGACCATATATGTTAATATATGGAGCCGTTCCCAGGTTCCACTGAGGTGCTTTGAGTATGGCACTGTTCCAATAGGGCCCCCTGGTGTTCAAAGCTGCCCACTGTTCACTGTGGTGATGCAGAGTACCATTGTGTGGGTCACAATGTTAAAATGATAAGGAGTTTATTTTCCTGTTATTTACATTTATTCATATATATTTTTATATATATATATATATATAAAGACAGATGCAAAGATGCAAGAAAAATGAACTGAAGTACATCAGCAGATGCCTGATAGGATTTTAGCCAGATTTTTGTTTGTCTGATATTGAATCCAACTAACAAGCACAGGTATATTCTTTCATATCTGACTTTTTTTTTGTATAAATCCACGGTTGGGAGAGAACCTGTCAGCTTTTTGATCAGCTCAGCTCAGAGCTGCTGCAGGATCAGCTCAGCGTCGAGGGTTTGTATCTGCTGCTGCAGGAACTGAACGCTGCTGCTCATCGTCACCTCACGCTGCCCCACCTGTTCTGGAGGGTGAGACACAGGAAGAGGGAGATTTCAGTATAAAAAGACCAAATGTGATGTGAAAATTCCAACAGAGTGTGTTTCTTTATTTTACAGTCTGGTGAGTTGTGCGTTTTCCTGGTGCAGACCCTGGAGGAGAATCTCAACGGCTGTCAGGGTCTCCATGGAGTCTACACACCTGATCACATTCTGTATGTTAATATATTTGTGCTTTTCTTTTCTTACAGTTTCACACTCCACCCTACACACAGTTGACCTACTGAACAGTTCACATTTTAAATAAGGGACAATAACAATGGTTAACTATGAGATTTTGACTGTTGTGTTTTGTCTAAGTTCATTTTATTTATTGACTTTTTAAAATGTTTTCCTAAAACATATTTGTCAGTAACTGTTTTGTGTTTTCAGACTTTGTACAGCGATTGTGGAGACACTCACTGTCATGTTTGCGGAGACGAGGAGCGAAGTTGCAAAACTTAACCTTCTTTCTGCAAACAAGTACGGATGTTTAACGTCCGTCTGATTTCCTTCTTTCTCCGTCGGTCGCTGTCTTTACTCTAAACTCTTCTATCTACAAGTGTCTGGTCTGAATCATTATTTTGCTGCAGAACATTTTCAAGTCCAAACACTATTTAAGTAGCATTTTTCAATATTTAACACATATTTAAATACATACAGTTTGTTGAACACAGAGAAATATTTGGTCACTACTTGTTTCTACTTGATCCCAGCGGCAGCCTTGCTTCCAGGATGCTGCTCGCACTCATCTGTGACCCTCGTCCTCAAGGGCAGAGCTCTGTGATTGGCTCACAGGTCAGCTGATCACATATAATGATTATTATGACAAAGTTTTTATTTTCTTCAATAACAGCTGTAATGTCATGTCAGTTCCAGGTGCTGATGTCAGAGTATCAGGACGCCACCTGTCCACTGCTCTTTGAGCTGCTGCTTCTTGGACGTGAGGTTTGTTTAAGTGGCTGTCATTCTCAATTATTTATTGCACTCATTTAAGAATGTAAAGAAATCATAGTCTGTGGAATAATTTGTTTAAAGCATGGACTGCTGAACCAGCTGTGTTATTGTTTCAGAAAAACAGAGGCTTCGATGCAGACGAGTTGATCTCCACAGGCTGGATCTTTGGTGTCCTGCAGTCTCACTCTCAACTGGTAAATAACACAGGTCAACGGTCAAACTAACTTGTTCTTTTAATAAATTTCCCTTCATTATGTTTTCCTGCAGCCCTTCTTTATTACCCACCAGGCACAGCAGCTGGTACTTGCTCTGTCAGACAGACAGGGGGGGCCATTGAGTCCCACACAGGCAGTTCTGCTGTTCCAGCGCTGTCACCTCCTGCTGCAGTGTCTGCAGCACAGCAGTCTGCTGGCTCAGCACTTAAAATCACATCTGAGAGAAGAGTTCAGGTTTGTATTCTAGATGATTCCAAGAAAACTTCAGAACATCAATAGATTGTACCATCAGTGTGTTGATATTATGTCAATGCAAGAAGATTCTTATGTAACATCTTTCAAAGTAGATGTGAAACAAGGGACCTTCAAAATTTCAAAAACTTCAAATACTGTTATATAGAGAAAGGACCAATGTATATTTAATAAAAATAAAGGACAAGAACCACCACCGTCATATTTCTGTCTTTGTACGGTGATTATGGAACTATGAATTATGGAACAGGGATAAGCGCTCATTAGATGATTTATTATTCATTAGATAACTTTATTGTTCCCTCAGGAGGAGAACAACTGCAGAAAGGTGTCAGGAGAGAAGAGAGTCAGCTGAGGTTTACAGGACGGTGGTGAGACCAGCCATGATGGATAGATGGATTAGAGACACTAGGAATAGACAGAGGTGGAGGAGTTAAAGATGCTGCTGAGATTGTCTTTAGGAGAGACAAGGATGGACAGGATCAGGACTGAGGAGATCAGAGGGACAACACAGACAGGATATGGATATTGGTGTACAGTATGTGTACACAGGCAGGTACATGCACACATATACTGTAGTGTTTGCAGTGAATCATAGACATTAAAATGTGTGCTGTGGCAATAGAAGACATTGCGTTAGATTTCCTGGTCCCTGTAGAAACCCTGTTTCAACTCTTCCTTCTCTCAGATACCTGGTGAGGCCGTCACAAGCCAAGGAGAAGCTCCTGCCTCATTACCCCATCACTGAACCAATCCTGTGTCTACTTGACAAAGTCCTCGCACTAATACTGACCAGGTGACTTTGGACACAGATAGAAGACAAAATGTTATGAAAACCTGAGAAGACGACTGTGGACTGGGTTTATTTCCAGTGTTGTGTTTTCTGTTCTGTAGTAAAGCTGCTGGTTCCACTGAGATGAGTCAGTTGAAGAGCAATCTGAGTGGGTTACTGTAGTCAAAGTAGAAAGTTGATCAATTTAAAATTTGTTTTGACAAACGTCTTGGTGGAGAAATGATCAGATAGAATTAATACACATCACCTTTTGTCTAATATAATCAAGTCAAATGTATCTTGGAATTGCAGCCCAGACGGTCCATCCAGACCATCAGTTGATCATCACGACTTTATTTGTGATGAGACTTGAACCAGTTCCAAACACTTCAAGTCTTTCAAACCTTCATACTTCACTCTTTAACTCCAGGGTAGGAAAATACTTCAGAACAGCATCACCTACACTGTACTGTATGTACGTGTCTCACAGTCGACATAAAGATAAAAGTTTTTATGCTTTGGAAGGGACTTGTGTCAGTTCACCTGCTGTGATTGGGACACAATATGAAGGACCTCAGGTGTTAGTAAATCAATCTTTGATTTTGTTGTTCTTGGTTTCTCTCAAACTATTTTACAGGACTTTTCCAAGTCTTACTTTGAGCTGCTACAAAGATTAGCCTGTGGCTGCCAAAGAGAAAAACCTCAAAGTCGTTGTTGCTGTTTATTTTCTAGGCGTTAAGTTTTTAATCTCTCCTAAAATTAAAATGATCTAATCAGAAATGCAAACAGCCCCTATTTATGAAAACAACAATAATAATAATAATGTACTTTCATTTATTCAAACAACAAATCACAAAACAAACTAATGGTATTTATAATAACACATTAAAAACAAAATCTTTTAAAATTTTAAATGTCTCACTTTATTATGTCATTTACTTTCACCATTATTACCATTTGGTTAAATTAAAACTGAAACACACTTTTCTCGTCGTAACAACATTTTTTATAATAAAACGTCTGTCAACCCTGGTAAAAACAACATGGCTCCATTGTGAAGTGTCAGGCCCAGACCAAACATACTGACATATTTCTTTAAATCAAACACAATAGCCTATAATTTAGTTGAAAAGACATAGAGAATCTATATATATTTATATATATAGTTAAACGTTCCTATTACTATTATGCTGTGTATTAATGCACTGTCTGATGATTTGCAGAGGCTGCTGTCATAATGTTTTGTCAGCAGACAAAACTAATGCTTGAATATGAAGAACTTACTTTTTCAGCTGCTCAGGTTTTTCTGGTTGGTCTTAAAAAAAGCACCAAAGTCATTTAATGTGACTCTGATGGTAAACATTGAATTAAATGTGATCTTCTTATGCAGTAAAAACTTAAAAAGAACCGGATTTATTTTTGAACATAGCTCTGGTTTCACTGAGACGAGTCAGATAAGATTCCGTTGATTTCAAATACTTGCATTTTCAGCAGCTGTGCAGTAACACAGATCAGGTTAGAATTGCACAATGTAGACCCAGCATATGTTGAACTAGAACGGCCAGGGCGGTCATTTTGGCCGTTATGAAAATGATGTAAGCAATAACTCGTTTACTATTAGAACAATTGTGTTTGTGTGGTCATTTGTGGCCAGTTCACAGTTTTGCTTTAGGAGATTTAGGACGGCAAAGATTCTCCTGAAAGTAGTCGAGAATCTTTCTCCAGGAATCCTCCTGAGCCTCAGTGTGAGGCTTGGTTTGTCCGCCCCACAGGACAATGACTGTAATAGCAATAAAAAAAACAAACAGGGTTCAGGTTTTTTTATTTAATCAAATGCATGTCTCTCTAAGGCAAACTTACCTTTGTGTTTTTCTTGGACCATAAAGTTTGAGGCTCTGAAGTGAGGGGAGAACGGGGGTTCGATGAGATGTCCTGCGTCTGGATAATCTATTCTGGTCAACAGGTGAGCTTTGCCTGCATCCCGCATCTTCTGAGTTATCTGAACACAAAAAAGTCTATAATCATAACCTTAAATTATCCGCTAAGAAGACATTAATGATAATGTGGACATTCACACAGACTTAACAGTGTGACTATGGCTCGTATCAGATCTTACTTACATCATCAGCCATTTCTATTGATGGCCAGTTCTGATCGTCCAGACCGTTGACCAGCAGCACAGGACAATTAATTTTTTTCACCTGTGGGGAAAATATGTATTAACAAAAAACTACAGTTCAAATGGTTGTCTAACCAGGCTGCCAATACGAAATATTGTATGTAATCAATAGATGAGCAGAATCTTGAAGACGGTTGCACATTTAAACAACAAACAGATGAAACTATTCAGAAGTCTTTGGGTCTTTTAGATTATTATATTGTAACAACGGGTAGTTTTGTCTTTTGAAAGATGATGGTCTGCAAACTACATTGTAAATATGTTCAATTCAGAACCTACATAAATAAATACGTACCAGTGTCACGTACCTATGTAACACTTGACAGTATGAACCTATGAGCCAAAAAGAAGGGCAAATAGTTTCCCCCAAAAAACTAACACAAAGTAAAGTGACTGCAGCTCAAAGTAATGGATGAATGTAAACAACGCCATCAGAGGACATTTCATCCTCTCTGCTCTGCTCTGTGTGAATTCACTTTTAACTCCATACGACAAAACGATGGAGCAGGACTTTCTTGGTGACGCACACACAAATCATTGCAGGTCAAAGATAAACTTTTAAACCCTTGTTTTGAAGAGGGTAAAGTTTGGTCGAGTGTTGTTATACGTACGTCCACTAGGTTGCTGGGGTTTCTCATCTGGAACAGGCCAATGTTCTTCCAGATGTGATGGTTATTCTCATCTATGACAGCGTGCTCCATGTTTCTGGAACAAAACAAACACGTGATTCCAGCCTTGTCTTTAAGATTGTGAATGTACAACAAAAAAAAATTATCCTTACACTATGACACCTTTGTCTTCGTGGACTTTTAGTCCATCAGTGTGATTTGCACCAACACAGACACACGCACGAGGCTGTAATACACACACACAAAGGTAAGTGATACATAAAGCCTTTTTTAATGGATTTAGCTCAGGTTATGTGGTTTGAACATAGTCTTGTGGAAAGTAAATTGCTAATAATGGTATTGATTGATATTGTGATCAAAATTTGAAAAATATCAGCTTATTGGTTGCATGCAATAGATAGATACCACGGTGCACAGTGTGTTATGATGTGCACTAGAAATTAGGATTTTTGCACCAGTCCACAGCCTCCTGCATCATGGTTGGATGAATAAGTATCATCTTGTTGGTGAATCAATATTTGATTTTGTTAATCTTACTTTAATGTTTTCGTCTTTTCTACCAGATCAAAAACTTTAGCTGCTACAAAGACCAGCCAGTGGCTGTAAAAAAAAAAAGGAAAAACCTCGCAATCCCAATGACTGGTTTCTCTCTGGGCGTTTTAAGGTTTTAATCTCTTCTAAAAAAAAAAAAATACAAAATTTAATCAGAAATGCAAACTTGATCAAGGCATCACTTAGCCTTGATGTCCCTTTGGAGAGGAAGTGATAACTGACGCCCAAAGGAAAAACTCCTAACTTGTTTGCAATTGCTCACAAGTCAACGGGAGGATAAATAATTTTCCAGGTACTGAATTTCATTAAAATTTCCATATTTTTACATATAAGAAAAATGTGTCAATAATTTTTCCTGAACTTGTAGAAACCTGCAGATGAGTTGATTATATTAGTTTGATAGTTTAAAGTGTTCATTAGCCTGTGGTGAATACATGTGTCTATTAAGTGATATGTTATATTAATGTTCTGTTCTGATGGTTCAGTGATAAGTCAATGGGATGATAAATAATTTGCCAGGTTAACTTAACTATTATTTTGTTATATAATTTCCACATATTCTTTTGCATTACTGAAATATTTTTCAGATAAAAGATTTTCTGATGACTTGACTGGGAATTGTTCAGATCATTTCTTGGTGTGGTCGTTCATTTGTTTCCTTTCAACATCCTATTGAAATAAAAATAAGATGCATTAAGTATGAACACTACCTTGATAACTTTGCTATAAGCTGCCAGACCCAAAGCAATACTGCTGCCAAGAGAAAGACCCAGGATTCCCACGCTGTCTGGATTCACCTGGGGATGTTCCTGGATGAGGCGAAATGCTTTCTGTAGAAGAAAATGGAGGCACCGATTAGAAATACTGTTGTTGTTACCGATAAGTCTTATGACAAAGTGTTTGGCGTTGGTGCTTTATGTCGTCAGTTTTCACAGCAGATTTTAGAAAAAAATTGCACAAACCTCAAAATACTGAAATTGTAGATTAGCCGTGTGCAGTTCTCCAGGTTTAAAATACTCTAGTGCCAAAGCAGTGTAACCATGAGACGCTAACAGAGCAGCACGATACTCGTGAAGTCCCCCGCCACCGCCCCACATGTCCAATATTCCAGGAAAGGGTCCTGGACCTAAGAAGAGGGAGGAGAACAGTTTTGGAGTTTGTACAGATGAAAACCAACCTTCTGACTAATTCTAGATCCTTTTAAATAAACCAAACTTAATGATGTGGCCATTCATTTACATTCAGTTCAATAAACTTCTCAGCATTCCTGCCTGAGTCTTAGACCGTTGAGGCACAAGTGACCCATGACCCAGGACAAATAATCCATAATTCCCCGAGGGATTAATAAAGTTCTATGTATTGGGGAAATATTCTCATTTAACTTTGTCACAACAGACGCCACTGTTGAATTTAATGTGTTTATCTTTTCTTAATGGGATTTCTTTCGTAACTGAACTGGAGAACCATACTTTATGGAGTCAAAGGAATCCCAGTCAGTTTAGGTCTTAGGTCTTACTGTCAACTGACTGTCATACACGTCCACTACACCTGGAGGTATGAAGAGCGTCCCTCGGACTCCTCTCTCGTTGACTGCTATCCTCTTGACACCAGGAGCCATGTACCAACGCTCTGTTACAGTCGACGCCAAAGGCTGTTTGTCCCTGAAGCTGTCGTGTCCACTGAAGACTGAGATGTTGACAAGCAGGGGTGTGCACACGTCCTTCTTTCTTAACCTGTTGTGTGAAGATTCACAACAGAAAAACATCTGTATGTCACCCAGCTCTTCTGAGAGGACCTCCTGTCCTCCTGTCCTCCTCTACCTCCTTTCTCACTTGTTTCCTAATCTGAAATGTAAACTGACTGTTAATCTTCATCTTGTAAAATCCTGAGCATTTCATCACCTGAGGCCCGTGCGGCTTCCTGGTACCGGACACATGCTCCACAACAATCCCATTGGTTCCACTCCAGAGTACGTGCCCCCAAAACTCAAATGATCGGACACTGCAAAAGGAGGACATTAAGGAAAACACCAGGCACTGGCTCGGAATTTGGAAAACGATGAGTACTTACCAGACACAGTTCCGTTGTAGTCACTAATGTAGTGTCCATACGCCTCCCAATCATCCTGGTCATCTGAGTAATGATGCGATCGAACCGTCACTGGCACCGCTGGAGGCAGGTTCTGCACCAGTACTGAGAACTTCTCATCCAGCATTGCCCGTATTGGGGCAACGGAGATGACTGGAGCAACAACTCGTAACATCATCAACAGTCCACTGTGAAGAAAAAAAAGAGACGTTTAATACATTAATAAAGTTCTATCTATCAGTCTGACAAACTAGTCTGGTGATGGAAGGAAAGGTTTGGAGACAAAGCTAGATAAGACAGACTGAGATGGTTTGGACATGTTCAGAGGAGGAGGGACAGCAGATACACGTTGGTAGAAAAATGATCTGAGAGATGGAGCTACCAGGTAGGAGACAAAGAGGAAATTGATGGAGGACATAGGGGTGGTTGGAGTCAGAGTAGAAGATGAAACAGGGGGAGATGGAAATTGTTGACTCTGTGTGGAAACCCCTGAAGAAGAAGAGACCAGACCAGAGGAGAAGAAGATGAGGATCTATGAACTAATAAGTGATGATAAAGGTTTTTTGAAGCCTGTGAATGTGACAGAATATTGAAACCTACAGATTTTTGTTATTTTGTTTCATTTTTAACTCTGTGACAATCCATCTTACTACTGTAACATGTTCATTAAAAATTCACATCATGCTGGAGTCAGATCATCTGGCAGAAAATCCCAACAGTCAAGATTCTTTTTTTTTGGAACAGTTAATAATGAAGTTGGTGACCAGGGTAATCTTCATAGTTAACATTGTGGATAATGCTATCATTGAGGTACAACAGGTTACTCTGGTTTAACCTGTGGAAACGACAACTTTTTTTATTGAACGTAATACCTTTGTTTACTGCTCTCATTAGTCTGCAACAAACTTGGTAATATTCCATACAACATTTGTTTCCGCGACAAAAAAAAAAATCACAGTCAAAGCAGTAAAAGTGACAGCACCTAATAAGCTAAAAATCGAACCAAGAAAAGTGGTAAGAGATCCTACCTATCAATGGTTAGTTGTTATCCAGAGAAGGACACACAGATAGAGAAAGTTAACGTCTCGCTGCGTTACCGTTTCCTGGTTTTCCCACTTTTTAAGTTAGTGCTGAACTCGTCTTGTCGAAGGACCAGAGGTGGAGATGATGTCGAAGTGAAGACTCTGTTCTACCTGAACAGATCTGTCATTGACTTGAACCAAGCAAACAAAAACGTGTGTTGGACGGAACTATCTAATGGTTGAAGATGTTGTATCGTTGACTCTGTAGTCTGACGTTATCTCTACTTTATCTTCACTCCCTCTGTTTATACTGTGTACTTGAATTAACCTATTGTAATATTGTTTATTTACCACCGACAGTTTATATACAGTCCACCTTCTTGTTTTCGTGACTCCCCTTCTCTTCTGCTGCTGTGGATTTTCCCGGGTCTTGTCAGGTCACGTGTTCAACGTGAGCTTAACGTCAAGGCTGCGTCTGTAGTTCTATGGAAAGTGCTGGATAGTTTTCCCAGCTCTTCCAACTTCCAAACTTCCAGCCTGTTGGACCACATTGGTGACGCGGTACAGACCAGAACAGACCGGACCACAGACCGGACCACAGACCAGATAAGACTCCCGTTCTTGTTCGTCTTCAGGTGTTTGTAGCCGAGATTATATAACGATATGTTTCCCTCAACGTCATTCATGTTTCCTGTTGAATATTTACCTTCAATAATGTTTTTTTATATTTATGTTATAGTATTATTTTACTGTTAATTCCCAATAAAGTTCCCAGAATTTTCAACCGTGATTCTGCACCTGTTCAGTCCAGTTACCTGGTTACTAGTTAGCAAGGATTTAAAAATAAATCTTTTTAACCATTTAACAGGTGACATTACCTGTAAATTATTTCAACAAATGTCAAAATGATATAATTTATTATCAGTAAACACTAGACAACAGTGAATTTTCTGTAAAGTTCTGTTTGCCCTGAAGTTACTGACATTCTTTATGTCCTTAAAGAGTCCAAAAAAGACTCATGTCAACATAGTCGTAGAATCAAACATTAGTGTGTGTGAAGAAGACTTACAGAGAGTTCAGTCCAAGTGCAGTCACACCTGAGGCTCAGGTTACGACAGTGAACTGAAGTCTCAGGTTAGAAAACTCTGAACTTTAACACAGCAGGTGATGTAACAGGAAACTGCCTTGGTTTATTATTATCACCTCTAACTGAACAATGTGTATTAAAAAGATGGATTTATATATGTTGAATTAAAGGCTGCATAGTTTTATATAAATGAAAACATAATTGAAGTTTTATGAGTTCACATTTACTTTTTCACACTTAAAAACACCAATGACACCAGCCTATGGTTGTAAGGTATTTTATAGTTCTATCATCCTACTGTTGACTGTTGACTAAGTGGGTACAAATACAAAACAAGCATCAATGATAAAGTGTTTCTTTTCCCTGCAGCACATCCTGGAGAGAATGATGCTCCACACGTCTACACTGTTGTACTATAGTTGGTGCATCATCTTTCATTCAACACGCAATATTTTTCTAACTAAATGTTGGTTTGTTTACATTTATTTTTTCCTTGTAAACTGTTTTACCTGCCTTTTAACCACAGGCTGCCTGTTATTGCACTGTGTTGCCCAGATGAGGGGGAAGAGAAGAGTTGTATTGACTGAGGTCTGAAATGTCAGCAGGCCCATAATGCAAAGTCCATTGTGTTTTTTTTTTCTCGAATCCTCAAAATAAAAAAACCAAACACCAAAAATCTGTATTGCTCTCTTTTGTATTCCTATAATTTAATCAAGGCATAAATATTGTAATGGAAGTTAAAGTTGAATCACCAAATATAGAACAGCAGAGTAGATGCGTGGAGCGTCATTCTCTCCAGGATGCGCTGCAGGAAAAATAAGCATTTAATCATTAATGCTTATTTTGTATTTGTACCCACTTAGTCATTTCAATAGTAGGATTATAGAACTATAAAATACTGACAGATGATGTTACCTTCATATTAGACATATAGGGCTTTAATTTTTGCGGCTCCAGAGTGGTAAAGTTTGTGGGGTTTTTTTTTATTTGGGCCAATATTGAACATTTTGAGTTGCAGAGCCCAAATACTAAAGTGTTTTCTCCGTTTGTTACTGTAGTTCCTACGGTGTTTATAATGTTCAGTTTAAAGCAGTCAGGTCCAAACTGTTTGATTGGAACAAAAACCTGCAGCCACACCGGCTCTTAGTGGAAGAGTTTGGACTCGGCTGATTTAAAGCGGTTATGTGCTGTTTTCGTTCAGCTGCTATTGCAACATTTAGCCACCAGGTGTCACTGCCTGTCCAGCGCCTAACGATGAACTTTGATCAAGTTTATTTTCACCGATTTACACTTGTAGCTCAATTTTAAACACACAACATATAGCAGTATACAAAAGCTCACTTCTTCTTTTTAGTTTGTTCTTATTGTTGAATGTATTTTAGTTAATTATTTATTGTTTTATTATGATTTATTGTGTCATCTCTACTGGTAAGAAACATGTTGTTGTGATGATGATACATTTCTACACATTGTAAAGAGAGTGACAGCTGAAATACTGAACAAAGTCAATAATAACTTCCTACATTATTCAGCTCTAAGTCAATAATTTAGGCTTTTCTTCTTCTTCTTGTTGATTCTTGGCTCAGGATGCGACTCCACCCCAGCTCATTAGCCATGATGAAAGTTTTTCACTCCCTCCTCTTTTTACACACATTCACTTGGCACTTCCTATTTTTAAACAATGTTATTTCCTTTCTGCCCAAACCCACGGCTCTTCGATGAAAAGCGCCCCCTGCCCACGGACAGGTCTGATGGATTATAGAGCAAATTTGAATTCCTTTCCTGCTTGACGTGGAGCCGTGAACAAAGGAAAAGTGTCCCTGCAGTTGGTCTGGATTGTATGGAAATACAGCAGCTCTGCATACGTTGTTTGTCATCACTAAGACCTGAATTGCTGCCACAGTGGACAGAAAAACCATTTATCACAGGATAAAAATGATGGATGGGTAAACGGCTGATAGATGGATGGAGGAACAGATGGATGGACAGGGAAGTCCACCAGAAGTCCAACTGGATTCCAACCCACGTCAGCTGATGTTGGTGGATGGATATTCATCTGTTCCATTAAGATTAGTTCACATAAAATAGTTTGGACGATAAAGCTGTGATTTCTTCTGCCTCTGTCAACGAAACGCAATCTATTTCATCCACGATATTCGATTCATTGATCACTTTCTGATTTTATTTTTTTGTTTAAATGGGTTGGAAGAAAATTGACTCTGTTACAGTTTGGCTCAAAGAACTGAGTAACGGCACAGATTGGTAATAAAATAGAAAGAAAGTAATAGGTTTGTTTATTGTTCACAGATGTTCAAGACTTCCTGTGATTATTATCTTGAACAAATGTATGAAATTATCATTTGTTCAATACAGAAATACAGATTATTCTTTGATGTCTTTATTTTGTCCCTTCTTAACAACACATGCGTGACATAAGACAATAACCAAAGTTGAACAGAAGAAAAGTCTCCTCTCTGGAAATCCTGTCACTTTTGGTTCATTGTTGTGGTCGAAGAGAAGCCCGTGTTTCCTCCTCTTCCTTCCTGTCGGGACCTTTTACAGGAGCTGGAGGAGAAACATCACAGTGTGAAACTCACACATGTTCTAGGTGAAGACAACGAAGCCTGTGTTCAGAACACCGTCAAATAAAACTGTATCCCAGCTGGAAAAAAAGGTAGAAATTTAGAAAATCGTCAAAGCTGATGAAGGACACGTGAAGAAAAGGTTCTTGGTCCTGTCCTTCATGATGTGAGACTTGGATCCATCCATCCATCCTTCTGTCCGTCCACTTCCATAGTTCCACTCACATTATCCACATCGTATCTCCTTGTTCTATATTATGAATGATTGAAATTTTTAATCGTCTTCCATAGAAAACTGAGGGTGAAAAACTGAACTGGTCCAAAGCTGGTGTTTTGGTTTTTCTCTGCCTTCAGCTGTTTCTCATTTTCTCTTCACTAAACCTCCAACCAGGCTCAGGCTGATCCCACCTTTCACCCCCTGAGGTCACCGTGGAGCAACTTCTGCATTTCGTCAGTCAAAACGAAACACAAATCAAGTAACATTTTTACTTTGTACCACTTTGTTTCAAAACTTTGGTCTAAAACAGCTCCATAACTGGAACACATCTAGTTTTTATGGACTTGTTTGTGTTCAAGAAGCATAATGTAATATAAACCTGATGTATTTAAACAGGACTAATAACACAACTGTGGGAAAGCAAACACAAAAACTGGAATAAAAAAAATCAAACAATTGTTTCCTGGTCAATGGAATTGGTTTTAAATGATCTTAAAACTAAAACTGACTAAAGAGAAGAACCAGATTATTGGGAACAACAGCAAATACTGTTGCAGTATTACAACAGCATACAGCAAAATATTTGGCCAAACTGGGGCAGAAAAATTCAGATTTTCTTCAACATTTGAGTTAAACTTCTTTTTTCAACCTGGTGCACTCCTGGCATCAAACCAGGTCACAGAAACTCCCTGAACCCCAGATTTGTGGCCTTGCAAGCAGCTTGAGCCTAATTGAGTTCACGTCAAAGGAAATCACAGGTCTTTACATCATGAGGTTCAGGTTCAGCCTGAGGTTCTGCTCGGCCTCCACAGATGGAATGCGTGTCATGGAGACAACACCATAACGTGGCCTGTAAAACTAAAATTCCAACTCGCAGTAACTTTCTCTCTCTCCATAATCCCAAATGATTAATCAGGATTAAAATCATTATTTTTATCTACGGAAACACAGACTAACATTTAGCTTTATTTACAATATGTGCAACATTGATACAAACATCTATAAGGAGAAACATAACAATAATATACGTGTATCAAAAGCATAAAGACAATAACTTTACAGAAACATCAGGGAAAAAGAGGAAACTCTATGAGTCTGTGCTGAACTTCTACCAAACCTCGAGGTAAACTGTGGAGGACGAGGCAGGAGAAGATAAAGTCTTCCTACATTATTCAGAGGACTGTTGATGTGATGATGAAAAGCAGAGCGCCCTTCACTCCTACACATGCTAGTGCAGGGATGCTAAACCTGGGGCTTAGGGGCCACTTTTGGCACCAACCATTTGGATTGGGAAACCGTCACAGACAGTGTGTGGTACCTCTGATGTCTCTTCTAGATTATTGAGAGGACGCTGGAAACAGTTACAGTTTGGGACCTTTGTTCTAGTTGTTAGGACAGGACAGACATGGACAAACTACGGCTCAACATCCAGATGTTCAAGTTAAATCATTTATATCATCGTTAAACTTCTGCCTTTTTCCTGCATTTCCTCAGTAGATGGCGTCATAAAGGCTATTAGAAATGAAACGTTATTCATGACTTTTACATGTCATGTATCTTCATTGGATGGACGCTCCATCTTTCTGCTTTTGACTCGGCCCCTGTGTCCAATTTGGGAACCCATTGTGGACCGCATGTAAAAAAACGCCTGCTCTAGTGGGACAGGTGAGGACAAACTATGTCTGTCTGTTTTTTCAGACCACTCCCCTAAAGTGTTAATTTCTTTTCCATTATATTTCTGTCCATCCCCTGCAATGACAGCAGTTTCTCAGTAGATGGCACATGACTCCTACATGTTGTTTTATTTAGTTCATATGAATTCTTTATGGATCAGCACCTCGCCGGCTCCCGGTCTAATTTTAGGATCCAGCTTGGTCCTGGATTAAAAAAGTTTCTCCACGCCTGAGTTAGGACACAGCTGAGACATGAGGACAGTTTTTTGGGACAGATTCCAAATCCTTGAGAGGCTCTGACATCCGTGGACCATGCAGGCGGGAGAGCAGCGTAGTGAGGCGGATGCTGCTGTCAGAGTCCTGGTGACCCAGCTTGGTTCTGAGGCATCTGCAGCACGGGAAGCTGCTGGCGAAGTCGGACAGGAGATGACCACTGAAGATCATGTAGATCCAGGGGTTACAGCAGCTGTTGAGACTGGCCAGCAGAGCGGAGACCGTCACAAAGGTGTTCTCGGAGTCTGCAGGGAAAAACGAGGGACGTCTTGATCATGTGACATGTGAATATTCAGGTCCCTTCTTTTGACTTTGAACTCATCTAAGTTTTTGTTCGTCTAAAAGTTTAATTCATTGAAGATAAAAAACATGACGTCAATAATAATCCGACTTTCCTCTAAGAAACCTCTTCACTAAACCCTTCTTGTCTGGTCTTGACATTTTTGTACTTTCTGAAACGCTGTGATGAGTTTCCAACCGAAAAATCACTGAAATCCTTTACAGTCTTTTGACTTCACGTCCACCTTCAACAATCTGTGAACAATAACAGCTGTTCCTCACTTTATTCTGACTATTCAGCATCAGAAGTCAAAATCATCCCTTTTTTTCTATGCAGTTCATTCACATTTTAATTAAAAATGGAATGTGTCCATCATTCAAACTAGAACTCAGTTACATGACAATCTACAGGCGTCCGCTCTGTTCCCTGGTGCCATGTACTGTAAATTGATTTTTGTCATAAAGTTGGAACAAACATCTGTACCTGTGTCGCTCACCTACACCAACCCAGAGCTGTCGGAGTCAGAGTCCCACAGAAACCTCTCGGAAATAAACTAGTGCAGCTGCTCATGATGATGTATTTGTCCACTACACTTGAAACCCGTTCCCGTTGGACATTTTTGGTGCAAAACAAACTTCTAATGTCTCTGGAGTTACAACAACAATCCAGCTCCACCTGGTTCTCAAACTGGATCAGTACGGCTTTAGGAGGTGTCCATTAATGCCAGCACGCTCTACTAGGAAGGTAGTGGTTCTGTAGCCTCACCGTGCCAGGAGGACGACCTGTCCCACACGGACCACATCTGCACCGTGAAGAACGGGGCCCAGCAAACCACGTAGGCCACGACGATCACAAAGGTCATCTTCACCGTCCGCAGTTTGGCTCTGGAGATGGAACTGACGCTGCTGACGGAGCTTCGGCCGAGGATCCCACTCTTGGCGGGATCAGTCACTGCGCTTAAGCTCCTCCTCTTGCGTGTCTTGTACTTGAGGTTCCTCCAGATGGTGTGGCAGATGAAGCCGTAGCAGATGACCAGCACCAGCACCGGAACCAGGAAGATTCCCGTTGTGATCCAGGTGATGTAGGCCGGCAGACCCCAGGGTTCCACGAAGTGGGCCCAGCAGTCGTAGACGGCAGAGCCCGGGTGGACTTCGCTCAGGGAGAAGATGAAGTACTGTGGGCTGCTGAGGACCAGGCTGCAGGCCCAAGTGCCACCGATCATGATGTAGGCACGATGGGTGGGTTTCTGCAGCGTCTGCAGCGGGTGGCAGATGGCGATGTAACGGTCCAACGTCATCATGACCATCATGTAGGTGGAGGCGAACATGCCTAGAACCTGCAGCATCAGAAGATCAAAGAACAACAAGAACATAGCATAGCTTAAAATCCATCGACCGCTCTCCACGAGACGGAAGACTTTTTTTGACCCATCATCGTTAAAACTTAATCCTTAATTTCTCAAAGGCTTCTCCCAGGAACTGATGAAGTTCTATTGATTTTTTTTCCCCGTCTTTCGGAAGGTTTAACCTTGCGCTTTGCACCAGAAGCAGAGAGAAGATTATGCTAATACATACATCAGCCAATCAGCACGAGGAACAGAAGAGAACGCTCAATTAACCAGTAGTACACTGAGTACACATTGAATTAGCCAATAGTTGGCCGTGTAAGATAACGAACAAAGCTGTCAACTATAGGTGTAGCCACAGGCTGGGACGGGTGGGCCTGGGCCCCCCCCACTTGTCAGTCAGGCCCGCCCCATCCAATGAGAGGGTGGACCATGTCATAACGAGGGATGATGTTCAGTATCAAACTTAGGCTATAATACTTTGGGGTTGGGCCCCCCTGATTTTTTTGGGGCCCACCCATTTTATGGGTTCTGGCTACGCCCCTGCTGCCAACAATCGTTTTCCATGTAGAATTATTTGACGATGTCTTTTAGTGGGTTTTTATTTTTATTTATTTTTTTTTACTTTTTACTGTTTTATCCTGAATATATTGTGAGGTCAGACTTATACCGAGGGAGTATTATACCGCTGTACAAATCAAATGTGTCCCCAAACATCGGTCCCTCTCGAGGACATACCTGCAGGTGTTTGACGATACGGCACAGAAAGTCCGGACCGTAGAACCGGTACGTGATCTCCCAGCACAACTGCGGCAGGACTTGGAAGAACGCCACCACCAGGTCGGCCAGGCTCAGGTGGCGCATGAACAGATGCATGCGCGACGGTTTCCTGCGGGTTCGGTTCATGGCCAGCAGAACGCTGAGGTTCCCGAGAACCGCGGCCACGAAGGCGACACTCAGCACGGTTATCTCGATCTTCGCCACCTCCTCGTTCCGTCCGAACGGGTCGGAATCGTTTCCACGGCTGACGTATCCGCTCACTTTGGTGCTCAGCTGTGGATCCGAACCCGTCAGGTTCCGGTCCAGGTCCGAGTCGAAGCCATCGGTACCGGTTCCGTTCTCGGTGGAGTCAGAGAAGGAGCAGTTGGAGGAGGAGAAGATCATGACGGAGCTCGGAGGCGCAGCTTCATGCGCTCCTGGTGCGTAAAATCCTGGGACCGAGGAGGAGACGGTGGGTTCTGCGGTGCTGCTCCACCATGACCACGGTGGTCCACGAACCTGGAGAAAAGGTCTGCTCAGATGGAGCAGGAATGATGTTGAAGAAGAAGAAGAAACAGATGATTTTTGTCCAAATCTGTGACTGAAGCCAAAGACTCAGCTTCACATCAGTGGATCCTGATGTTTTAACTCTCTGGTCTCTCTGTCTCTCTCTCTCTCTCTCTCTCTCTCTCTCCTCCACACACACACACACACACACACACACACACACTGATCATCAGATGAAGGGACGGATCAAAGACCTAAAACAGTTCACTCTGAAACACTTTCTCTCTCTTTTTCCAGTTCTTTTTTATTTTACCATTTTATTCTTGATTTTCATTGCTGTACTTTTCTATTTCTAAACATTTTGATCAATTCTTTGACAAGGCCAATCGTTTGACCTTATTAACATTTTTTAAAAATTAAAAGGTTTTTATCACGTGTCATGTGTGACGTGGTGGAGGTCAGTGAATCTGTTGTTTCTCACTCAGTTCAGTTCTTTCATTTTCTTCAGTAGAACAAACTTCTTTTCGTGGAGTTTCAGAGTTTCTTTGCTTTGACTTCACAGTTTTCACAGCAGCCAATCAGAACCAGGGACCAGGGACAGAAAGGCATCAGAGCCAACGTGAACTTCTCCAAACCTTCACTTCCTGTAGAAACTCCAACGCTCCGATCTTATCTGGCCTCCCAACTGCACCAGCGCTGCTTTTCCATGAAGTGGCTCCACTTTTCTCCTGAAGTTCTAATGTTTTCTGTAGAAACTTTAACCTCTTCAGTTCAGCAGAGGAAACTTCAACTTCCTCAGCATCAGTGGAAGCTCAGGCTCGACCTCAACATACTGTAAAAACCTGCACTCACCTGTGCTTTAACCAAGGAAACAAAGTTTCAAATTATTGTCAATAAGTTTTTCTGCTGTTTTGATATAACTTACAGACACGATGACGGGATTTCAACTCCAACCTTGTTACTATGTCATACTTTAGTTCATTCCAGCCAATAGGAAGTCAGTATTTCAGTAAACCATTCATCAGTTTTGGTGTTAATCAGAATTACCCCAGAACAATCGAGATAAAAACTGTCCC
Organism: Paraplagusia blochii; assembly: GCA_016785265.1. Taxonomy (NCBI): domain Eukaryota; kingdom Metazoa; phylum Chordata; class Actinopteri; order Pleuronectiformes; family Cynoglossidae; genus Paraplagusia; species Paraplagusia blochii. The sequence continues at coordinate 81,228 of JAFBJS010002451.1, forward strand.
ATATAGCCATTTGATTGTCCCTGTGTCACAGTTGGTCAGTGCTGGGGTGTCCAACCCATGGTCCATGGACCTGTACTGGTCCTGTAAGCACCAGGCTGTTCATTAAGACTGCAGTTCTGACCAGAACCAGGATGAGAATTGATTGATTGATTATTTCTTTGATGCCTGGAGCCTGTTTGGTTTTTTGTTTTTTTTTCTCCCTTGTTAAATATTTACAGCAGTAGAAAATAAGATGCTTCATGTTTCATTCATTGATTCCATTCATTCCATTGGACCACGACGTCTCTGTGCCTCAGTTGACATTTGGTCAATTATTTTCCCCTTTTCACTCATTTGGTTTGTTTGATTTTCCTACAAGTGTAAAGATGTTTCTGTCTTGTCTTTGTTCCTTATCAACATCCCCAGGGTGTTTTTTCTTGATAAACTCATTGTGACCAATAATTAATGCTCTGTAATCAGGGTCCTGGCAGCAGCAGCAGCAGCAGCAGCATCATCAGACCTCCTCACTCATTCTCTCACCACTTTGACGGCTCCGTATCAACACAATCGTTCATCTAGATCTTTGACAACAGTGAGTGCGACACCATTGTTCACGCACGTCGTGATGTAACGTCTGCATCTGCAGCAGCTGATGGAGAAAACACTCACTTTGGTTTCATTTAATAAAACACTGCTGGGACTACAGCTCATTCAGAGCCCGATCCTCACAGAACAAAGTCCAAAAGATAAAGTTTTATTCTTAAAATGTAATTTTTCTTCAATAAAAGGCAGAAAAAACAGAACTCAATGTTTTACAAATGGGTTTGATTGGAGCTGTGGAACAGAGATGATCAGGTGGGATGTGGAAAATGACTTTTTCTCTGTTCATCTTTGGTCTTTTTGCACTTTTTGTGACTAATAATTTATTTATATTATAATTAAACTTCCGACTGTTCCCTACAATGCCTGCATTTTCCCAGTAGATGACATAATAGGCTATTAGAAATTGAGTATTTTGGGTTTGAAACATGACTTTTACTTGCCATTTATCTTAGCTTACACGAACTTACACGAATTTCTCCAATTTTAGGAGAAATTGTGGCCCACAGGTCAAAAAGTTTGCCCACACCTGCATTAGTGGCACAAACCGAAAAATTGTCAACTTGACTGAAGTCAAACAAAAACATTGTTTATGTGATGTGATGTGTTTTTAGAAACATTATTAGAGACGGCCTAAAGTTTGAGGAGAGGATCAGAAGTAAAGATGAGACAGAAACAAGGCCAGAAGTTCAGAAAACTCAGAAAATTCAGAAAATTCAAATAACGATGGAAGTGAGTACTGTGTCATCTCAAAGACACTCTGTAACAAGAAACACTAGACAGTTGCTAAAATGTCTAGAGAGAAGAAAACCTCATAAAATGTTGAGAGAACTGTTGATGAACCAAAGTCACCTTCTCCTCCTCGACGCCTCATAGAAGAATAATATTATTTCACCAGAACATAATTGCATGTGAACCGTGGTGTGTCAGTCCATACAAAGGCAACAATGAAAATGAATATTTCGATGTTTAAAGTGAAAACATACAGGTGTGGTCTCAACGTCCAGCTCGTCGTTCTCCAATATTTTTCCTACTGTGTGATATTTTAGGAGCAGAAAGTGGAAAGAATGTGTTTTTTCCTCCACTGTTTCTCCACCAGAGAATTTTCAGCTCGAGGTTTGACTTCATTGACTGAGATTCAGTCGTTTCAGTTGAAATGTGAATCTGTACAATAGATGAAGCAGGTGACGGTCCCGCCTGTTTATATCACCTGGTCACTAGAGGTCCTCCAGCTCACATTTAACACTGTGTTCCAAAGGATGAGGATCATGGTTTAGATTTTCTCTTAAATTGGAAGGGACTGTATTTTTAAAGCGTTTTATTTTTATGTTGTTTTATGTTGGATTGTTTTTTCATCACAGCTAACCCAGACCTATAGCTGATGTGGAGTCAGAGCTCCATCTGGACCTCCAACCCCAGCTGTGGTGTCTGGATGGATTCGACTCAAACATCTCAACTCCCAGCGTCTCCTGAACCTCAGTCGTCACCTCAGGCCAGTCAGGAACCCGTGTCAGGATCTGCTCCGCCGCCTCTGCTGCACCAGCTGTCACCTTCCACCCAGGAACACACCTGCCAGGCTGGGTTTTTGTCACTGGTACACCTGCCCCTGGTCTCATCTGATATGCCCAAAAAACACGTGAAAAACACACTCATGTTTCTCACTCTGTACGACAACCGTCCAACGTAGCTGGAAAAAAGTATGAACCAAGTCTGTAAATAACACGATCGACGGCTGTTTCTTTGGGGGTTTGGAGTGTGAAAAAAAACGCCCCCTACAGGTGTGAAAGGAACATTTTCTGGCATATTTTTCTCTGTTTTTACCTGCTGTGACTTGAAGGTTCAGTCCCAGCAACAAGGTCTGATCTGAACTAATGAACTGTAGAGTCAACTGTCATTACCTCCCGCCTCCTGTCCTTCCATCATCGTTAACATCTCCCACCAGGTTCCCTCAGATTTCAATTGGATTAAAGCATCATTCATTTGGACTCAAGTCGGTCATTGACAACAGCTGTTCATACTGTATGTGTGAATCCATGGGTCGTTCAGTTCCCGGCTGTGACTCCTGAAGCCAGAACTTCTTTGGATCAAAGAAGAAACAATGAACCATCGACCTGAATGGACCAGGAAACGTCTTGTCAGTCGAGATCCGTCTGGTCTGTCTGGTCTACAACGCTGCCCCCTGTTGTTGAGGGCTTTTCTCCTCTTATCTGCACTGTGGCAGGTTGAGGTTCCAACTCCTGGACAGTGGGATTTGGGTGGTGGTCGTGGAGACTTTTGGCCCCGCAACCTGATAAAAGATGAAAGGATGGAAGTTGTTAGGGTTCAAAGAGATGATAAAGGTGAAGATGGGATGTGATTGTTGTTGATGACTGTGGAGTTGATGGTTGTTGTTGTTGTTGTTGTTGTTGCCAGAGCTGAAACCTTCAGAACTTCTCAGGAACTTCACTCATTCTGTCAGATGTCTGTTATCGCAGCCATGGGTTTGTTTTATGGAGATGGAGTCAAGTTTCCACAAAGTCCTAGGATCAGGGTTTCATCTCTGCCTTGGAAATTCTGGAATTCTGTCCCATAAAATGTCGGTTCCTGGTTGTTTTTTTATCTCATGTGTTGTTTTTCCCACCCCTTCTTGTTCTAGTTGCCCAGATCTTTACGTACCAAGAATTTCCTGGACCCCTGACTTCTTCTAAACACCTTTATCTCACAGGCTTTGCCTCAAGCTGTGGAAACAACACAGTCAGAACTTTGTAAATTGTTAATAATTGATAAAAAAAAAAACACTTAAGATTTGTTCAACTTTATTCACTCGATGTCCTTGATTCAGTTTTCCACCTTTGCCAGTTTTCCCAGCCAGTCCAGGATTTAATCCCAACCTTCATGAACGTTGCTACGGTTCATTATAAGAAGGCTGCGGCTGAGATGTTTACATCTGGACGGGGCTGGAGCTCAGGGACTTAGAGGTCACATCCTGTTCCTTTCATCTGTCCTCTGTCCTCTGGTCTTCACGCTGTAACAGTCTAAAGGACATTAACCCTTTAATGATGCTGGGATGTTTACATGGTTTACACTGAAATGACATTGGTTTTGGTTGAAACAGTTGCAGATGCAGTACCAACAGTGACCTGTAGTTTGTTAAAACCCTCTCAGTTGGACGTCTCCTCCTGTAATGCCACGGTGTACATTCTAGGGGTGCGCCCCCAACATTTGGAACCTCTGTACTACAATACCAGGAACAGATTGATTTCCATGTTTTCCAGCATTTCCACGTGTTGGACTTGAACCTGTTGTTCTGTTGGAGATAAGACAAGATATCTGGTCTTATCACAGCCTTTCTCCACTGATACGGTCCAAGACCCCAACAACAGCTTTAATCATCACACCTTTGTCCATGAAGTCCACATGGACAAAGGTGTGATGATTGAAGCCGTCAGTAACAGGTGATGAATCGTCCATAATTTTGTGAAGGAAACTCCTGAGGATTCAGAAAATTCTATGAAATGAGTTACTGTTCTTCTTGTTACCAAACTCTATGACAATTAGTTTCGACGTCTTGTTTTCATCATAAAGATCTCAAGAGTTGGAAGAACAATAAATCACAACAACATCTACCTGTTGTCATGTGATGTTTGTCTTTATTTCAATGTCCAGTAGCTCAGTCAACAGTAATTTATTGTCTTTTACTGAAATCTGAGTTTCCAAATATTATCTTGACACGTTTTCCAATTCCGAGATTTGTTGGACTTTCGTACAGACCCTTGTGGCCAAGAGGTGCCATTAAACAGTGGACTGTTGGTGCTGACCTCTACTGGCGACCATATCAATTGTTCTTTTCTAGATTATCATTAAACCAACTGCAGCCCAGTACCAAACCATCTGTGGACCAGTACCGGTCCATGATCCAGAGGTTGGGGATCCTGCTGTGTAATGTTCTCGACCGACAGGTGAAAAATGCCGAGTCACTTCCTGAGGATGAAGCAGGTTCTCATCTGTTCTGTTCCCAGTGGAACCTCGTTCTCGTCGCCTGTTTGATGTGAAACTTCCTGCTGTGAAGTTAATCAGGTTCAGACGATTGTTATTATTTACACCTGGTAACAGAGTTCATTAGAGAGACGTGAAACTCTCTCCTCATCCATCACCTGGCAATGTGTCTTAATGTGTTTTCCTCGCCTTCTGCTCCCTTTTCTATTAATTGCTCAACTAATTATGTTTGTGTGAAATCCATCAATTTAATGTTCTCCCCCTGAGCCCCTCCCTCACTCAGAGTCAACGTCTGTGATCACGAACGCAGACACAAAAATGCAGGGATGAAGAAATGAAGAAAAGCTTCATGGCAGCTATGACACATTTTTCCTCAGGGCAAGTTTTCATCTGATTCGGTTTTTTAGAGCTGTTTTTCAAAAATATTTCCTTCACGTCAACACCATTAATGATCAGTTCAAAGTCTTAAACTGATGATGCGTTTAAGTGTCTTTGTTAATGTCAGAATCACTGCGTCGTTAATGACTTGCATCATTCATTCGTCTACTGTTAATGTGGCTGCTGATCTACAACAGTTAGTGGTAAATATGGACATGAGCAACAAAGGATTTGTCTGTTTCAGGTCTGGGTGACTGGACTGGACTGGACTGGACTGGACTGGACTGAACTGAACTGAACTGAACTGGACTGGACTGGACTGGACTGGACTGGGATGTAGTTGCACATGGATGAAACCCTACACCTGCTCGGGTGTTTAGTAAAACTCACTTGGTGAATTAAAAAAATAAAAAATACTCAAATGTTTCTTTTTGGGATATTTCTGGAAAATGAATATTTCCATAAACAATATTTATAATAACCCTTCACTTCCTGTCCATGGTCTTGGCCTGATTGTCAGATTGACTTTATCTTAACATACGTTTGTTGAACTAACGTTGCAGCTTCGTTTCAGCAGGAATGTTCAGACCAAGTCGATCTGCTGGACTCAAACTTCTTCAGACATGGGACCACCATGGAGCTCTGTCCTCTCAGCAACACACTGTTGTTGTCCAGGTCAGGTTGTTGACATGATATGATGATGAGCAGGTTGATGTAATACTGACACTCACCTGCTGGTGGAGCCACACAGAACAAGGAGAGGATGAAAACAGGCTCAGCTGCTGATTGTCTTTATCTTTTCAGTTTCAGTCATGCTGTTTAATGTGAGGCTGGAGGTGGAAAAGGTAATAAAAATGTAATGAAGTCAAATTACCTTTTGTTGTTGATTTGCTTCGTCCAATCACGTGGTCAGATATAAATCAGGTGTTTGACAACCCACTTTAAACCAGTCCGTGTTCATCAGCAGACGAGACTTTGGGCCATTTATTGATTCATCAGAACAAAACCTGATTCTGCTGCGTTAATGAACCAGACGTTGGATCCTGTTGATGAAGTTCTCGACCTCTTCGTGTTTCCTCAGTGTAAATACAGTGTTTCTCTGGAGAGTTCCATGGAGGCTTTAGTAAAACCTTCAGGTATTTCCATAAGCTTAAAAGTTAGAAAAATAATTTCTCCACTGGAAACACACAAGTTCTTGTTGTTGTTGTTTTAGTCTCAGTAATAATTGATTCCTTGCTTCTTCTTCTCCTTTTGACTTTCTTATCACTTTTCTCAGGTGTTTCCACATCATGTCAACAATTTCCATCTCCCCCTGTTTTCTCCATCTTCTACTCTGACTCCACCTACCTCCATGTCCTCCATCAATCTCCTCTTTGTCTCCTACCTGGTAGCTCCATCTCTAGGATCATTCTTCTACCACCGTGTCTCCGCTGTCCCTCCTCTGAACATGTCCAAACCATCTCAATCTGTCTTCTTCTCCAAACCTTCTTCTCTGTGTTGTCCCTCTAATCACCTCATTCCTCATCCTGTCCATTCTTGTCTCTCCTAAAGACAATCTCAGCAGCATCTTTAACTCCTCCACCTCCAGCTCTGTTCCATCCTGACTCCACCCTATTCTTCTCCACAGTCTCCACTGCTCTGAACAGTTCAATTCAATCTGACAACAAACTGTATTTGTACAATATGTGTCACTACAGTATGACTTTCTTGTCTCATGTCGTATAAAAATGTCTTAAAGTGCTAACTGACAGACACAATGGAACTCTAGTACGGTACGGTACTGTTGACATGAGCAGCCTGAGGACAGATAAGAGGCGGAGGCCGTGGGAGAGACAGAATCATTAAGGCTCAGCTCCTTAATGACATTGTTGCTCTGCTGCAGGGAAACTAATGCTCTGTGACCTCATAATTACGTCCCATACATTAGACACGCCGGGACACAGCAGATATGATCTGACGCTGCCCAGTTCTCAGGGTGTGGAGGTGGACGCTGATCCCACGTGTCCTTCTGGGACATTCCTCAGACGGACCCTTCACTGCAGCAGAGGTAAACACCAGAGGTCTGAAGGAGAGCAGGCTGAGCTGAGGAGGTTCCTCTCAGTACTGATGGACTGGAGATGGAAAATGAAAATATTCCTATACTAAAAGTATATAAAATAATAGTTAGTAAGTTGTAGTAAGGTTACAGAGTATCAGGTGTACTTGTGCTTAACATTATCATATACTGTACATACAGGTATGATATGATTTATACTGGGTGACCCACCAGTATTGAGCCCTTATATATTGACATAGTATCAGTGATGCATGGTCTTTATTATAGCACAGACATTTTGTTTTTTGTTGTAAGTCTGTAAAAGAACATTAAAACATTAAATTGATCTGAAAAGGCTACAGATAAATGTAAATACCACTGACGAGTGTTTTATTTCTGATTTAATTTCTCATGTGTTCATGAAATCAACATTTAATCAGTGGCTGCAATCGACAAAGACAGGCTGCTTGCTTGGGCCTCCACTAGGGGGCCCAAGCAAGCACCGCCCCTGATATTTAATATCTGTAGAAGGAGAAATATTTACTTTTTTATTTATTTTATTTTTCAACAAATGCAAAAGTGTCAACAACAACAAAAGGTCCAGACAAACCAAACTCCTATGAAAGAACGAAAACCTCTGTTTATCAGGACATATACAGTATATGTCAATTGTCTGCCTGTCTGTTGCAGTGCATTAGTTATCCAGCAGAGGACAGTGTCCACTAGTTTTTATGCCTGTGGCCTGGCCCGGTTCGTGTACTGATACGGACACTGTGACAGTTGATGCGACTGCAGTGTCATATAATCTAAAGAGGTTGAATATTTACAGCAGTTTTTATTCTATAATTATTATTTTTATTTGTCTTAATCAGACACACATGATGTCAGTGTGATTATCCACAGTAATAAATGTCAACATGGCATCTTTGGAGCAGGAGTCTTTATATTCTTACTGCTGTTCAGGACTGGAAGAAGTGACTGTTGGGGGAGGAGCTAAAATTATTCCAAGGCTGAAAACTTGTTCAGATGAGATCAGCTCTGTTCACTGTCCTCAGGCTGGAGGACAACATCAATGCTGGATGTGATTTTCCCTTTAGTTTTCCTGCAAAGAAGTAAAAGTTTATCAGGAAAATCTTCATGTAAAATTAATGAAGTTAATCCTAATTTGGGAGATTATTGTGTCAACCGCTGTTATTGACAGACTGGTTACTCTGGGGAATTCAACCCAAGACCCTTGCTCCAGAGGCAGGCGTACTAACCGCTACACCGTGGACCGACAAAACCTCCCTTGACAACGATTTTATTTGTGTGTTTTTTTGTATTTCTATTTTGTAAATCAATTAATTGAGTGGAATGGACTGAAGCGCCTCTCGGACCAATTTCGGCCCGCGGCCCGTATGTTTGACAACCTCAGAGCACATGTGACGGAGGATGGAGACTGACATTGGCTGTTAATCACCTCAGCTGGTCCCGCTGGGCCACGCCCTTTATCCGCTCACCTTTTTTATCAAAAACCCCCTCGACTACCTCCACGTGCACGGCGACGTGCCCGTCCACGTCCACGTCCCTGGAAACTGTTGCGTGCGTTGCGCGTGTGCGCATCTTTTTTTTTTTCAGGTGGGCGTGGTCTTTGTTCCCGCCCTCCCTGCAGACCGGTGCACGTGAGCGCGGCTCGGCCCCGCGACTGCAAACCTTTAACTAAGGATGAATATTTCAGAGAAATGACCGGGAATGACGTCAGGTGATGCAGCGACGGTGACGGTCACGCGTGGATGATTTCTGTTAGTGAATGTGCGTGACTTTCCACGCTCCTCCTCCTCCTCCTCCTGCTGTTGCTGCTGCTCCTCCTGCTGCACCTCCTATTCCTGCCGCCGCTGCGGCACAGTGCGTGTGTGTGTGTGCGTGTGTGCACGTGTGTGTTTTTTACGCCTATGTGTGAATGTTGGCGCGTGTGTGTCCGTGTGTGTGTGAGCAGCATGATTGCCGGTGTCGCTGAAGCGTCGTGGCGCCGCTGCAGCGACAGACCTTAGTCTTTAATTGCTGTGTACCTGGCGGTGGTCGCGGACGCGGCAGCGGCGCGTCACCTGCGCTGCAGCGGCAGCGGCAGCGTCATGTCCAACTCCAACAAGAGCAAGAAGGACAAAGAAATCCTAGCGGAATATGAGAGTCAGGTGAAAGGTAAGAACCTGGAAACCTGTCACCCTGTCTGTGTGTGTGTGTGTATGCGCGCGTGTGTGTGAGAGAGAGAGAGCACGCGCGCATACGTGAGGTTGTGTTTGGGCGCGCGCGTCCATGTGTTAGAGAGACACCCCGCCGTGAGACGTCAGGATTTTCTGGGTTCGTCCTGAGTGCTGCATGGCGCCTGAAGGATGAGTGTGTGTGTGTGTTATAGTCATGAAGGGAGAGAGAGGTAGACCCTCACAGAGAGAGAGAGAGTGTGTGTGTGTGTGTGTGTGTGTGTGTTACAGATGTTACAGTTAATTAAAGCCACACATGGAAGTCAGTGGTCAGAGCTGGACCATCCACAGAGGAGCAGCAGAACCCATGAAGATGAAGGTTCTCCAGTTAGACCATCATCACAGGATGTTGGACCTCCTCCTGATATTTATATGTGTGTGTGTGTGTGTGTGTGTGTTTAGGTATGTGTTGAACCTGACCTGCTGCTGTCACATGTTCACATGATGATGAAGGTGATGATGATAATCACATTGGTCCTGAAATAGTGCTGCGATGACACCCCCTCCTCCTCCTCCTCCTCCTCCTCTTCATCCTCCTCTTCATCCTCCTATCGCCATGGTAACCATCACTGCCTGACCGTGACACATCAGCCAAATGACCTTTGATAAAACTCTGATTCTTTCATCCCCACAGACGGTCACCACCGTGGTCACTATCGTGGTCAACGTTGACATTTTTGTTGTGATTGTTGTTGAGACACAGCGTTAGAGTCCTCTGTCCACCAGGGTTCTCGTCCCAGAGTTGGATCTGGCCCGTGTTCTCGCCACATGGCTCTTCACACTTTCTACTCGTCACATGTTCGCCCACGCCATCACTGCTGCTCCAACGTTGAGCGCTTAAAAAAATATCTCTGAGGAGAAGAGCAGACGTGTGTGTGTGTGTGTGTGTCTCCTCTTCAACTGTGTGATGAAGGGTTGGACAGAGTCGATGGATGAGTGGACATCAGTGTTGCAGCATAAAGACCTGCCTGGAGGTTGATAAACATCTCAGGTCAATGATGATGAGCTGACAGGAGGTTCTTGTGTATCTTCATTTTTATTGGATAATTATTTTAAAACACTTATTTAACATAAATATTAAAAAGTATTTAACATAAAACAGTGACTGTTTCACTTTTTCAGGGAATGTTTCCAACATCTATAAATTGGTAGTAAGTAAAGAGACTTAACATAAAAACAAATATATATATATATATGAATGTATCATTATTACATTTCTAAATAGACTTTATGTTTGTGTCCAGGTAGATATAATATAATATAATATAATTTTCTGATCTAAAGAATGATGAACAGGTCAAAGTAGCAGCTGTGTTGATCAATATTCTTAAACCTCACAGTTTAATTTTATGTCTTAGAAACGTGTTTATGGGATGTGAACTCAGGAGTCCAGTTGTTCTGGTTCAGGAAGTTGACCTCAGACCTCAGACCTCAGCCTGGTCCAAACTCAACGTTGTTTTGCTCTGAAATTCAATAGGGAATTTCTGTGAATTATAAATGTTTCCAAACGGCCTGTGGAGAAGTGGAGTTTTCACTGACCAAACAGAGTGAAGACCAAATCCTACAAGATCTTTATGGAACCATCAAATCATCTCCTTCCATTTGGGTTTTTACCATTTAATTCCTGGGAGACAAAGACCAAAGTCAGGATTGTGTGTGTGTGTGTGTGTGTGTGTGTGTGTGTGTGTGTGTGTGTGTGTGAGGTCTGCCTCTCTGCTCCAAACCTATGGATCTGCTGCTGTAACTATGAGCTCTGAAAGTCTGCCTCCGTCTCTGGATGCTGATTGGACGAGGCTGGAAGGTGGTGTGGAATGTATACACAGGAGGTGATGGAGCTCCTCCTCCTCCTCCTGCTCTTCCTCCTGTTTCAGGAGGGGGCGGGGTCTCTGTGCTCATCCTGGGGCTGATCTGAGAGGAGGTGAGCCTTTTTAGAATAGGTGGCACTTTTGCTGCTGACGACACACATTTGTCTCCTGGCTTTATGATGATGAAGATGAGGGGGATGGTGATGGTGCTGATGATGATGGTGTGGTTTATAAAGCTGAGGCGCCGCCGACAGACTGTCACCTCATCCTGCGGCGCCGCCTCAGCCTCCACCAGACGAGGAGTGTCCAGATGAGACAGTGGAAATGACGGGAGGAGAAGTTGGAGAAGGAGGAGGAAGAGGAAGAGGAGCAGAGCAGGGAGAGAGACAGAGATGAAGTGTTTCCTCCTGAAGGAAGTTGCTGCAGCAGATCCTTTGTTTCTGCTTGTGTGTGCACACAGGTGATTAGTGACCTCACATCTGCTCACCTGCAGGACCTCAGGAAGGAGACAGAGGAGGGAGAAGAGAGGAGGAAAGTGATCAGGAGATGGAGAAGCAGGGATGATGATGATGATGATGATGATGATGAAACAATGGAAACAACAAAAAACTGACAGAAGCAAAGGAAGATAAAACAGTAGAGGAATAATTAGGATGATCTGACGCTGTGATTCTAAAATATTTTCATGCTCCCCCTAGAGGACGGAAATATTTAACGCCTCCATGTCACATTTCCAAACAGCAGGTATAAAGGGACTGTTGTTGTTGTTGTTGTTGCTGTTGTTGTTGTTGTTGTTTTACCGCCTTTTAACTGGACACGTTGGCCTAGATGATAGGGTTGGATTGGCCTGGTGCTGCTGAACTAATGGTGGACGAGGTTGGTCATTTTGACCAACTTATTGGTTCCTGCCTCACGTCACTGTCAGTGAACCTTAAAAAGAAATCAAACACCTTCAAGTTCAGGACCTAAGGTGACCTGGTGCTGACCACTGAACCAGGAGCAGATCATTTCTGAGTATCAGATCCTCCAGCTCCGTCCCTGACCCTGTCAGTCTACACCCACACCAACCAGACTGAAGGTTGTCACATGGTCCAGTGGGAAGCATCAGCTTCAGAAGGTTCCAGTGTCTTTGACCTTCAGAGGTTCAGCAGCACCCCGGTGTCCCCCAGTTTCTGCTTCTCCACCTTCTCCAGCCACTCCTCCTCCTCCTCCTCCTCCTCCTCCTTCTCCTGCACCTTTCCACCAGTGGTGGCAGCAGCAGTGCTGGATCAGACCACAGATGTTTGGAGGAGTCAGTCCTGGGAGATTAGAAGAGACGAAGCTCTTTGTCTCTGTGAAATTGTCTTCTTTTCTCTTTCTGTCAATGTTCTCCTTGCACATTGAGCAGAGCCACAGACTCTGCTCTGATCACACAGTCAGATACAGTCGCTGTCGCTGTCGCTGTCATCGTCTTCTTGTAAAACGAGGAGGTTTATGGGAAAGGTCTTTTATTCTCAATCTTCAAATGTCATAAAACCCCCTTCAAACGGCTTTTCCCTGTTTTTTTCTAACTGGAGTTCCCTTCACTGCATCAGCCTGAAAAAAAAAACCCTGATAAATCACAATATTTCTTTATGAATTAATCAGGTGACTTTTAAAGGTCGTGTCTGAGTCGAGACACGTGGAGTCAGGACTTATCAGGTCAGGTTTGATGTTTTTGACCAGCTGCCTAAGGACAAATCCAGGACGTGTATTTGGGACATGCACTGTTGGGAGAATTCCTCTGCATCAGTAACATGGAGGCAGCCATGTTGTTATGGATCAACCACACCATTGGTCTGTCACCATCACCTGCCCCTGGTGAATGAAAGTCTCTCTCCACGTCATAAAGAGTAAACAGGATATTTTTGCCACAATCTTTTTGTTGAGAACTTAATGAAACTCCTTCTTATTCATGAACCTCAGATCCTGCAGAAGTTCCTCACCTGCTTGAACATGGTGCAGTCATCTTGTACAGAACAGGATTTGAACCTTCACACTATTCTACTTTTTTTTTACTTATTTTTTCCTGGTGCCAAAAACACACTATTATTTTTGTTCTGGCCTGAAGCCGGAGTCTGACCTTGGTATTTTCTCTGCTTCCATCAACCAATCACAGGATGACACTCAAAAATGGAGGCAAGTCACAGATGGTTTCTGTTGATGATTGGCAGAAGATCCAGTAGAAGAAACCAAAGAGCCACAGCCAAGAAAAAAAAAAACAGCCATTTTAAATGGAAATCATGCTGGGAGCGACACACACACACACACACACACACACACACACACACACACTGCATCACCAACCTGAACTAAAATCTACATAAATACATGATGATAAAACTGTGTGTTTGTGTGTGTGTTTCTGCAGTTCTTCACCTTCACGTGGTCACATGGTTCACACACAGTGTGTTGTTGCCAAGACAACAGGTAGCGGAGTGGAGAAAGACCCCCAGGGATTAGTGTGTGTGCATGCATCTGTGGTGTGTGTATGAAATGTAAAAGAGAGTGAGAGAAAGAGGTGTGGCTATCCCTGTCTGTCTGTCTGTCTGTCTCTCTCTCTGTCTGTCTGTCTGTCTGTCTCTCTGTCTGTCTGTCTGTCTGTCTCTCCTGCTGCCAACTGATCCATGGTTTCAACAGCACCAGCAGAACCATGCTGACTGTAGGACTGTGTGTGTAGATATCATCCAAGGTGACTCCTGGTGGAATAATGGACAGGTTACATCAGCAGTTTTTACAGGGAATCTTGGGAAGAGTGTGTGGTCTTTTCCTTCACTTTCTCCAGATGATCTAATGATGAGTTGTATTTTTAAAAAGGTGACAATTCCTGCATTTTAATTTACCAGAAAACTTGGCAAGACGTCCGGAAAAAATTAGGTCATGGTGTAAAAGCTGGAGGCTGGAACCAGGTGCTGTACGTGTCTCAAAGATGACATTAAGACACAGTAAGACCAGAAAAAAAGACAGGACGCAGGAGGTGTCGTGGTTTTGTCTCCCAAAGAAAGTCTTGACCCACCGTGGGGCAGGTTCAGCCCTTCATTATGGCTCCCAGGTGCAAGTGGAATGTTTCTATGACCTGACGTATGATGTCACCATTTTAGTAACGTTATTCACTGAAGATGAACAGAATTTTTGGCTCCAAATGGCCCAAAGGTTTTTGATCCAGTTCTGGATTCTGACTTTAATCAACAAAACAAAATGGCCGAAACAAGAAGTTATGATGTTGCAAGTAAAAACCCTGGTGTGGTGTGCAGCCGTGTGGACGGGTTTTATTATATTGTCGCCTACAAGAAAGTAGGTAGTGGACCATAGATGGTTCTGATCTAAGGTCCAAGTCTATTCCCCGTGTGGCTGTAGAACCGTGTGGACAGGAACTAACTGGTGTGTGGAGAACATGAAGCCATCGTCCAGCTTTGCTGACGCAGAATTCCTCTGTGTGTGTTGGTTGTGTTGCATTCACTGTCCTGTTTGTTTGGGTCGATTTCTGGGAGCTCTTTGCCCTTCGTTACGACTCCAAGGTGTATGACCAGACCCTTCATGTCCAGGATTCTGATGTTTCCGCTGTGTTGATAGTCAGCTCCTGGTCATGTGTTTGCAGATGTGCGTTTGCAGCTGGTGGAGCAGCAGCGTTGTCTGGAGCAGCAGACGGAGATGCGGGTTCAGCTGCTCCAGGACCTGCAGGACTTTTTCCGGAAGAAGGCGGAGATTGAGACGGATTATTCCAGAAACCTAGAAAAGTTGGCCGAGAGGTTCATGGCCAAGACACGCAGCACCAAAGACCATCAACAGTACAAGTAGGTCTTTTACTGGACACACGTTCTCTCATCTTCAAGACTGTCTGTCTCAATATCTCCTTTTTTCTTCCCTTCTAGAAAAGACCAGAACCTTCTGTCTCCTGTCAACTGCTGGTACCTGCTACTGAACCAGGTCAGATTAGATTCTAAAGATGGATCTCAGTTGTTATAGTCCAACATTTGAGTAATAAAATATGTTTTGTCTGACGTTTCCGATGAATTGGTTTTCAACAATCTGCCTTTGAGATTCTAAGGTGAAGATCTTGGAGCCTGGAATGAGAGACGAAATAAAAAAAGAGTTTGTTTTCATCTGAAGTTCTGACAAATAAACTCCTGATGTTTATAATCTAAATAATGCTGATGTTATCGGCTGCTTACGTAGCATGACACCATTATTGGGTTTTTATATGATTGATTGATTGATTGATTGATTGATATCAAACAGGACTATTTAACCATTTACATTTATTATGTATGTTTGCTGATGTTTGCTTATATTTCAAGGTGAAAAACCTTTTTGTTCCAGTATTGATGAAACTAGAGCAGGTTCAAGTACGAAAAGTGATGTTAGAACTGAACCAAACATCTAAATGGACCTGGTTTGAGAAGAGGTCACATGGTTTGGACCTCAAGTTACTTTAAGACTCATCGTCTCTGCAGGTGAGGAGGGAAAGTAAAGACCACGCCACCCTCAGTGATCTTTACCTGAACAACGTCATCACTCGTCTCACGCACATCAGCGAAGACTCGGCTCGTCTTCTGAAGAGGGTACGACTACCTTGACTTTAAACAGAATCAGTCCAATTATGACAAAATACAAGATATAAAGAAAAAATATAATATAATATAATCTTAAATATTCTCCTCCTCCTCTGGTCTGGTTCATTTTCTTTGTCAGGTGCTTCTTCTTCACAGTGAATCCTCCTTCTCCATCTCCCCCTGATCTCTCCATCTTCTACTCTGACTCCAACCACCTCAACCTGTCCATCCCTGTCTCTCCTAAGGAGAACCTCACCAGCACCTTTAACTCCTCCACCTCCAGCTGTGTCTCATGTCTTCTACCTATTCCTAGTGTCTCTAATCTGGTCTCACCACTGTCCTGTCTGTTATCTATATATTACCAGACAATTTTCGAGACGTGTGGCCACCTCGATTGTTTTGTCTTCTTCTATGCTGATGCTGATGTTCACCTCTCCCTGTGCCTCCATCAGAGCAAAGAAATCATCTTCCAGCTTCAGGAGGATCTGATGAAGCTCTTGAACGAGCTCTACACCGTGAGTAGAAGAAAATGTTTCCTGAATCAGTGGTGGACTTTTGGTTTCTAACTGGAGACCACGACCTCTGGCAGGTGATGAAGACATACCACATGTACCACGCTGAGATGATGAATGCTGAAAACAAGCTGAGGGAGGCGGAGCGACAAGAGGGTCGAGTGAAGGGCGTGTCCGGCACAGGAGGAGGGGCGGAGCCTGTTTTCGGACTGCGAATAGAAGAACGTCACCAGAGGCGTAACGCTGCTCGCAAGATGGAGAAGATGAGAGAGAAGGTGAGGAGGAGTCAGAGAAGGGTGCGTTCACTGTCACCACGTGACTGTGGAACAGCTTTGGTTTTTATCCTGATGCGTTCACTTCCTTTCATTTGAGTTGTTGACAGTTGTACCAACTGTCAGTCCTTTCTCTTGGCTCCTGGCTCTACCGTATTGTCTGGACTACAAGGCACACTTTTCTTCAGCCTTTGGCTTATTGTTCATCCTACACTCAGATGCCAACTCTATATTAATATAGATATAATTTCACAATCTGTTGATTTCACAGATGTTTCTTTTCTGTAGTCCAGAAAATACAAAGTTTTTGATCATTTAACCCACAGGTGTCAAACTTACAGCTTCTAAAATTTGGACAAAAAACTAATGTTCAGTAAATGTTTTGCAAAATAATATTTCATTAAATATGAAGATTTATTCAAGATTTATTTGCTTGAAAGCGAAATGGAAAAAGACAGACCTTTTTGTTGTTTCCGGTAAATGTTTTTTGAATGAAAATGATGTTAATGTGTTTGACTGACATAGTTGTTAATGTTTTAATGAGTAAGTTTGTTCTGTAGGAACAGAAACTTGACCTTCGTCATGATGTTTGTGACAGATGAAGTATGAAGCTGAGGGTTAATTCTGTCTGTTTCTGTCTCAGAGGAAAGCTAAATATTCCGAGAACAAGCTGAAAGCTCTGAAATCCAGGAACGAGTATCTGCTGACGCTGGAGGCCACCAACGCCTCCGTCTTCAAATACTACATCCACGACCTGCCCGACATCATAGACGTGAGTAGACGACAGTAACAACAAGCGGAAAAAAAAATTCCTTCTCCTTCATTGGTCCTAATTCTGCTCCTCAGTGTTGTGACCTAGGGTACCACTCCAGTCTGAGCCGAGCCCTTAGAACCTACCTGTCAGCAGAGCTGAGCCTGGAAGCTTCCAGAAGGTCAGGTCTGGAGGTTTTGGAGGGAGCAGTGGAAGGTCTGGACCCAGCCAGAGACCGTCAACGTCTCCTGGGTCTTTACCCAACAGCCTTCTGTCCACCGCAGCGCTTTAACTTTCAGGCCCACATGGGGGATGAGGTTAGTGCATCCATCCATCCACCCATCCACCCATCCATCCATCCATCCATCCATCCATCCATCCGTCCATCCATCCATCCATCCACCCATCCATCCATCCATCCATCCATCCATCCACCCATCCATCCATCCATCCATCCACCCATCCATCCAATCATCCATCCATCCATCCATCCATCCACCCATCCATCCATCCAATCATCCATCCATCCATCCACCCATCCATCCATCCATCCACCCATTCCTCCATCCATCCATCCACCCACCCATCCACCCATCCATCCACCCACCCATCCATCCATCCACCCATCCATCCATTCCTCCATCCATCCATCCATACATCCATCCATCCATCCACCCATTCCTCCATCCATCCACCCACCCATCCATCCATCCATCCATCCACCCATCCATCCACCCATCCATCCGTCCGTCCATCCATCCATCCGTCCGTCCCTCCATCCATCCACCCATCCATCCGTCCATCCATCCCTTCATCCATCCACCCATCCATCCGTCCATCTATCCCTTCATCCACCCATCCACCCACCCATCCATCCATCCATCCATCCATCCATCCATCCACCCACCCATCCATCCATCCATCCGTCAGTCAGAGTTGTTTCCTAAGCAGAACTTTTCCTTCTTCGTCTTTGTTCTTCTGACCCACTTCCTTCCAGGTGACCCAGATTGCCTCCCAGACTCAGGTACAGGCTGAGCTCACTCTTCGGCTCACACAGTTGCAGACTCGTCTCTCTTCACTGAAAATTGAAAACGAGGAGGTGAGTCCACGCTAAGTCACGCGTGTTAAACATACGGCACGTGGGCCAAAACTGAGCCGCTTGGTGTTTAAAGGGAAAAAATGCTGTGAGATATTGGACAAGAATCACAGATACATTATTATGATGCAGCCAAATCAGATGAAATCAGTGGTTATCTAAGTTGGCGCAGCAGCCTGTGTGAAGCCACTAGGTGGCAGTGTGAAGCCTCATCAAATCAAAATGGCTACAAGTAAATGGCACTGAAATGCACATATAAACGACGTAATCTTTGTGACTGTTCCTCAGTGAAGCCTGTAGCCACTCTGGGGATGTTGGATAATACTTTAAAATCACTTATAACTGACTAATATTCTTATATTTGTGACTAATATTCTTATATTTGTTATGCAGGTAAAGAAGACCTGGGGGGCGACACTGACCACTCTGCAGGACATGACAGTGTTGGACGACTATGACGTCTCCCAGAGCTTCACCCACAGTCCGTCCTCAGAGTCGGTCAAGTCCAGTGTGTCGGACGGTTACCTGAACAAACCCAGTCTGGCCAAGAAACGAGCCAATCAGCACGAGACCGAGCTTTTCTACTTCAACGTCAGCAAATACAAAAAGACTTTAGTGATTTTCCTGTGAATGAATGAAAGTGTGGAGAATAGACATTTTTAGAAATGTTTATTATTCTCATCTTTGTCGTTTCACAGAAATTCCGGGAGTATCTGGAGGGAAGTACTCTCATCTCCAAACTTCAGGCCAAACACGACATCCTGAAAAAAGCCTTAGCTGAAGGTGAGAAGAACAGAAACTCTTTTGAAAAATGAAAGAAAAACTATTTCTGATATTTGCATTTTTCCTCAGGTTACAAAGCTGAACTCCTGACAACAAGGTAACAACAAGCTCATTTATTTTTCCTATGTTATTACTGAAAATCAGGTAAATCAAGTCTAATTCTTCTTGTCTTTACAGTCGTGGAAGGAAAAATTCCCACAGCAAACACCAGGTACAGTTTCACTTCCCCTCAGGTTTGAGTCACTGCTCTGAATCCATACAGTCAATAACAAGTGCATGTGTCCACAGGATTCAACCAAAGCCATACCGTTACTGGTGGAGAGTTGCATCCGCTACGTTAACCTGCACGGTCAGACACGTCTCAGAGAAAATACTTTAACAGTTTAAATCACAGCCTGAATGATTGATTATTTCTTTGAATGTTAACATACATTGAATTGGAGTTTTATAATAGTAGTAAATGGACAAGGATACATTTTATAAGAATGTCTGTACATTTTTTCCTTAAGGTCCTTAGTATATCAAACACAGAGCCCTGAGGAACTCCACTATTGGAATTCTAAACTAAAAGGATCCTTTTTTTAAACAGGTCTTCAGCATCAGGGCATCTTCCGTGTGTCAGGGTCCCAGGTTGAGATCAACGACATCAAGAACTGCTTTGAAAGAGGTGAGACGGTTCTTCCATCAAGGGTGAACAGGGACGCTTCCTCGCGGTCAATGTTGGGTACGATCTCTTTCTGTCTGACGCTCAGGAAACGACCCGCTGATCGATGAGGAAAGTAACCACGACATCAACTCGGTGGCAGGGGTTTTGAAACTTTACTTCAGAGGTTTGGAGAATCCACTCTTTCCCCAGGAACGTTTTGATGACCTCATTTCCTGTGTTCGTGAGTAAAAACAAAAGTCTGCTGTGTTTGATAAATAAAGGTATAATTCAATGTTTTGTAAACAGCGTATATGTAAGACAAGGTTAGGGAGTCCAACACAACACACAGAGCCTTTCTTTAATATTTATTGACATTATCAAAATAACAAGATTAAATAAGTACTTTAAAAAGTACCTGACTGTGGTTTTATTGAAGTTTATTTGAATTTTTTTCCTCCCCTCCCTGCAGGAATAGAAAACCTATACGATCGAGCTCAGTGCGTCCGTAAGATTCTGCTGGGCGTCCAGAGGCCGACGTTGGTGGTGATGCGTTACCTGTTCGCCTTCCTCAACCAGTGAGTCTGAGAGCACAGTGTGTGTTTGAGTTTGAGGTTGAAGGAGGAGGAGGAGGAGGAGGAGGAGACGGGAAAAGACATCGAAATCACTGAGATGTTGTTTTTATCTGTGTCTCACACTGATGTGTTTTGACTGAACCAGATTAGTTATTGAAATATTAATGTTTTATATGAGTTAAAGATGCTGCTGAGATTGTCTTTAGGAGAGACAAGGATGGACAGGATCAGAAATGAGGGACATTAGAGGGACAACTGTGACCTTCCTGTCTGTGAAGCTAGAGAAGCTAGAGAAGACAGATTGAGATGGTTTGGACATGTTCACAGGAGGGACAGTGGTGACACATTGGTAGAAGAATGATCCTAGAGATGGAGCTACCAGGTAGGAGACAAAGAGGAGATTGGTGGAGGACATGGAGGTAGTTGAAGTCAGAGTAGAAGATGGAGAGAACAGGAGGAGATGGAGAAGAATGATTCACTGTGGAAACACCTGAAGAAGAAGGGTCCAGACGAGAGGAGAAGAAGAAGACCATATGATATACATGACCAGATGAGTAAAGGAATGAATAGAAACAATAGAATGAAGATACATTATATAAAAATAATTATTTCTGCTCAGCTCGTGTTGTTGTCATCATAAAATCAACACAGATGGTCCTGGACTTCTGTTGGACTTCTGTTGGACATCTGTTCCTATGGCCCAGTGTAACTCACTGTCACCATAAGGCAGGAGACGTTGTAGATCATTACCTGTCTCACTCACCTGTGCAAACACAACGGTATCATCATAAGAAGAGCAAACATCTCAACACAAACAGACAACAGTGAATGTCCAAGTAAACAACAATGTCTTCTTCATGTTGACCTCATTCACTCAACAACTAGATCCTCTACAAAATAATGTTTCTACGCTCCAGGACGATGGAGGAAGACGTTCTTAATCAAATCATTATAGATGAGGACGGAGTTGGTCAAGAAACAGTCAACCATGTTAGCAACGTTTTGGAAAAATAAAAACATTCACCAGTTTGTAAAAAGTCGTTCATTTTGTTGACGCTGTGTCTCCACCACAGCCTGTCCCAGTACAGTGACGAGAACATGATGGACGCTGGAAACCTGGCCATTGTCTTTGGGCCGACGCTGCTGCCGACTCCCGACACCCTGGACCAGGTGGCCTGTCAGGCTCACGTCAACGAGGTGGTGAAGACGGTGATCTTACACCACGACAACATCTTCCCAGACACCAAGGAGCTTCCTGGTCCAGTGTATGAGAAGTGTATGACTGGAGAACAGTATTGGTGAGTCGGAGAACACACACGTTCCCTTTGGAATTGGAAGTGTATTATTTTATCATCACTTTGAAGAAATAAAAATCTGAATTCATGTCAAGTTATCATTTGGTCTAGTTTGTAACTAATCTATGTTTATATTATAACTAGTATGACTAACGTGACTCTTCCTCTCACTGACATTTAACTGACTTTCAACCCCTGACTTCCGTCCTTTGACTGTATATCATAAGACTTTTTACTAACCCCGTACCTTGAACCCATCTGTCAATCTGACTGCACACCTAACTCCCGGTCATATCCTTATCATATCCTGCACCAACCTCACGTACTTCTCTGCCACATGTGACTTTCCAACAGTCTTTACTGAGAACCCTAATATGTTTTCTCTGCGGGCCAACTCAAGGCCTGCGGTCCAACTGTGGCTCGTTGAGTTACTTGGTGTGGTCAGCAAGAGATACAAAGTCTGGGTTACTGCCTTTGTTTTTCATTTATAAATTCATTGATTTGATTGAATATTAACTGTAACTTAAGTAAAAAAATAATTCATCACAGAAACATTCATTTCTACCTGATGGAGTCAAACTGTTACAACTGACCTGAGCCTCATCATCATCATCATCGTCATCATCTTCACTCTGACCGTCTCATCAGCAGTTCTATCAGGTTTTTACTAAAACAATAAATAAAGAAGTAAATACTACTAATAATTGTTTGTCTGTTTTGTCTTTTTTTCTCCATGGACAGTGAGAGTCCATTCAGTGAACCTGGACCTCTGGAGGAAACGGAACCTGACGCCGGCACCGAGACTCAGACCAGTGAGGAGGGTAGGCCTGACCTCTGACCTTGGCTCAAACACCCACACACACTGATGCCGCGGCTGTTTTGCCTACTGTATGTAGAGAAAGAATTGTTACCATAGCAACTGTAGCCCTGGGGAGACACACACACACACACACACACACAGTTGTCTCCTCCACCATGTTTTCTTCCTCACAGTCAAATATTTATCCAGAAATGTCTTCCTATGATTCTATGATATAAAGTGTTGAGCAACAGAAACAGAAAATGAAGACTTGGTTGGTGCTTCTTCTCACACTGGTTTCTCTGTGGTGCTGGAGCAGAGGGCGAGGCCATAGAGGCGGTGGCCAGGTTCGACTACGTCGGCCGCACTGGTCGTGAGCTCTCCTTCAAAAAGGGAGCGTCGCTGCAGCTGTTTCAGCGAGCGTCACATGACTGGTGGGAGGGACGTCACAACGGCAGCCGCGGCCTGATTCCGCACCAGTACATCGTGGTGAAGGATCGAAGAGCGCTGAGTCGCGATGACATGTACGTTACACCACCAACATTTTCCACCTTTGAAAACACAACGGGAACCAAAGTGCATGCCAGCTGTTGGTCCTTTGCTGCCTCTTGTGATCAGTTTGTGTCAGTGCGTCAATTTGCTACTGGCTGTACTTAGTACTTAGAGAAAAAACTCACTGTTTCTGGGTAAGTCAGTGTTTTTGTGATGTTCTCAGGACCGACTCTTTGTCCGACACACTCAGTCAGAAGGCCGACAGTGACGGCGGCAGCAGCAGCACCGAGGATAAACGTTCCAGAAGCGAGCTGAGCTCCCCGACTGACATCAGACCTGCAGAGATCTACAACAGGTCTGTCATGTAAGAAACACTCCTTTCATTGGAAAAGCTCTGAGAAGATGCTTGGACGCGTCTATGACTCTGAAGTTGGATCAATGCAAATTTGCTGTTGTGGTCAAGTTCAACCAACAGGATTTTTTCAGCAGATCTGATGTTAAAATCTTCTTCATCTCAGTCACAGGAGAAAGCGCACCGACGTCTTCTTCCGTCGCCCTCTGGGTCGCTCAAACGACAACCATGGCAACAATGGCGGGATGGATCGAGGCTCTCCACCTGTGACGGGTCATTTCAGTCCTCGGGAGCTGCTGCTGGGGCGTGGCCCGGGTCTCACGCCGCCTTTAGACAGCCCTGAGCGCCACCGGCGCTCTGCAGCCGCTGTGACCATGACGGTGAGTCGCCACGACTCTCTGAGGAGGCCCGAGGACACGCCCATCAGACGCTCCAGCAGTGGACAACACGGCTTCGGTGACACTTTACGATCTAGAGCTCTGGACCCTGACACACTGGCACAAGTAAGACATGTCAGTATTTAGTTTCATGATGTTTTTTATAGTCAATGTTGGCTTTTTGCTGGTAACAAATTTTTATCAAATTGCATCAATTTTTGTCAAACCAGTAAAGATTCCCACCAATATTAAAAACCTACGTCCATATCTGATATCTACTATTTTCATAGTTCATAGTTTCATTGCTTGGTCATTTTGGTGGTGAATTTTTGTGCTATTAGTGCAGTGGTGTCAAATATATGGCCCGGGGACCCAAACCTGTACACTAAGCTGTTCAAAATGGCCCATTTAATGATTCTTTTATATGAATAATAGTTTGTGTAATAATGTTTGTGTAAAAACAAAGAGGTGGAGGTTTTGTCATTTATAGTTAGTTGTTAGGATTCCATTGCTCTGTGTTAGAGAGGAGACACGTGGCATCAGCGTCCTCACTAATGTCCCTTGTTCTGGAGCAGGACATCGAGGAGACGGTGACTGTGGCTCTGGGCGAACTTCGACAGCTGGAACGCCCAGGTTGTCGTCCTGCTCCTGACGTGGTCCTGGACACCCTGGAGCAGGTGAAGAACGGCCCGGTCACCACTTGTTCCTCCGAGTCTCCCAGCCCCCACAGCACCCCCAGCACCCCTGGTACACCAGGAACACCAGGGACTCCTGGAACTCCCGGAACCCCGGGAACCCCCAGTCCCCTTAGTCCGCTGAGTCCCATCAGCCCTCTGCCTGGGCCCCCGCCTGGACCGCCCAGACCCGCCAACCCTTCCCCCGACGCCATCGTCTCCTTCAAACCCGTGGCTGCTGCCCGGATCGGGGCTCCACTGAGGCCGCCGGCGCTGAGGCCCAAACCCCTGGTCCCGCCTAAAAGCAGCACGCCGCCTCTGCCCTCACCACTGGACAAGTCCTGCACCATGTGAGCCAAACCAGGCCGAATCAGGCCGACCCAGGCCAAAACGGGCCAGAAGAGGAGATCAGGGTAATGATTCCTGTTTATAATCAAACATGTATGAGGGTAGAAACCTTAGAAAGAGAACGGTAAAAGGGTTTAAATGTAGTAATAAAATATCTAAAATATGAGCTATGATATGATATGCCATGATATTTACGTGTTGTCAGGTTGGTGTTTACTCTGTAGATGTGTAGGAGTTTTCTTTCTCCATGTATCAAAGCATTTATCAGAGTAGGAGAGGAAAAGGTGGAGCATCATCCTGGAGGACAGGCCACGCCCACACAACGTGGCGGAAACGGAACGACCTGGAATGATGACATTTCTGGGCCGATTCAGTCTGCGATAGCGGCGTTAGCATAAACTCTGTTACGCGTCGTTGTGTGTTTGTATAAAGGAAG
The DNA here is from genome assembly GCA_016785265.1 of Paraplagusia blochii. Classification (NCBI taxonomy): domain Eukaryota; kingdom Metazoa; phylum Chordata; class Actinopteri; order Pleuronectiformes; family Cynoglossidae; genus Paraplagusia; species Paraplagusia blochii. The sequence goes on from JAFBJS010002451.1 coordinate 106,213, forward strand.
CGTTAAATGTCACAGGTTGTGTGGGCGTGGCCTCAGAGTGGGGCGGGTCGTGAAGCCTGGACTTTGGGAGTTTAGTCAAGCTCCAGTGAATCGTAGTTTCAGTGCCGTGAATGTTGTCATAATGATAGGTGGGAGGGAGGGCTGCAGCCTGTGAACCAATCAGGCGCCGTTATCATTTTTTTAGACTCTTTCATGATCAGCTGCTGTTTCTGTACCGACTTAAGCTTGATTTTGGACCTGAGGATCAGCAACGTCACAGCGAAGGCGTCGCTCGTCTGTCGACTTTTAACTTATTTATTAATTCAGTGATGATTGTTTTAAGAGTTTGAACTCAGTTTAGCTGCTATGCTCACTTTCACCTCAAACCACAACTGAAAAAAAAACAAGCGCCTCCAGAGGTCGACAGTGACGCCAAACCCACGATACTTAGCCAACGCCCAGCTTTTTAATGAATGTCTGCAGTATTTTAACGACTGTTCATGTATTGAATGTTCTGCGAGCCACCGCGGCCTCTCACCAAACCTTTGAAACGGCCTTCTTTTATGTTTGTCTGAGAGAAAATGAGAAACAACAACAACGCACCCAGACTAGAGCTTCAAACAGGGTGTTACAGTGCATACTAGTGGACAGAGAGGGAACTGAGCTTCTCCTAGTGTGGGTGTGTTTTGTTCTTTGTGTGTGTGTGTGTGTGTGTGTGTGTGTGAAGCTGTTTTCAGACACTGATCATTTGTCTTCACAAAGCCAAAAAACTTAAGTCTCCACAGCATCGTGAAGATGAGATTTCATCTTTGTATCTCAGATTTTCATGTGTTTTACAGGTGAAAGCTAATAATTGGAATCATCACATCATTCAAAATTAGTTGTAAACAAATTAAAACACTAATTAATCCAGTGTTGTATAACCATTGGGTTATGAACCCAATTAGGGTTGCCCGGAATTAAAATAGTATTGCCTGAATTATTTAGTAATTGACTCAACTTATTATTATTATGTATGTCTATAAAAACTATGATTATAAATAATCATTATTTGAACTCTCATAATTGACTTTGACTCTGTATTTGTAACATAGTGTTACAAAAGTGATCAACACTAACTGTAGTAGAAAACCTCATCAGATTGACAACTACTGACCTAATTGTTATTAACAAACTGAACCGAGTCGACTCAATTCCAAACCTCCTGAGCTGAACTTTTTGTCAATGTCTGAAAACGGCCGTTTGTGTCTGTGTGTTTCCTGCTTATGTGCCCTTCAACTGCAGTAACAGATGACAGATTCAAGTGCAACAAAAAAAAAACGCATGTCACTTTGTCCGACTGTGCGTGCGTGCGTGTGTGTTTGAATAAAAACACATGTTTACCTTTTAAATGTCACGAGTGAACCTGAAACTCACAATAAGCTACCAGGGTGGAGCCATGTGTGTGAAACGCCCAGAAACAAAGCAACACTTGAACAGCACACAGAATGTGGTGAAGTATCTGTGCAAGTGCGTGAGTGTGTGTTAGTGTGTGAGTGGAAGTGCCTTTTTTTTAGAGCCTGTGTCTTCTTTGCCGTATTCACTCACACACGACGCATGTCCTGAACAAAGAGCAGCAGCAGCAGCAGCAGCAGCAGCAGCAGCTTCCCTTTCCAACAAAGTGTCTTTACTTTCTTTTCGTTTTGTAGATTTTACCGAAACCTGACGTTTCAGCATTAACTCATTATTGTGACATTGCACTTTGATGTATAGGACTGTGTAACATTTGGCATGTAGCGTCATCATCTTCACATGTTGATGCATTTAAACTCGAGGTTTGGGGAGCTCTCATTTGAATGTGTTTCATAATCAGTGTTAAAGTGTTTTGATTAAAAAAAAGAAACTCTCCCACAGACCAGCTCGTTATAGCCAAATGGATTGTATCAACGTGTTGTATTTATATTATTATTAAAACTAAAAAAACATATTAGGATCGAGTCAAAGGAAGATTTCTCTAAAAATGAAACATCATTGAATGTTTTGTTCAAACACTCAATAAATTCCATCTGTGTGACCTGTACGTTTTCAAGGTTTAATGAGTTTTCCCATTTTTATTTGCCATATTTTTTTACCTGGACAAACTATGGCTCACGGGCCTTAACTGGCCCGGTATACTGGCCAATCTGGACTAATCAACACTGGAACAAGGCTCAGGGCAGGCCTACACTGTTTGACTTTGAGCCAATTTTGTCGCGAAACTATCTTGGGGAATGGAACGATTATTTTCATCATGTCTCAGTGAGAAACTGAACATCTCACACTACCAGTTTCGTCTTCTTCCTCCTCGTCTTTAGTTTCTTTACATCTAACACTTTAATCCACACCAGTTCTGGCTAAAGGAGCCTGATGTTCAGTCCAGTTGTACCGTGTGAGAACACAAATCCTGGATTGGTGTTTGCATTGGAAGTGTTTGCACAGTGTTTGATCAGCTTCTGTTTGAATTGTTACAATATATTGACTGTGACTGATGTAACAAGATGGAGACAAACAGCTAATGTTTGAAATTATCTTTCAGCATTCCGGTTTATTTTTCTACCTCAAGCTTAAATCACTTTATTTTTTTTTTCATTTTGACACATTGGGCAAAAACCTACCCAGACCAAAGGACTTGCATCATTTTATTATGACTCATTACAAGTCTGCTGTATTTCATATTTAAGTAATTTAACTTTATTCGTTTAATTGTACTTTAAGCTTTTAAAATAAACATGTAAAAACGGTAATTGGTGCAAAACAAAGGGATACAATCTCAGCCATCATTTTTTTTTATTAAAAAATGCGCAAACACTCTTATTTTGCAAAATGCATTCCATTCCAAAGTTTCATATTCTTAGACATCAACCCTTGGAGCCTGGCTTGAGTGTACTAAAGGGTTTTGAGTTCCGCAGTAGGCCTGAAATCTCCTGCAGGAAGGCAGCGATGTGCAGGTCCTTCTCTGATTTCCTGCCCTCAAAGATGACAACCAGCGTGAAGTGCAGTTCAGGTCTCGTCAGGTAGTAGGTGCTCTGAACCTTGTCGTCAAAGAAGTACACCACCTTGTCCAGGGTGTTGAGCTCAGCGGCCCGGTCTCCCATCATCATGATGACATTGGGCCAGTGTGTGAGTGGACGTTCACCCGAGGGCAAGGACACCACGGCGGGGAACTGCTCCACGCCTTTTGGAGCTTCTCTATAGGAGTGCGGGTGGTGGTAACCGTGACCCTGGAAACTCTCGGAGCCACGGTTGTCAAATACCAGCGACACATTGCTGGCATCATATTTGCGAATAAAAGCACAGATCTTGCCGTAGTAGTCTGTCACCGTGCGTGCCGTCAACGTCCTCATGTCCGCCGGTGTGGTCTGTCGGCTCAGGGCCTCGTGGAAGTAGAAGCTGAACTTTGCTAGCAGCGTGGCGTGGAAACGCTGCAGCCACACGTACAGGTGCGGAGGCTGCACCGTCTTTTGGGACTGACCGCCAAAAAGATTCTTGCGGGTCTCCTTCTGACGCTGCAAGAGCTGACCCCATGCCACGAGCTTCGTGTTGGCGCTGTGGAGGCTGAGCAGAGCAGGCAGGAAGTGCCATTCCGACACCTGAGCCTGGCACCGGAGCAGCTGGGTCACAACGTCCACCTCTGTCTGGAAACCTTCCTCCACACGACCCAGGATTGGGTGATGGAACCTAAGGTGACAGGACAGAGCAGGTGATTTTGGTCTATCATCCATAGTTTTCTGGACTGACTATGTTCTATGATCTAACTTATCTCTGAGGAATTTGGTGCAGGGGAGACAGAGCAGTTTACTGACTTAAGTTTCCTGCTGCAGTATTTCATCACTAGTACAAGCAAAACAAGAACTTTTCTTTGTTTGTTTTTTTCTGATTTAGAACAAAGTGTTTCTTTTTGACCTGAATGTGTCACTTGACTCTTAACTTTCTCGTAGCACAGCATCTTTAAAAATGAACAACTGAACCATTAGGGATATTTTTGTACCATATGATGTCATGTTTTTCTCTATGGTTTTATTCTCTGTTTGTTACCAGACACTTCTATAAGTAAGGGTCTGTGGGGTCTACAGTGGGATCTACGGGACACGTACATAATAACATAACATTATGGTCAAAACTGTAACATTTATAATAGTTATGAATTAGTAGTTTGCTCAGACAATATGTTTGATAAAATGTAAAATAAAGAACAGTAAAAAAAAGTTAAAGATGATAAGAAGGTGAACTGACTTGGAGCTGTACTTGTGCAGCACGACCTCCAGGGTGGAAACTAACTCCTCAGAGTTGATGTTCTTCTGGCTGCCCAGAGAGTACATCTTCTCATACAGGTCAGCCATCTCCGTGCGCGCCTGCGTGAAGTGGCAGAGCTGCTCTGACAGATGCTGCAGCAGGTCCTCCAGGTAGGAAGCAGATCCTGGCTGAGCGTGGCGCCCCCCTGTGATCACTTTTTTCAGCTCGTTGTTAAGGGAGCTGTAGATGGTGCGGATGGAGTCTTTACGGCTGAAGAAGGACTGGCTTCCTGTAAGAGGTACGAGTTGTAGAATTAATACATCAGTGACACCTGCTGGCCTTATCTGTCTCCTTCCACAGGAGGAACAGAGGTTTTCTGTCGAAATTCAATGCATTCCTTATTCTTCATCAGTTACTTCCTCCTAAAACCAGTACATTTTGGGACCTCTCTCTCTTAGATACTCAGTCTCATTATCTCATTCTGTTACAGTGTATCTGAAACAAAGTTTTACTCTAAAACGTCCTTGGGGAATCACGCTTTTTATTAAATAGTATTCCATTAATGTCAACTAATGACTTCAGACACATGTTTTAAATGAAATAAGGCGTAAGTGTCGGAGTTCGACTAGACGTCATCGATGTTGTTACCCATCTTCTGTCCCAGGAATGTTAGATGGTGGTATGCCTTCTCCGCAGCAGCGAGATGAGCCAGAGCAGCCAGCAGAGCGGCCCACATGCCCCCGGTGCTCTTCCCGCTACCGTCCTTCTCCTTCTCCACATAATCTTTGGCTCTGTCGAAGGAAAACATGCCGAGCTGCGTGAAGAAACTCTCCAGGATGGCTCTCTCCCGGGGAACGGGCCGCAGCTCCTCCGCCTCGGTCATCATTCACCTGAGCTAATGGCTAACTAATCTGAGGTCCACGTTAAAACATCAGAAATGTTGTTTAAACGGAGTGACACTACATGTCAATTTAATACAAGCCCTGTAAAATTCTGTTAACATTTGCCTAAACTTATCGTTTTTTAAAAAGTCACCTCAAGGAGCCACAGATAAAGCAGCCGATTGATCTAAACTAATCTTGTCTTAGCTATTTGTACACAATACGGCAACTCACGAGGTCCAAAACAAGCTTGCTCATTTCTCTGTATATCCATAGGAATAGGGATGGTTTTTTGTTCCTCCCCCGAGGGGGAAACACACTTTTTACAGTAGCTCAAGAACAATAAGATATAATAAGAATGATAGAAAAACAATAATAGAAGAGAAAAAATATATATACAGTTTATACAACAATAACATAGTTAGATAGAAAAATAAAGAGAAATGTAATTAACGTGTGAAATGGGTGCAAAATGTAATGACAACACAATACGCAGTTGAAGTTTTTAAGTTGAAGGTGTTATGCAGAGATGTAGAATACATGAACTGTATTACCATTAGGATTCAGGATTTAATATATTTCGTATATTCCGTACCACCGACAGGTTTTCGGTGTGTAAGCGTTGATATAACTTTACATGATACAATTGTCGTTAAACCATGTAACATGTTCTACGTACTTTTACACGCATAACACGTACGGCGGAGTAATGGAGTTTCATTATTAATAAGGTTGGAAAGAACTCAGAAAAAAAAATCTTCATATGTGGCCCAACCCTCCCTCGGTCTCTGGCTTAAAAGCTGGGACTCGTTTGCCCATGACTTTACAACAGGTAGGAACGGATCCTTGATTTCAGGCTCGGACGTTAATTCTCTGTTTGGTGGGTTTGATTTTATCATTTCATTCTTCTCATTTATTTGATGTGTTTAAATTTAGTTGAAAATTCAATTCATATTCGTGCTTTTGAATAACGGTGATTAATTTTTATTATGATTTATAAAATATTTATTTATGGTTTACTACTGTTAGTGTTTCTGTCAAAAAAAGTATTTTGGCAGTTTCATTAGAAAATATTTGATTTACACTTGAACAAATATACAGATAAATATATATTCTCTTAGACAGATGAGAGT